>CM053577.1:122399986-122506268 GCA_028646485.1 Cryptoprocta ferox
AGAAAAGACTGGCTCACCTGGAGAGAGGGACAGGGCCGCACCCGGTGGGCCTCCGAGCCCTCCCCAGAAGGCCAGGGCACTGGGTAACAAATGGCTGCCATGTGGCAGCTGTGACTTGGCTTCGCGAGTCTGGCAGTAGTTAGATCCTGTCAGTAAGACGTGCTCCCGGGAGAAGAGCTGCAAGGAGCGGAGTCAGCTTCTTCACAGGCTAATTTACTGACCGAAAAGCTTATAAGCCGGACTTTGCCCCATTTCCTCTGAAGAAGCCAGCCGTGCTATGGAGAGGGAGGTACAGGAAGAAGAGTGGGGTGCCACGGATGGTTTTACCTAGCACGTACCAGAAGACCTCTCCATCTTCCCAGCAGTTCGTATTTTAAATAGCAAATTTGATCTGACTCATGTAGTCAGGTTTGGTAAGCAAGAGCCCTGTCTTCCAAGTCAACACTTGCCTCCCTGCTGAAATTGTATGTAATGTAACAATCAAAACGTCCAAGTGATTTTTAGTTTTAAAAGAGAAGCTGCTTCCAGCATGGAACCCATTGCTCTCCCTGAAGCCGCTCCTTCCCCACACACTTGACTGAATACGAACACGTTCCCGTACCTGAGGACAGTGAACATTCCTTGCGAACAGTCGGCAGCTTGTGGCATTGCTGGTATTCATGGGGGCACCTGAAACCTGATGAGTAAGGGGCAGCCACTCCGGGCTGCAGGAGTGATCTCTGCTCGATTTTTTCCTTCCCCTTCCGAGGGGAAGAGACGTTAAGAGACAAACTGCAGGAGACGGTGAGCTAGTTCTGAGGCTGATTCAGGTTCTTTAGGGTTGCCTTCCCTCAGAGTTCTCCTCCCTGAAGGTTCCTTCTCCCCTGCCCCTTGTGGTACGCAAACTGCCCACGAGCAGTAGAGAAATTGGAGGGGGGGAAGGGGGGGTGCTGTGGGGGGTTCTGGGACCACCAGAAATCCTGGCTGCAGGGCTCAACTGTGGAGAACATCCCCCGGTACCCTTTCTGTGAGTGACAGCTTGGCGAGTGCTTGCTGGAGAGATGGCTTCGAGGCCCAGGGCTTCACAGAGGCCAGGCTGAGTGGTTTTGCTTCCCGAGCACTGCAGGCCGACCTTGCCCTGTCTGAAGTTCACCTCTGACATGTCCCTGTTCCTGAGCAGCTAAAACAGGCCCCGCATATTTAATTCCACCCACACCTACACTTTCCTTCCTTCCTTTTTCGTTAGTTCATTTGTTCGTTCGTTCGTTCATTCATTCATTCATTCATTCATAGTGGTGAATGCAGCCGAAGTTAGAACATAGCGGTGAATTCACAGTGGTGAATACAGCTGAGATCTGAGTCTCCAGTACCTTGATTTTTGCTCTGGGGCTGTGATAATAAAACAGTGGCTTCTTTCAAATCTTCACTGAAAGAAAGTTTCCCAGGGAGATCCTTGGTTTTATGTCCCCCTTCTTCCAGAATTCTACATAAAGTTGGACGCTGGTTTTCAAGGCTGCATCCGAACCGCCCCCCAAGAGCTAATATATAGACTACTGGCCCATCCCTGGAGGTATTTCTGACATAGTCATTCTGGCGTGGGGCCCAAGCACCTGCATTTCTTTCTTCCTTTTGGTCTCATTGCAGTATCCTTGACACACAGCACTGTGTTAAGTTTAAGGTGCACAGTGTAATGACCTGACTTTGCGTATATTAGGAATCTGCATTTCTAGCAAAGGTCCGTGATGCCGCCGCATAAGGACTATGCTTTGGGGTGGCGGGTACTGCAGGGTTAGCAGTAAACTTCTCACTGACTGGATGAGGCTGAGATTTCCGTCACATGGTGTTCACTTCGTTTTTGATCTGTGTAGTTCTGTCTGCTCCCTGTCCCAACCCTCTGTGTTCCCCATCTCCGGCCCCCTCCCTGCCCCGTGACTTCCCCCACACAGACACCTTGTTGGAACCCTAGGACCTGAACGTGTAGGCTTCCCCGTCAGAACTCCTGTTGCTCCAGGCCTGCATTCCATTTGCATGGAAGCAGAAGTGACCCAGAGGACACAGATTGCCTCTGAGCTCACATCGACGGGTCAGTTGGATCCAGCCACTGGGACAGACCTGGGCTATTCGGGATTTCAGGCAGAGCCTGGTGGCTTCCTTCCAGTTTCCTTCTCCTTCTGGAACACGAGGGTGTAGAATGTGGAGGTCCCCCCCACCCCCATTCCTTTGCACAGCAAGGGCGATGGTGAGTGCTTGCAGACTCCTGCCCCGTGCAGTGAACTTTTCAGTCAGAGGTGGAAGTCCAGTGGTGCCTCCTGCCAGAGAGGGGAAGGCAGAGTTGAAGATGTGAGGAGAGAGCTCCTCGTCCTCCCGAGAAACGGGCAAAAGTGGAAGGCCAGGTGCTGAGCCATCTGGAAGGGCAGAAATGGTCCAGAATACGATTGGGACAAGTCAGAGACGGTGACCCAGGGAACGTATCTGTTCTCTCAAGCCCTGTGCCGGGAGTCGCAAATTTTGTGTAAAAGAAGCTTAGCGGAGTTTAGAAACTGGATTCACTTTGCTCTACCAGCATGATCTTAGGAGTGAGTTACTTAACCCCCTACACCTTAGTGTGCTCATGTGTACAGTGAGACCAGTACTCCTAAGCGTTGCTAGGAGGATTAAATGAGATACCGCACTTAGGGTGTGTCAAGTAGTGTTCACAACTCATTAGCTGGTGTCCTCATCATTAGTAGTATTAGTATTAACATTGCAGAGTTCTGTAACAAAGAGCTTCAGGGGTTCCCTCAGTGGGCGTGAGAGAGGCTTCCTGTGAAAGGTGGCCCCTGCAGGATTGGATCGGGGCAGACCTATGTTCTGGGGGAAGAAACTAAACAGAGAGGGAACCGTGGAGACTGGTGGGCAAGAAGGCCAGAAGGTAAACTAAGGCCAGAGCATGGAGAGCTTTGAATGGCAGACTTTCTGACCACTTCCCGTAGTCTTGAGGGGATGAAAGTGGGGGAGAGGTGTTTTGGAGGCAGGCCTCAGGAGAACGCCCAAGGCAAGGGCCCACATATATGGTTCTGGGACCTGGGGTGCTGCCCTGCCCTCCCCTCCTGACTTTCCTCTCCTGAAGATGGTGGGCTTTGCCAAGCAGTGCATTCTCGCACCCCCTCTCCTCCCACAGGGGGGTGAAGATCCAGAACTGGCCGGAGCAGCTCACGGTGCCTAGTTGAGCCCAGCCTGCTGGAGTGCTCTGTGCCACACTCCAAAGCTTCATTTGACCAAAGCCCATGCCAGTGAGGGGGCAGGGTGGCCTGCCTGGGTTGCCGCCCTCTCCAAGGCACAGACTGAGCCCTGCGCCAAGAAACACATCAACTTCCTGGAACTCAGAGCCATCATCACAGCTGTCAGCCTTCAGAGCACACGCAAGGCTGTCCGGGTTAGAGGAGATGGTTTTACCCCGAGCCTTGCAGGCCAGGGAGAACGGGCATTGCCATGGTGCGACACCTAGTCTGGTTTGGTTTTGTCCCCAGCCCAGCTTAGACCGAGGGAAGAATGTTTCCTTCCTGACGTAGCCCATCCTAAGAGAAACGTCCTTGCTGCTTAATAAAGCTTTGTAGTAGCCAGAGCATTTTAGTATCTGAACTCTTTTTAACTCAGACTCTTTGAGACTGTCCTGGGTTGGCCGAACCGGCCAGCTAGACCGTTCACTAGGCTGTTCCAGTCAGCGGATCAACCGTCTCAAGAGTCCTAGTCCTCTAGACTCAGCGCTGTAAAGCCCCCTGTTACCTCTACTGTCATCCTAGGCATCTAACTTACCCCATCTGTCCTGCGGGCCTTAGGACAGATTTTAGATTTCACTGAAGAATCCTCTGGGTTTTCAGAAGCTGAGAAGCTTTGTTTCTAGACCATCTTCCCTTTTATCTTTCATCTCCTGCTTGCTATCTTGTTGGACCTGGAGACAGGCTCCTTAATCTTTTCTTTCTGGCTTTACATAGCATTGTCCCTTATCTCCTCAGGGGCTGGGGGCTGGAGGCTGGCCTTCCCTGCCCCCTCATCCTCACAGATGGACCTCTGCCCTCGCCAGGACATCTTGCTTCCATTGGATCTGGGCAGAGCCCGAGTTTGAATGCAAATCCTGAAATTCAGCATCCTCCCTCTGGAGCCCCCGAGACCCACCCCTCCAAATTCCCAGCCTGTCCTGCAGTCACATTCCCCTGCAGGAATCACCTTCTAGAACAGAGCCTCTCCTCCCAAGGTTTTTTTTTTCCCCTTTTCCCTTTTTCTTTTTTTTCCTTCCCCTGAGGCTATAGTGATAGAGGTAAGGAGTATCTTGAATTTTCTTCCAAGAACTGTCCCGTACTTTTCCACTCGCTGAGTTCTGTGAATCCCTCAGGCCTGGTGGAACCCCAGACAAACAGGGTAGTGACTCTTGTTACTCAGCTTGAATTGCAAGACATTCTGAATATTCAAAGCCTTTACATCCAAGATCAGAGGATAGAAGTTTCAGGGTCAAGTGTGTGGGGTTGGCCCTATCCCATCTTGGTTCCCTGTGTGTATTGAGATTACGCGGTGGACTTTTGAAAAGTATCTTTTTTAAATGAGGGAGGGAGTTCAGATTTTAATGAGAGTCTTAGTTATTGTATTCTGAAAGTTTAAATTCCAGAGACTCGTCTCTCTGATGTGTGTTTTTAACAATTACATATGGAACTGTAATTCACTTATTTGGAGATCGTGGTAGTTTTTTTTTTTTTTTTTAAACCATGGAGGTATTCATCTTCAGACTTCCTAATAAAATTTGCCATGAATTAAGAAATGAATAATAACAGAGGGAAATTTGGTCTGGGGTGTGTGTGTGTGTGTGTGTTTCTTCCACAGCATTTCACTTCACCCCCAGGCATCTTTAAGTTTGGGTGGGGATGATCTGAAAGGATGTTTTGTTTGTGCATTTCTAAAACCTCATGGGCATTTTAATAAACTTGACTTGATTCAGAGTTTAAAGGAAGGTGGGTTAGATGTCAAGTAAAACCAGGATTCTTACCCTGCTTATCCTCAGATGAGTTTCTGGGGCCCCTGAACTCTTGAAGCTGACGGGAAGTGTTGGGTGTAGGGTACGTGCCCGTTCCTGCGGGAAAGTCCATAATTTTTTATCAAACCCTTCAGGAGGTTCCTGTTCCCCAAACACCATTGAGAATTACTGGGGTAGTGATAAGGCTTTCTGGAGGCTTACGGGGTCTCTGTCCCATTCAGGGGCTGTCCCTGTGACTTATACTTTGTTCAAACTCCAAAGAACTTTTCAAAAGAGGGGCAAAGGGAAAAGATGGAGCATCGAAGCCATGAGGTGAGGGAGTGTTTGTGGCCTCAGAAATCTCTGAGGAGCTCCTTGTCATGGGGTTGGTGGCCCTTTCCTCACCCCAGCCGGCCAGTCCTGCAGGGGGCTTGCCCGCCCTAGGTGCTCAGGAACTGCACCTGAGTGAGGAACATTCCAGGTGATAACTGGGTGTGTGACACGATTGAGCAGCTTTTCTCCAGACCTCTGAAAGGGGATAAAAATGAGAAGATGGGCCACGCCAGGGTTTCTCAGCAGAGCTTGATTTACATCTTTATCTTCTCCCACTCCTCCGTTTAGCTACGGGGTGCTGTTTCCAGAAACTGAGAGAATGTGGCTGGAGGCCACAGCTCTAGAAATCCTGCATTCCTGTGCTCTCCGACTTTGTAGAAGGCCAGCTTTCTCCCAGGGCAGGGACTTGAGGCCCCTGGCACCCCAGAGCAGACTCCTCAACTACTGCGGGGCCTGTGTCATCTGAGAAGTTTTCTGTACCCTCCCTACAGAAAGGAGAAGACACATGTTTGGTTCTATCTGAACCGTCGCGGACACTTCCCCCATCACTCGGGAGAAGATGCACTTATCTGTCCTTTACATTAAGGGACTGTTTGGTTTCATGGTGTTTACTCTCTTCAGCTGTCTTCTTTCCGCTCTGCTGCTGATAGCACTTAGTGCTGTCTTGTTCTCCTCTGCCCTTTAAACTGGTGGCATCAGCATCTGTTCTTAATATGCCCCTAAGATGCCCAGAGCTCTGCCTGGAGCCAGTGGTCCCAACTGCCCTCACGTGGTGTTGCACCTGATGTACTGGCGTGCTTTGGGGTTCCTGTCTGTCCAAGGCACACTCGACTCTGGTGGATGCTAACGGGCAGCTCTGGGTGGCATCAGCCTAGGAGCCGGAAGGAAGCTTGCTTACGCGTGCAGGTGGGGATGGGAAATGTTCTGTTGTCCTGTGCCTCCCGGTGTTAAGTGGAAAAAGGGATCCAGAGACAGGATCATTTCTGTCTGGTCTTGACTCTCTCTTCATGTCACCTTTTCTCATTTTTGCAGGTTGCTCCGACTCTGTGCTCCAGAGGTGGTGACTTTGAGGTGTGACCCTGCCCACGTCTGGGCCCCGACGGTGCCTGCTCCTCGGTAAGGGGGGGGGGGGGCAGCTTGATAAGGTGAAGAAAACAGGTCAGTTATTTTATGGACTTCACTTGAGTCCCAGTAACTTCCAGCATTGAGTCTTCCTTTCCCTTTCCCTCCTTCCCCACATTCCCTACGGATTGCCCTTTTTCTTCCCAAGGTCCTCCTGAGGCTTTGACGCAAAACCACAATGAAATTGTAACTCTGAGTTGCGAGCTCTTCTGATCCAGTGGGCCTGAAGTGTGGGATTAGAAATCTCAAAGGGTGCCAAGTATTAGTCTCACAGGAAGCAGTGTTTCAGGCAGCAGATCCCTGCTTCTCCCTCCCAGCCCCTTGCCCTCCCCTGCCCCCAGTTCAGACTGTGTTAAAAACTGGAATGCCAGGCCAGTCCATTTGGCCACGTCCATGAAGATGATGACTTCTTATCTGTGATTTGGGAACTTCATCTGGGTTCCCAGCTCTCTCTGGTTCCAGTTGGAAGACATTGCATTAGAATGGGGTCAGCGATTTTTATTTTGTTTATTGTTATGATTTTATGGTTGTTATTTGCAGTGGTAGGGCTGATGTGGAGGATGGCGTCAGGGAACAAAGGAAAGAATGAAAATATTGAGGCTGTTGATATCCGTAAAGAAAAAATGTGCTTTGTCAATGGACTTTCAAGCTGTTCAGCTTCTCTTTCATTGCTGAGATCAAATCTCAGAAGGTTTAGTAGGTTTGTTAGTTTGGGTTATTATGTAGGTAGGTAGAATTGACTAATAATCCTGGCCGACTGGCCTCTGGTTAAATTAGCGCATAGATGTGTCTTACTGCTAAGGTGGATTCCTCCCCCCGCCCCCCATAACCCGGAACAATGAGCTACCTTATTTTATACCAGGACCTTTCCCTTCTTCCCTGCTGCATCCTCCCAAAGGGAGAAGTCAAGTATAAGACACAAGGGCACACTGAAGTAAAAGCCTGTGCTAGGTCCATGGAGCTGGTTTGCGTTGCTTCTGAAACAGTATTTGAGGGATGAGTCTAATGACTGTGCTCTTCTTTTCAAACAGTGTAGCTGGGGGTTCATTTTGTTAATTGCACTTTCCAGATGGAGATGAGAAGAGTCTCTATTAAAAAAATAATATTGCTGGGGAGCCTGGGTGGCTCAGTCAGTTGAGCATGCGACTCTTGATTTCAGCTCAGGTCATGATTTCACAATTCATGGGTTTGAGCCCCACGTCGGGCTCTGTGCTGACGGTGGGGAGTCCGCTTGGAATTCTTTCTCTCTCTCCCTCTCTTTCTGCCCCTCCCCTGCTCGCTTGCTTGCTCACTCTCTCCTCAAAATAAATAAATAAACTTTAAAAAACTTATTTAAAAATATCTACATATTGCTACCTACTTCTATTTAAACCAGGTAAAGGAAGTAAACATAGGTGATCTTGGCGTTATCAGTGGGTAGTGTCATGCTTTACACTTCATCCCAGAAGGGAAATAAATGTAGCAAATGTCTTCCTGCCCAGTCAAAATGGGAAATAACAAGTTTACATGGCTTTTCTTCTTTTCCAGTTGGAATAAGCCCTTGCAACGTTCAGCCCTTATGTTGGTTAGCTATCATGACTATGACTAGGTATTGTAGATTTAAGACACTTACGGAGTTTGCAAGAATGTATATTGGATGTTATAATGACTGTATCAAAAATTATTCCTAGTAGTCTGGCTCCGTAACACAATGTATTTTTGTTACTTCTCATGTTGTCTGTTTCTCTCCTCCATTTTCTCAACAAAAGAATTGAATGTAATTTTCACAACTTATAAAATTTTACATTTAGTCCTAGAGGTGTTTACTCTAACCTGTTCACAGATTTCAGTAAACTCTACCACATTTTCCTTTTTTGCTGGAAAAAAACCTGTAGGACAAAAACAAGATTATCTTCTCAGCTCCTCCTATGAATCAGTAGAAAGATTAGCTTTCTTTTTACTGACATAACATAATTACAAAAAAGAAAGTTTCTGGCCAGTTATTTTATAATTTACTGTATATTACAACTATGGGGGAGGGGGTTTTTGTATCGAAGGTGTCCACTTATTTGAATCAAACAGATGATTGTCTGCTGATTGATTGCAACACCTGTGGGGAACCGATGGTACTTTTAGAGATGCAGGTGCCCATGTGTGGGTCTGCGCACTGACCTGGGTGTGCTTGTGTCTCGTGGTTTTTCGGAGAGAGAAATCTCCCAAATTTTCAAAGACCGTTAAAACAGGAAGTTTGAAGCACAATTTTGAATGGTCTTCTGGCATGGCGAAACTTCACAGAAAGACAGCAGTTTGGCCTTTTCTTTAACTTTGGACATAGCTCTTCTCTCTTTATGAGAAAGATGTGCGGGGCAAGACAAGGTCCATTGTCTTGAGTTGCAGGTTTTTGCAGTTAGTCTTTCGTTCCCATTTGGAAACCCATGAAGTCCACATCTCCAAAATGTCTGTTAACAAGGAAGGCAGGCACGTTTTGTCTCTTGGGCAGAAAAGTACTATTCCTAGATTCTCTCTGGCTCTTTTGGTAAGATTTTAGCTCGAGACTTCTGAGCTGATGGCAACATGGCTTAATAAAGTTATGTCCCCAGGCCCTTCCTGCTCTGCTGCCGGATGCATTTGTAGCTCTGGGTGTTACCATTTGTCATATCCTGGGTCATATCCCCTAAAGTTGGAGGAGGAAACCACAAGAAATCATGTTCTCTCTGGTGATACTCCTGAGTGTTCACTCGGCTGCCGAGATAATGAGCTTGATCTTTGACGACAAGTCCAGCGGAGGACATGTAGAATGTGTCAAGGCACACTTAATATAGGTCAGTATAGGATATGAGGCTTACTGGCAGGGCTTTGGCTCTAGAATATCTTCCCATATAAAATGAGGGAAGTAACTAACCTGCAGACTTAATTTCGGGCCATATCTGCAGCCATGGTAAGGCATATAACTAGACGGCACTTCTCAAGGAAGGTAACTAGAAAAGGCCGCAGAAGTCAATTTTGCAATGGCCATGAAGTGTGGTGGGTGTTCTGATAGGTCATGCCATTCCTACTCTCAACTTTGTTTGAGGCCTGACCTAATACTATGTCGTCTAATACTAGACTGTGAGCCTTTTGTGAATTCCTTTCCTGCCTTATCTTCAGTCACTTTTAGGTAGAGGTGGGAGGGGAGGTCAAGTAGGAGTCTGAACGTTTGTTTGTGGGGGACTGGGGTAGAGTATGGAGGGAAAGTCAGTGTGTGTGTAGTTAGGAGCTCCAGAAAGTAAAATACCACAAAATCGTTTTGGCTGTTGGGAGTGACAGTGACAGCACTGTAGGGAACATCAGTTAAGGTTGAAAAACAACCACAGAATGTGGTTTTGGAAGAAAGACATGACTTAAAATTGTCTCCCTTTTGTTCTCCCCATATTCTCGTGAACATACTGGCCTGACTTACACCAAGTAAATGGTTTCAGTTTTTTCTTCCCTAAGTGAAAAGGCATTCACTGAATCTTTTTGCCTTTGCTTCTCTTCCAGTGTCAACAAGTGATACAAGAGAAGAAAACAAAGAAGTGAACACAGACTCATTTCCTACTCCACGTGGATGATAGCTATAGCGGGGGAGAACCTCATAGTATATCAGTTGGGGCAGAAAATGGAGGTAATTGGCAGTGGGGACTGGGTTTTCCTTCTGTCCATTTTCTGGGGTATAGGTACATTACCTACTTGTATATTTTAAGAAATGGTCCTTTTTATGTTGATTTGAAGTTTGGTTATAATTCTGAGAGGATCGGCTTCTCCGTTGTCTTGTACAGTTTGGGCTCCCCATTAAGAGCATTGCAGCAGGGAAGTTAAGTGAGACCCAAAGATTCTCATCATAAGTTGTTAAGTCTAGAACATTCCTGCAGTTGTAAATGAGTTAAGTTATTAGGAGGGTGCTGGCCAGATGTCAGCTCCCTGGGCTGACAGAAGGGCTTTAGAACCTTTCCATGCTTTGCCTAATGAAAGATTGGGAAAGGCCAAGAGACCTGCCCCTGCTAGTTTTGGGGGTTGTGTCGGTACAAATGCACAGAAAGGAAGTGAGGTTATCAGTTAGTCTTTGGTATGACAGTGTTTCATTTATATGAAAGTTTCAAGTCATTATGGGCACGAGTGTCAGCTTGAACTGAAGAAGGGGGGGGGGGGGTCTCTTAGGTGTTTTGACCTGACCTACAGCTATGGTAACCACGGCCAGTGCCACCTGGCTCTGACAGAGGCTAAACCACAGTGATCACAGCAGCGATTTCCGATTTTCAGTTCTATGGCAGAAGCTTCTTAGAAGCTTAAACCCTTGACCCAATGACGTCAAGTTCGCCCATTGGCTTGGAAGGTTCAGACTTGTCTTCCGTCAACACAATGATGTCAGCGGTAATGAGTGTAGGGAAGGTCGCCGAGAACGGCGGGAGCCCCCAGAGCACCAAGTCCCCCACGAAGCCTCCAGGACCAAATCGGATTGGCAGAAGGAACCAGGTAAGCTCCTGTGTGCTAGCTGGTGACGTCTGGTGGCTTCAGTCTGTGAGAACGTTGGGAGAAGTTTGGTCCCTTGAGCCACACCTTCCTAAGCTAAAACCTTAGACATGTTCAGGACTAAATGGACATACCGAGAGGCTTCAAGAGTGAACTGTTCAGAGCTTATGTCCGTTTCCTTTCATGGAAGAAATTTTCTCTGCTGTGGTGTCCGTATTGGTGGAATCCTTATTCTCTGCCCTTTGATTTGATTTGATTGCAAACTGTCTTCATGTGACGGCCAAGGCAAAGAATTTGACTTAGTCCTTTACTGTGATGTGGTTCGTTTCCTTACTCACACAGCCGGTTAATGGGGTTTTTGAAGCCGCTGCCTTGATTTTTTTTTTTTTTTAAGTGTCTTCAGATCAGGCAGCAAATAAGTATTGGTTTTGCTGGATCTCCCATTCAGCCTTCCATCTTTGACGAAGCACAGAATTTGGCTCCAGAGAATTCCACTCATGAGGTGATTTAGTCCTCTTGAATTTTTAGTGGGCATCGAATCAGGAGGAGTGGGAAAGAATAAGGGGGCGGGCCAGGATTGGAAGGGTTAATTAATGATCTTAGAAGTCCATTGGAAAATAAGAGGGATCTTCTAATTAACGTACAAATGGGGCACTTGAGAAAAGTTGTCACTCTTTTGGTAGCAGTGTGTTCACTGAAACTCTGGGGGGAGGGGGGTGAGCAGCGCTCATTTCTTTTCTGCATCCATGTGATCTAAGCTGATGACTCCATGTTTAATTTTTGGTTTAACTTACTTAATGTATTTATACCAAATCCTCAGGGGGAAAGGCAGTCTTCTGAGTTAGTCTCAAGGCCAGGGATGGACTGGAAAGTAAACCTGTTGGGCTTTTGTGAATTTGTTTTCCTTTTTATTAATGATCCTCCAGTGACTGTCCTTATACAGAATTGTCTGAGCACCATCCGTGATGGTTTTCTGTAAATTCTCAGAAGTACATTAATTAAGGCTTTGGCTACCACTTGTCCTCCAGGAAAAGTCATCCTAGCCTAAACCCCGCTCCAGCAGCGTAGGAAAAGTGTCTGTTCGCCCCATCTTCCTCACGGATGAAGACTTGGCAGGGTTCAGTGATGTTTGGAGGGTTGGAACATTGATACCTTTTTCTCTCTTTTTTCCCTTGTCTCTGCCTGCCTCTCTTCCTATGGGTACCCAAGAAAATACTCAGCCTGTATGACTGTGGCCTGAGTCGAGACGGAGCGCTAGCTCTGGGAAGAAAAGGTTTATTTCCACTCTCACGTGACTGTCCATCCATCCATCTATCCGTCCATTTTTCCATCCATCCACCCATTTCACAATATATACTTCCAGCCCAGGTGCTGCACCGGGTGGAAGCATTTCGGGATGAACGAGACACGTACGGTCACCGTCTCCTCATCCTTCTCTGTTCTGCCAGTAGAAAGTGGCATGGGTAGGGACGAGCCCGGCATTTCCCCGGCACAGGCAGAGTTGACCATAGTCCAGGCACTGGTCCCTGCCCGGTGGTTCAGAGACAGTAGGTAGAACCATAGAGTGTTACCCACAGCACCTCCATCCCTGCATGGTAAGTGGAGATGACTCTGTAGGTGTGGGGAAGCAGATGGGACAGGTGTACCGGACCCAGTTTTCCTCCACCTTCTGTGCCCTCCAGGGTTCCTCAGGGCACGGACTCAGTGTTTGCAGGGGAGGTAACCTCGGGGCCAGAGGTAACGCGGAAGGGCAGTACATTCAAAACGCCAGAGCGCAGCTGGGGAGAGAGCGCGCATCATCCTTACCTGTGAGTGGGTGGGGAAGGCCGAGAGCAGGAGCCTGGGGAGAAGGCCCATCAGCGCTAGCACGGAGTTCCAGGACAGATTAGCCACAGCCGCACGCCGACACGGGTGCCAGATTGTTTCATTACGGAAGGGTTAGTTATCACATTAGCTGCTAATTTTATCTGTCAGCTCAGGAAGTCTGCTCCTTCTACCAGCTCAGCCGCCTTGACTGGTCACAGCAGGGCCGCTCTCTGTACTGTAGGGTTTGTTTGTAAAAATTATATCTGAGTCCAGAGTTTTCCTTCTCCCAGACCATCATGGATTGTGGATTCCGTAGACCCTGCTCGCCTCATGGAAGGTTCGGGCTGGGGTTCAGATAAACCCGGGACTACTCAGTATGTCCGGTATCTACCTCCTGGCGCACACGGGATGGTTTTTTTTTAAAATGTGCTGCCTCAGGAGGCCTGCCTCATGGACACCTGACTTTTTAACATTTACTGCCTTTTCTTCTTTTTTTTTTTTTTTTTTTTAGAGAGAGAGCACATGAGTGGGGAGAGAGGAGCACAGGGAGGGAGAGGGAGAGAGAGAGAGAGAGAGAGAGAGAGAGAGAGAGAGAATTTTAAGCAGGTTCCACACTCAGCGCAGAGCACGATGTAGGGTCCCATCCCATGACCCTGGGTTCATGACCTGAGCCAAAATCAAGAGTCAGACATTCAACTGACTGAGCCACCAGGCGCGCTCCCATTTATTGACATCTTACTGATGAATCTTTCTTTTAAAAACATTTTTTTAATATATATTATTCTCTAACAAAAATACTCCAGGGACTGAGTTTTGGTCCAGCTATGAGACCTCCCTCATTATTACAGCGAGTGCTTTTATTTTGTAGTGAATGCTTTTGTTTTTGGTGGTTCTTGGCCAGCTCCATTCTGACTGGAGTCCTATAGGCCGAGAAGGAGTGACACCCTTCCCCGCTCACGCCTCTGGGAGGATGGTGGTGAGACCGGCAAGTTTTTGTGTAACTGTCTCTGGGTTAATCAGCTTCCTTAGACTTCGTATCTGTAATTTATTTATTTTTTTTTTTTAATTTGAGACTGAGGGGCACCTGGGTGGCTCAGTCAGTTGAGTGTCTGACTTGATCTCAGCTCAAGTCATGATCCCACAGTTCGTGAGTTCGAGCCCCACATCAGGCTCTCTGCTGTGAGCACAGAACCTGCTTCGGATCCTCTGTCTTCCTCTCTCTCTGCCCCTCCCCTGCTCATACTGTCTCCCTCAAATAAATAAACTTAAAAAAAAAAAAAAAAGACTTGAGAGTGAAAAAAATGTATAGTGTACCTAATTCTCAAGACCCAGTGCCACAGAATAGAAAAGGCTTTGTATCACTTAAAATGAGGCCTGTTAGTGTTTGAAGAGGAGACAGAAGTACGGTGGGCAACTACATCCTGGACATCCTCATGCATTCGCTCCACCCATCTGGTTTATGGTGCCATTTGTTTTTAGAGTCCTCAGAGTGACTTTTATTTTCATCATCTATCATGAGCCAACCACAAGGGTGTTTCCTTTCTGTGCCTTGGGGTTAATCCTTTTTTTGATCAGACTTCTGTAGCATGTGGTTTAGGGCATGGGCTGTCAGAGCAGTTGGCCTGAGTTTCAATCCTGGGTCTCCTACTTAATGGTTTCCTTGGTTGGGACAGATTACTTACCTCTCTGTACCTCAGTTTCCTCATCCAGAAAATGGGATCTATAACCATGGTTGTGACATTTCTATATGTACAGTTTAGCACATGGTCAGTGTTCAAAAATGGATATTATTTGCAAAGAACAGAAACTCGTTCAGATGAGTACAAGGAGGTCTGTTGAAAGATGTCTGAGGGTCCAGCCTGACAGATGGTGCCGTCCCCTGTCTCAGGCTACCTGGTCTCCCACTTCCGTGAGCACCCAAGTCCTCCCCAGCTATATTCTCATGGCTTGGGCTCGCCCCATGCCCCGGGGCTATGTGAACTTTGAATTCAGGTGTTCATGATCACCTGCGGTAGTAACTTATTCACCCCCAAACCTGGGTGTGTATGAACAACTCCTGGGGAGCTTGGGAAACCAGCAGATTTCTGGGGTACACCCCTGCCCCCGATTCTGGTTCAGCGTGTTAGGAGTGTCTAGAACTGTCATTCAGAAAGCTGCCCAGGTGAGTCTGCTGATCAGTTGGAAACCCTCTGATCTCAGTCTCTCAGCATCTCCATTTCGAATTCCTGGGTGAGGTGTCCATGCCTTGATCCTGTTTGTTTCGGAGATGAGAGCAGAGACCAGGGTGCTTAGGGACTGTGTGAGTGGGGGCACGTCCAGGGCCGCTCCCCATGAGTTATTTGGAGAGAGGAGCCATGGCACATGGCTAGTGAGGGAGCTCATCCTTTTCCGTAGAAAGGTAAAACTCTATTGCTTGAAGGAAGCCTGTCCCAGGTGTGTTCAGGGAACATAAAATGAGCCACCTTGTCAAGTGATCTGGTTCTTTTGTCATCCTCCATGGAAAGCTTCAGCCCAGGTGTCCTCCCCCTATCACACTTTGGAAAAGGGCAGCGTTCTAATTGATTATCGATGAGTGGTGTCAAGCAGGTGCAAACAGCAGGAAGAGGGCCATGTGGATGCCAGCGGGCTCGCAGCTGGAGCCGAGTAGGTGGGGCTTGGAGAGATATCTGTACCTCTGCTGTGACTTGATCCTTGAGTTTTTTGTTGGCACTGATGATTAATTAAATGGTGTTTAATAAGAACGCTGATATTTATGGAGCACTTAGCCTGCACCAGGCACTATTCTAGTGCTTAGCGTGTGCTCATTGATTGAATCCTCATCACAGTGCGATCCAGGAGATGCTGTTATTTGTTCCCATTTTACACATGAGGAAACTGAGGGCAGACAGGACCATGACTTACCCAAGCTCATACCTGGACAGGCTCTAGAGCCCATGCTCTCCACTAATTTATTGCTATGGCTCTTTGAAACACAGGTGCTCACAGCAGAAACAAGAGGCACTGGCTTATTGTGTGAGGTGAACTTGATTTTTCCTTGTATTATGTCTTTGCAGGAAACGAAAGAGGAGAAGTCTTCCTATAACTGTCCCCTGTGTGAAAAGATTTGCACTACACAGCATCAACTAACTATGCACATCCGTCAGGTTTGCTGCCGATTTCATCCTTCTGTTGGAAATCCTTCTTTCTTAAGAGAGGGCAGTTTGACCTTAGCAGATCCATTGTGGCTGCACTTAATTTAGATTTAATATTTTAATAATCTTAAGGGGTGGTTATTGAAATAAGTTTTGTGGGTCCGTCTTACTGTGACAAAATCCTGGGTCAACACAATACCTTCTCAGAAGTTAGCAAACCTCTAGCTAAAATGACCACATTGAACAGAAGACCTTTCATTGTATGTGACTCGTTGGTTTGAACCAAACCTCCTTATAGCAGTGAGATTGTAGAGATAGGTCCCTAGCCTTCTGCTATAAACTTCTATCATGTGGCAGGAAATCTATTCATTTGGCATTTCTTTTGGATTCTATATTATGACATTTAGCCTTCTCCCTTGCCTGATGTGATGGATTGATGACAGAGTTTGGACGAATCTAGAACAAAGAAGGATTAATCATATATATATTCATATATATATATTTGGAGTGGGAATGGATAATTTTTTTTCCATTTTATTTTTTATTTTTTCCATCATGACAAGGGCACTCTGTAATCCCCATCATCTTTCCCCCATCTGTCACCCACCTCCCCTCTGGAGTGGAGTGAAGAGTCTCTAGAGTTAAGAGTCTGTTTCTTAGTTTGTCCGTCTGTGTCTGTCTCTTTTTCCCGTGCTCGTTTGTTTTTTTCCTTAAATTCCACATATGAGTGTGAAGGATTGACAATATTAAAATCATAAAATGGTACTGAGGAATAATACCATTTAGTAACTTGGGTTTGGAGAGAAATGTTCCTTCTTAACATATTTCGGAGGCCCGAACTCTAAACTGTGCAGTTTTCAGTTCTCTTTCCCTGACAGCAAGACTGAGTCAGCGAACTTAAAGAAGGACGTTGCCTTAATGCGAAGACAGTATTTCACGTTAGCTTCGTAGTTGAGAGTCCTCCTGCTCATGTTAATATATGTGGTCAGTCC
The DNA here is from genome assembly GCA_028646485.1 of Cryptoprocta ferox. Taxonomy (NCBI): domain Eukaryota; kingdom Metazoa; phylum Chordata; class Mammalia; order Carnivora; family Eupleridae; genus Cryptoprocta; species Cryptoprocta ferox. Next base: position 122,416,801 of record CM053577.1, read on the forward strand.
ATCTCTGTGTGTCCCCAAGAAAGGCCTACAGAGACTACCCCTCTCTGGGCCTTGCAGAAGTGTTTTTCAAAACTGGAACACGAAAGTGGAAGAAGGTCACACAGAATAGTTATTTGCTTGTGTTACTGGTAGATGTTGACATTTGGGAAGATATTTAAAATGAAACTAAAAAAATATCAGAAAAGCTTTACTATTTGGGGTTTTTTTCTTTTATATAAAGCCCTGAATTTGCATTTCATAATTGCCAAGCTTTGACCCATCTTCTCAAGTGACCTCTGTGATGATTGCTTTCCCCAGCACAACACGGACACTGGAGGGGCAGACCATTCATGCAGCATCTGCGGGAAGTCGCTGAGCTCGGCCAGCTCCCTGGACCGCCACATGCTGGTGCACTCTGGCGAGAGGCCCTACAAGTGCACTGTGTGTGGCCAGTCTTTTACCACCAACGGGAACATGCACAGGTGGGTGAGGGCGGCCTTTGCCTCTGGAGGTTGACAGAAAGTCAAGTGGCCTTTGAGCCATCAGGGGACCTGCCTCCGAGCTCTTAGGATCTGTGTACTGCACGGAGAAGGCGGAGAGATGTGTACACTGTCTCCAGTGTATGGGATGTGTCTGGCCGTGGGAAACAGCAGTACCTGGGCAAGGCCTTTGGCCTTTGGGGATCTTCAGGATGAAACACTGGAGTCCTTCCCCCTCTGCCAACTGGAGTTGCTTTGTTTGGGTTCCAGAGGTGGGCAGCTTATCAGAGATTGAGGAGCCCCCAAGGAGTAGCACAGTAACCCTTGCCTCTTAGAAACTATTTGCATATGCCTCCCAGATTCCCCGCAGCTCTTTTCCTTGTGAAAAATTTCTGGGGCCTTTGAATAAATAGTGAGATGGCCTGGTCTTGGAACTTCAGGATAAGATAGGTTAAAATGAAGAAAAAGAAGATCTGATAAATGTCAGGAATTTATTTCCTGAGGGAGAGAGCCCCGTGGCTGGCATATTAAAATTGTGTGGGACAAAACCAATAGAAAATATACTTAATGGAATGATTACATATGGTTTGAGGGGTTAGAACAAAAAGACTTCTTAATGCTCATTTTTTATTTTAAATGTTCATTTATTTTGAGAGAAAGAGCATGAGCAGGGCAGAGGGGCAGACGGAGAGAGAGAGAATCTCAAGCAGGCTCTGCCCTGTCAACACCGAGCCTGATGCAGGGCTCGAACTCCCGAACTGTGAGATCACGACCTGAGATGAAATCAAGACTTGGACATTTAAACTGATGAGCCAGGCGCCGCTTAAATGCTCGTGTTTTACACAGACATTTTAGGAACATCAAGACTCTAGGGAAGGTTTTTACAGGGACTCAAAGAAATGTCACCTTCTCAGAAAAACCAGACTTTTCTTACTTTTCTGTATTCCTTTCCAGGCATCATGCTGATCTACTTTTTAAACATTGACTAACCCCCCACCTTTTTTTTTTTTAACACGTTTGTTTCCAAAGAACACTTTACAGTGTTACTGTGAAATTGATACTTTATTATTTAGCAATACTGAAAGGAAATGGGCCAGTTTATTCCACCTATAACTGCTTTATGAACCACTGATGGTGTACTTGGGACGTACTGGTGTAGTGACAGATCTTTGGCTTTTGGAATTAGGCACCTGATGTCAAATCTTCACTCCGCCACTTGTAAGTTTTCCGTTCTTGAGCAAGTTACTTAACCTTTGTACCTCATTTTCCTCCTCACTGAAATGAGACTTTTAACAGCATTCACCACTTCACTAGAGTAGGATGAGGGTGAGGAAGGAGATCATGAGTTTTGCACACAGTCAAGGCACATGGCAGGCACTCAGTAAATGTGATCTGTCATTACTGTTTGCATTTCTGAGTAATGGTGCAGTAATCTAAAGCCTGTGGATTTCTCAGTCTCGACTGGAAGGAAGGTGTACAGTGTGACTTTATGAAAGGTATCAATATTGTAAAGAATTTTTACAAAGTATTCTACTTTTTTTCTTTCCATATAAATTTTAATCCTCTTGGCCCCTCATCTCCTCCTGGGAGTGTTTGGGGCACAGAGAAGGAAGTGAATAAGTGCCATCACCATTTTTTAAAATCCTATTTTACATTTTAGCTTTTTGCTTTTTTACCACCATGATCAGCCCATCAATATGAGTTTTATCTTCTTTTGCCATTTTGTTTTGCCTGGTCCTTCTATCCCTCCACACACACCCCCTCCCCCAAAGTCCTTTGTCACTTACATATTTGCCCTCTCAAAATCTGTTCCTGGGTATTGCCTGTTTCCTTCTTGGGCGGTTTCCCTGCTTCCTCCTCCTGAGACCCATGCCCAGTGGAACCTCCCATGGAGAAGGCAGTGGGGCGCATTAGTGAGAATTACTCCCCTTGAGGCTGCTCTGGCCCTGAGCACTCACTGTTTATAATCCTCCATGAGACGTCTCTGGTCTTGGGTCCAGTCACTTATGACGGGAAAATTTCCATTTGGGGACAGCATCCGTGATGGAATACGGCACATGTCAAGCACACCCGTAAAGGGCATAGTTACTGCCTTCGACAGTGATGTATCAGACAACGCATCTTACAGATAACCATAGCTAAAGCTACAGTATACTGGGTGCATGAGAAATAATTCATATGCCATACATTTCACCTATTTAAAGTGTACATTTCAGTGGGTTTTAGTATATACACAGAGTTCTGCAGCTGTTACTACAGTCAATAATAGGTCATTTTCATCACCCCAAAAAGAAACCCCATATCCATCAGTAGTCACTTCTCATTACTTCCCACCTTCCAGCCCTAGGAAAACACTAATCTACTTTTTGTCTCTGGATTTGTGTATTCTAACATGTGGCCTTTTGTGACTCGTTTCTTCACTTAGCATTATGTTTTTAAGATTTTTATCTATGTTATAGCACATATCTGTACTTCATTCTTTTTTATTGTCGAATAATAGTCCACTATGGATCTACCATATTTTATTTATCTCTTCATCGATTGGTGGACATCTGAGTCATTTCCATTCTTTGGCTATTATGTATAATGCCCCCGTGAACATTCTTGTCAAATCTTTTTGTGTGAACATAGGTTTTCATTCCTCTTGGGCAGACACTTCAGAGTGGAATGGTGGCCGGGTCATGTGGTAACTCCGTGTTTAACATTTTGAAGACCTGCCAAACTGTTTTTCCAAAGTGGCTGCATCGTCTTACATTCCCACCAGCAGCGTGTGAGGGTTCCAGCTTTTCCACGTCCTTGCCAACACCTGTTACTGCCAGTCTTTTTCATGAAAGCCATCCTATTAGGTGTGAAGTGGAATCCCATGAGTTTTATAATTGTGGTTCTTACATTAAGTCTACGATCCATTTTGAGTTAATATTTGGGTATAGTGTAAGGAAGGGGTCCAACTCTAGTCTTTGGCACTTTGTTGAAAAAACTTTTCTTTCCTCCATTGAACAGTCTGGCCACTCTTGTCAAAATTCAGTTGACCATCGGTGTAAGGATTGGTTTTTCTCTACTCAGTTCTGTTTCATTGATCTGTATGTCTGCATGTCTACCCCAAGGCCTAACACTGTATTGATGACTGCAACTTTTTGGCCAAGTTTTGAAATTGGGAGATGTGAATCCTCCAACTTTGGTCTTCTTCACGATTGTTTTGGCTACTATGGGTTGCTTGGATTTCCATATGAATTGTAGGATCAGCTTGTCAGTTTCTGCACAAAAGGCAGCTGGCATAGGGGTTATAAAGTGCATAGATCAATTTGGGGGTATTGTCCTCTTACCAGTATTAAATCTTTGAACTGAGATATTTTCTCTTTATGTCTATTATGTGTTAATGAATTTCTTTCAACTGTGCTTTAAATAGTTTTCAAAGTGCAAGTTTTATATTTTTTTGTTAATTTCTAAGTGTCTTTTTTTATGGTATTGGAAGTAGAATTGTTTTTTGTGGGTTTTTTTTTTTAACATTTATTTTTGAGAGAGAGAGAGAGAGAGAGGGAGAGTGCGAGCAGGGGAGGGGCAGCGAGAGAGGGAGACAGAGAATCCAAAGCAGGCTCCAGGTCCTGAGCTGTCAGCACAGAGCCCGATGCAGCCTGAACCATGAGATCATGACCTGAGCCGAAGTCGGATGCTTAACCGACTCAGCCATGATTGTTCGTTGCTTGTGTATAAACATACTCACATTTTGTATTGCCCTTGTTTCCTACAACCGTGCTGATCTCATTTAGTTATTCTAACAGTTATTTGGTGGATACCTTAGGATTTTCTGTATACGACATCATATCATCTGCAAATAGAGACTAGAGACAGTGTGCTTCTTCCTTTGAAACAAATCTGGATGCCTTATTTTTCTTGCCTACTAGCCCCGACTGGCCCCTCCAGCAGTGTTAAATAGAAATGAGGAGAATGGATGCGCTGGTCTTAGTCCTGATCTCAGGAAGAAAGCATCTCAGTCTTCCTCCATTAAGTATGATGTTCATTATAGGTTTTTCATAAATGCCCTTTATCAGTTTGAGGCAGCGCTACTTAGTCCCAGTCCACTTAGCGCTTTCGTCGCGAAAGGAGGATGATTTTGTCAAACACTTTTTTTTTTTTTTTGCATTTATTGAGATGGTCCAGTTGTTTTTGACCTTTCTTGTATTCTCTTTTGGATGTTAAACCAATCTCCTTCCTGGGATGAATCCCACTTGGTACAATCATTTTCATACGTTCATGGACAGGGTTTGCTAGTATTTTATTAAAAGACATTTGCCTATATTCCTAAGAGATGCTTGTCTGTAGTTTCCTTGTGAGTCGTTGTCTGGGGACTACTGCTAGTCATAGAGTGAGTTGGGAAGTATTGCATCTGCCTCTGTGTTTTGGAAGAGTTTGTTGGTGTTCATTCCTCTTTAAGAATTTGGTAGGACTCACCACTGAAACCACCTGGGCTTTTCTTTCTGAGAAGTTTTTAAATTACTAATTCAGTCTCTTTACTTGTGATCGGTCTGTTTCACGTTTCTGTTTCTTCTTGAGCCCGTTTCCGTCATTTAAGTCCATTCCAGGAATTTGGCCATTTTATCTAAATTATCTTACTGGTTGGCTTTCAATTGTTCAGTTTCCCCTTACAGTCCTTTCTGTCCTGAGTTGTAATGTCCCGTCTTCATTCCTGATACCAATCACTTGAGTCTTCTTTAATTTTTTTCCTTAGTCAATCTAGCTAAAACATTTGTCATTTTATTGAGATGTTCAAAGAAAGAGTTTTTGGTTTTGTAGCTTTACCCTCTATTGCTTTTCTGCTATTTCATTAATTTCCCACTCTGTACATTATTTCCCTTTTTCTACATGCTTTACGGTAGCTAGCTCTCCTGTTTACAGCATTTGAAGGTAGAAGGTGAGAATATTGATATGAGAACGTCGCTTGTACAGCTATAAATCTCCTTTTAGGCATTGTTTAGTTGGATCCCATAGATTTTTGTATCCTGCGTTTCCTTATTCATTCATCTCAAAGTATTTTCTAATTTCTCTTGTGATTTCTTCTTTGATCTGTTGTTTATTTCGGAATGTATTGTTCAGCATCCGCATATTTGCGAATTCCCAAATTTCTTTCTGCTATTAATTTCTAATTTCATTCCATTGTAGTTGGAGAACATACTTTGTATGATTTCAATCCTTTGAAATTTCTGGAGGCTCATTTTATGGCCTAGCATATGGTCTGTCCTGGAGGATGGCCCATGTCTGAGAAGAACGGGCGTTCTGCTGTTGGTCGGCGTGTTTTCTGGAGGTGCTGTTAGGTCTAGCTCGTTTACACATTCACATTTTCTCTCTCCTTGTTGATCGCCATTTATTTTTATGCGCTCTACCTGTAAAGTTTGTGGAAATTACTATCCCATTTTGCACAAGGAAACTTGCCCAGGATCAGAGTAACAGCCAAGGCTGAGATTTGAATGTCGGCTGTGGGCTTAGCGGCCATGCTTTTAACGACTATGAGAAATAATTGATAATAGCATTCGTATCATGTTGTATATTAGAAAAAAAAGCACTCGTTCACCCTGCCCCCAAAGCAACTCCATGCTGTTGTAGAGCATTACAGTTGACCCTTGATCAATGCAGGGGTTAGGGGCACCAACCGCCAAGCAGTCAAATCCCATAACTCTTTTGACTCCCCCAAAACTTAACTACTAATAACCTACTGTTGACTGGAAGCCTCACTGAGCACATAAACATATATGTTGATTAACATATACTTTTTATGTTGAATGTATTATATATTATATTTTTACAACAAAGCAAGCTACAGAAAAGAAAATGTGATTAAGAAAATCATAAGGAGGGGCACCACCTGGGTGGCTCACTCAGTTGGGCATCTGACTCTTGATTTCGGCTCAGGTCATGATCCCAGGGTGGTGGGGTCAAGCCCTGCTTTGGGCTCTGCACTGAGCATGAAGCCAACTTAAGATCCTCTCTCCCCCTTTGCCCCTCTCCCCTCCTTGTGCACTCTCTCTCACTCTCTCTCAAATAAAATAAAAATACACTTTAAAAATCATAAGGAAAATACATTTACAGTACTTCACTGTATCAAAAAAAATCTATACATAAACGGACCTATGTAGTTCACACCCTCATTGTTCAAAGGTCAGCTGTATTTTCAACATTAAACTATTTCAGCCAAGTTACTAGCATAATACACTTTATTTAGTGAGCATGGAATAGCCTTTTATTGGAATTTATGACGGTCTTTTGTTTGAGTATACATGGGTCGATTTTGAGAAATGATCTTTAATTTTGTATAGCACAGCCCTTGATATTATCCTAAGATACACTTCTTATTCGTGGACAGTGTATATTGGAGTTGTTTGTAAACTATTGTTTATAAATAGTTTTTTTCAAGCAGGCCTTAGGGATGTTTGTATTTATTTTGGATTTTATACTGACTTTATTTATTATGAGTCATCTTGATTGGGAGAAGAGGACTAATTGTTGTGGGCCAAGTTCTAGTTCTGATTCTGCAGAACTCTTCAGGAATCTCTTAATTTGTCTACACTTTAACAAAAGGACATAGGAAGACCTCATTGAGGGCTTATTCTCAAATGCAGTAATGTTTGTTAAAGTATTCCAAAGGATAACAGTGTACCATGGAAATGTCCTGGGTGGGGGGTGTTTCTGAGTTTGTATTATTGGAGCTGAAAACACGCTTGTGATAATCTGTAAGCCGTGTGCCACTCCTAGCTGTGTGATCCTAGAGAAGTTGTTTGACCTCTCTGTGTCTCGGGTACGTCATCCATAAAAAGCAGTGATACCTGTACCAGTTTTATGGCTACATTGTGGGATCGATGAATTAATACATGCAGAGCTTAGAATAATGTTTATCAGTGGTCACCAGTATTGCTGTCCTATTGCCACTGATGGACAGACAGTATGCCAAGTAAGCATTCCTACAATACCAGAAAATAAATCAAGAGGTTGCTTTTATTTTTGTTTTCTTTTTGCTACACTAAATCTGTAACTTAACATTTAGGATATTTGAGTTTATCATAACACATTTATTTTGCCTTTTCTGCAGAAAATTGCAAATAATGGGTGAAAAGAACATTTAGTTTGTGGTAATCAGTCACAATCATTACCACCTTCATTTGTTGGTGAAACCATACTTTGGAAAAAAGAATTATAAAAATGTGAACACACAAAAATGTGTTAGAGTGGAGTTAGACTTATTTGTCCCAGGGAATCTGTTCCAGAACCTGAGACTCAAATGGTGAGCTGTGATCTCCCCTAATGGTGTTTCATTAATCAGGGACTAGAGCCACCCGGGGATGTTTGTGTGCAGAAATTAAAAAGAACAGTGAAAACCCAAGTTTTGAGGTGCTGCACCCTCACTCGATTTTCAGCGTATGGAAGGAAGTCAGTCAACTATGAGTTTGATGCTCAAGATGGAAGGTCTTTTTCTCTTTTTCCTTCTTTCTCATTTTCCTTCGTTGCTGCTGCTTACTACTTCTGTGGCACTGGCTGGGATCAGGGAAAGCCAGGAGCTCATCAGTGGGGGCTCTGGGGCCCATGCCCAGCTGAGTGATCCGAGACCCCCTGGCCTGCATTTCCCCCTGAGCACTGGGCACATGCACCACCCCCACGTGTCCCATTCTGTCTTGCTGATAACCTGTTCCAGGCCCTCCTTTTCTGTGTCAGTTTCAGGTTCTGATTTTCAGCTTCTCCCCTGAGGGATACAGATTCAGTAGGACCCCTGCTATGACATGATTCCCTGTGGTGTGGCTTTCTAGATCCATTTCCCCAAAGCTCGATTCCGGCACACAGTGTCATTTAGGAACACAGAGTTCACCTTCCCTCAGCTTCCTGCTCCAAAGGGCATCTGCACATGCACAGGTGATGCCTATCTCCGCGTGTGCACGTTCTTCCAGATAAGCCTCACCTTTGCAGTGGTTAGTGTTGAGCAGCCTGCTGTAGGGGGCAGATCTGGGCTCCACCGCAGACTCTTCGTTGCTGCAGCACTCAGAGGTCCTCAGTGTACATCTCGCAACCCAGACCCCAGGAACTACTCCTTTTCAATTTCAGGTTGTTCTTAACCGACATTGAGGCACTCTGTCGCCACCCACTTTATGAAGCAACTCACTCTGTTTCCTTTGGCCACTAGTCATTTTAGGAGGATGCAGTAGTTACCTTTATTCATAGGACTAGTCAGTCTTTTTGTAGCGTTTCCTTTGTCTTAGTCTTAGGAGAGGACCCTCAGCACAGAAGCAAGAGACCATCTCGATCTGTTACCAGATCGGGTACACTTGTCCAAGCTGCTGCTTCCCTGTCTGCGGACTTTGGTGTTTTTGAGGTTTGTAAATCCTTCATCCCAAACCCTTCTGACCACAGCTTAGTTCCCAAGCAGAATAACAGGCTGCATCAGGTGCAAAACATGCATCATGGAAACATCACTGCGGCTCCAACTTTTAACTTCCCCGAACTCTTTATCAGTTGCTCCCACGTTGAAAATTTGGATTGAGCAGCACTTGTCTTCCAAAACAAACTTGGGAAACTGAGCCAGAGCACACTTGCCGGGAGAGCTCAATGTAGGAAAAAGGGCAGTGAGCTTTGCAATTTGCAAAACATTCCAGAAAGTGCTGGACTTCAGAGCTATGCAGAAATGATGATATTTGAAAGAGAAGATGGAAGTGCATCTCCTTTGGGAAGAAATCCTGCCTCCAAAATGGGTGTTTTTCCTTTGCCAGACTGTAACTGCCTTGGGAAAATAGGAAATTGGTTTCCACTTTGCTCATTTCACGAAGTGGAGACTTTGAAGCCATGAAGAGAGTTGTAGAGTATGTGTTAACGTTACAGACATGCCGGAGACCCCGGCAGGACCGGGGTTTCCTAACTAGCTTCTCCATTCATTCTCCGAAGAGCAGGCATGTGTCCGCATTTCGGCCATGTCAGTGGACGGGTGAAGATGAGGAAGGGAGATGCCTGGAGTGTCATCTAGTCGTTTGGGCACGGGCTCTCTTTGCTACTGCAACGGGAACGACTTTTTCTGTTGCTTAGTGCAGGAGACATAGACCCTGAGAATGCTGCTGGATAATGGACAGTCTTCAGGAACAGAGGCTTATGTGTTCCTATTATGCTGGAAGAAAACGTTCGCGGCACAGAAATGTGACCCTGCTCCATGACAAATGAGGCCGCGGAGGCTCTGAATTTAGCTCACTACTCTCGGATGCTTAGGTGGAGCCAGCCCTTGGCATGCACAACTGAACTTGGGTATCTGAACAGGTGGCCAGCATTTAAGGACAGAAGGAACAGAGGTAGGGCAGTGTCTTGGAAAGGAACAGTCATTTCTTTACCCTCAGAGCCCAGCAAGAGGGAGGGCCCTATGAACTTCTTTCATGGTTAAAACGAGTTTCTGAGGACACTAGTTGTGGGACTGGCTGCTTCTCTGGGGTGGAGGTGGGCACTCGGAGGCTCAGCTAGTCCCATCTTGAAACAAGTCTTAATCACCAGGTACGCATTCCTCTGACAGATTCCTTTGAAGGAAGGAAAGAAGGTATCATGTGACATGTGAAGAAATAATTTATAGTATAAAAATCTGTAGGTCACTCTACCCAGGACTACGTGATGTGAACTTTTTTAAAAACATATTTTGATTAAAAAGAAGGAAAAAATGATTATATAATGACATTTCAATTGTCTACAACTATCTTTCTCTTGAGGAAAGACAAATCAGAAGAGAATATCTTTCAGGGATGCTTAGAGATCTTAACATAGTCAGTTCCACTTAGATGACAGATGTTTTGTGACCACACATGCAGCTCTCTACAAAGACAGTTGAGGGGTTTGTGGAGATTTTAATGGTGTGTACATAGCATAATGAGAATGTACGAACTGTGCTGGACATAGGACCCTTATGTTTGGTGGTGTTCGGTGAATATCTGGTGGTTTCATGATAATCATACTTGGATATCAAGGCAGTTTGCATCTGTGTGTTACTGTGTTTATGGAAATAGACATACTTTGGGTGTAGTCTCGAAAGCCTTATTAAAATCTTTCTCTTTTTAACTAGAAAAAAAAATCATGGAAGTGTAATACTCGGTTCCCTGATCATGCCTCTTCATATGCTTTTCATTCTCTTTGAGAGCCCACATCATTAAGAGGCCCAGAATTTTCCCCTTGAGAGTGAACGTTCACAAATATGCGTATCCCAGCAAAATGTCCGAGTTCCCAGTTTCCCCCGGTAGCATTATTAAGCTTTCACCAAGTAAGTGTATTGTTTGATTACATTTAAACACTTTTATAGCCTTTCTTTACATCTCATTGTCTGTATTGAAACCTGTACGCTTTTATTTTAACGTCAGTAGTGGTTTGTTTAAAGGCAGCCTCTCTGTGTGTCCTCTGAGAGCTCTTCCTTCCTTTCTGGCTGGTGCTGATAAAGGATGCTCGGGGAAATGGCAAAGACAGCCTCCGTTTCTTCATCTTTAATGGGGCGACGTTCTGCTCTCAGTTTGTTATGATGAGAATAAATGCTGTAATACATACCCAAGCCCCAGGCTCACATAAGTGTTTGACAAATTGTGGTTCCCTGCCTTTCTCTTCCCCCTTAGGAAACTTAAACCCCCCCCCCCCCAGTTCCTTCCACATGCCCGTGAGCATATGTGTTTACAAAACCAGGAAAAGAGACCTTGACCTTCAACCATGAGGGTACCATAAGTTGCGATATAAGAGCCTGAGAGTCTGAGAGTGGTATTTTGTAGAGCAGCTGTGTGCCATACGCCTGAATTTCTTTTCCAAATTGTGTAAATCCTCGTTATTATTTGAACACTTCTTTGGGGGGGGGGCATTGCTTTTTCTGTGGTGTATTTTCTGGGTTTTGCGTGGATTTGTGTTTATGCTATTTGATGAGAGTCTGTTGTTCTTTTCAGAGTTCTTACATTTTAGTAATCTGCAAATAGCAGAAAACTACCATTATGAGAAAATGAACAGGTCAGAGTGATCTGTCACAGAGTTTTATTCCTCCATTAAAATAAAAATCCTAAGAAAAGAGCAAAGCTGAGAGTCAATACCTTTCAATTGACAGTCTTTTGTGAAGCCTGTTTCATGTTTGACTGACATTCTGTAGAACATTTTCCCTTCTACTTTTGTGTTTGTTTTTTCTTTTCTAATACTCCTTAACAATGAGCATAGCTTAATTTTTTTTGAAAGAATATTTGAAAAATGTACTTGTGGCTGGTGCTCACTTTTTAATCAGCATTTTTTCCAGAAGGACCAGGTCAAGTTCAGTTATACCAAAGAGAGCTCACTCGTAAAACTCTGCCATGTGTGGGGATGTGAAAGCCTTTTTCATCCTATCACTGTTTCTCAGATTTATGATCTGCTTCATAAGTAGTTTAGTATCGTTCGGCCGGCTGGATGCGAGTGTTTATAATTCAGGTTTTCTTCTGTTTTGGCAGAGGTGGTATTTGTTTTGGAGCTTTGAGCAGACACAAAAGAAATTTCTCTTGCATGCAGGCACCATGGTATTCTTGACATATCTCGTTGAAATATTTTGAAAGCTCAGTTGTACCAGGTAAAACTGGTGAATGGCGTCAAATTCTGGAGCATCTGTGCTTGCCTACACTTGAACGACCTGGCAGTTGTGAGAGCTAGGAATTAGGTCACGGAAGGTAAGGTATGTGTTTGCTGGGGGTAGGATGAGGAGAGGGGGCTGTCCTCTGCTCTGGACCTTGACACGCCCCCCTTCTCCCCTCCCACCCTGCCCTCCGCTGATGCCCTGACAACGGGGAACAGATCCTGCTAGTGTGTGCCCACTTAATTCTATAATATCAAAGTAGCAAAGGGGAGGAGGAGAGTGAGCCTGATTGCCAGTGCTAAGAACACAAACTTAAACCTGTCCCTCGTGCTTTATACCTTGCATTTTTCTGCCTTTGTTTAAATATTCAACCAGTCCAACCTGTTTGGGCTGAACAAGCTGGTGCTAGCAAACATCGAAACGTGCCCACTCACTGTCAACGTTTTCTGATTTGTTAAGGAAGGTGATTAGCAGCAAATTCTGTCTGTACCACCCCCCCCCACACACACCCCTACTAAAAAGGGAACAAGCAGCATAGAAATGTTCGCATAGGCATTCATCACACTGAATCCCCACTCACCTGCCCTTGGGTGTGTGTGCACGCACGTGCGAAGGAGCCTTTCTCCTCTGCTTTCAGGGCTTCGGGTTGATGGAGAGCTTGTTGGTCTTCCGTGGGGAGAGATTTTATATTTCCCTTTCACTAGAGATTCGGTTGCATAATAGGCATTTGTATGTAACATCAGCACTTAATTCTTCTTCATGCTTACATAACCCAGCTCGTTCGAGAAGACTGTTGTAATTTTACAGGCGGGAAAATGGAGGTCTACGATAGTACAGGTTCAGCTAAGATTGTCAGCCAATCTCGGACCTTCCTTCCCAGACTCTTTCTCCCCTGGGCCCCTGTCGATAGAGCGGCATGCCACTCTCCCTTGCAGCTCACCATTTGGTTATCTGTGTCACCTCTGGCGAGCGGAGGCCCGTGTCTACACATTCATCCCATTTGAGATGCAAGGTGACCGTGAACTTCTGCAGTCATGGACAAGGGGCTCTGTTGCCTAACTGGTTTTTGCAGGTGATCTTTCTCTTTGGATTCATTTATGTTTATTTTTCTTTTTTCTCTCTCTCACATGGGACACAACCTCAATTTGGTACCCCTCTCCTTCTCAGCTGTTTCCCCCTGGCCCCTGAAGAATATACTATGGTGTCCCCTGAGTGGGGGTGACTTTCCTTTTCACCATGCCCCTTCCCTGTACCCACCATCTACACCTTCCATTTCCCTCTTTGGCATGTGGCCGGGCATCTCAAACAGCCCAGCCTAAGCATTTCCTGTTCCTCTTTTGGAAGAGGCTGAGGAGTAGCGAACAGTGAGTTGGCACTACCTCATTGTAGAGATAGTCATCTCTTCCTCCTCTGCAAAATAAAAAGGATGTGAATAACTAGGTTCTGCTGTCTTTAAGAAAGAAAGCTAAAGCAAACTCCCTTCGGGGCTGGAGCAAGAAAAGGGTCTGGGTGACCATGTTTCAAGTCTGCCGTGACAGTTAGAATTGGGGATTGCCTTGACTATGGTTTTTTTAGCTCTTTGCTGTGGAAAGGCATTCTCTGCAGGTGGGGGGTTAGAGGCAGTGGTGATTGCTTCCCTCAGAGGGAATGGCTCTGGGCTGATGGGGCCATGCTGGGAATGCCAACTTCAGATGGGCTCCATCACCTAAGGAGTCTGTCCTGGGATTGGGATCTTGGGCCATCTGGGAGGGTGGAAGGAATGGAGCATGTTTAGCCCAGAGAAGGGGAAGAGTCCATTCCAACATGGCAGCTGCCCTGAAATACCTACGGGACTGTCAGGTGGGAAAGCGGTGACTTTCTGCTTATCGTTTCCTGGAATAACACAGGGACAGCCTGGGCTGACTAACTATAGCACTGCATGAATGAGAGTTCTGTCTGGGTGAGAGAGAGGTCAACCAACACATCCAACCTCTGAGGTCTTTTGTTCGTTTTTAAGGAATCTGTGATCTTATATGGAATTATGCCCTGTGTGTCTTTGTGGGTATTATACACAGGTATCCAGGGAGCCAAATAAGGTATGGAGAGTGTTATAACAAATTATTTTAGCAAAACAAGGGCAGGGAAAGGAAAGAAAAAGTACAAGAGGGTTTAGGGTGTACTGATCCAGAGAACCTGTTGAGGAACAAGGTCTAGAAAAAAGATTTTGCAGAGGTTGGTATTTATGTACATGGGCCAGCTGCCAACCTCCCCTATACTGTATTTGAACCTCAGGAGAGGAGGAAGGAGCAGTGAAGGGCCGTTTGTTTTCTAAGTAAACTGTCAATAACCGGAGACTGTTGTACCTCAACTCTGTTCTGAAATCAGCAGCTTCCAGTATCAGTGTGGAAGTAAGGGAAAAGGAATGTGGCAGCCAGAAGGTTACCTCTCTCCTACCTGAAGGATGGCTGGAAGATGGGGGACACTGAGGGAAACCTACTCCTCAGGCATGGTAACCCAGCTCTGTCCCTCAAGGAGGAAGTGTTTATACTGGGTTTTGCATGACATCAGGATGGAGAAGGAAGTGCCTTCTCCACCACTGCAGGGGAACCCGGAGATAGGACAGCAGAAATCGGGGGTCAGCCAGAACGATGTCCCTGGGGAGCAGCTGTGAACCGAGGAGCAGTGGAGGTAGAGTTCAAAGGCAACTGCACTGCTCAACAAGGACCTGAACCCCTAGTACCCCCTGCTTTCAGTGAAGATTCCTTAACTTTTCATACAGTTCGATTTCTGCTTAGCTGGCCCCACCGCATGCCGGGCTGCAGTCGGCAGGATGAGGGAGATTCTCCACCTTTGGGAAGAGCGTCCCCCGTTCTTGCAGCGGAAGGGGAGCTTGTGGGGAAAAAACCCTGACATGGGATGTGGTCTTTAAAGTTACTGGCGCCCATCTGTTTGCCCCTTAGCAGAGGCAGACGCAGCAGGAGGAAACTTGGTGTGAGGACTCAGGTGCACCCTCCGCGGGTCACACCGCCAGTGTTGGGTACGTGAGGTGGGGTGTCGCTGGCCTGCGGGGGGCGGGGAGGCGGTGCAGCATCCGGGCACTTCAGCGAGAGCCTCCCCGGAGCACGGCGAGCAGCCTGCAGGGGGCGTTCCCACAGCCGGCCTGAGGAGCACAGGGAAACGCCTCTCTGAGGTGCACACCTCACTGTAGGCTGACTTCTAGACTTTTCTGAGAGTGCTGTCTTCAGTCTTCCAGGCTGCTTACACCCACTATCGTCAGACCTTCCTCCACACCCAGGCACAGCCCCCAAGGCCTGCCTCCTGGATCAGCATGACTGAACCTGAACACCTGAACACCACCCGGGTTACTAGAAGGTGGCTCCGCGGTGGAACCGCATGGGGAGCCGCATGGTTGATGCCGCGCCGGCCTCTCCCAGGCCCCGCGAGGGCTGGCACAGGACCCCATGGACTCTCAAGCGACACTCACGGCTGTCCACCTTTAAACTCCGGCCCTGTCCGTTAGGGAGACTGACTTTTCTTTGGCCTCCATTGTAGGTTGTGGAGCTGGGATGCTTTTGAATCTCATTTATTCCCTCTTTTGGTTCTCACAAGACTGCTGGGAAAGCAAAGCGAGCAGCCGTAGGAATGGGGAATCTATCTTTAATCGGCTGCGAAAACCTGTTGGAGCCTGTTGACTTCAGTTTGGCGGGCCCCGTACCCCGCAGGGCTGAGCGCTTTGGTGTTTGGTTTGTGTTCTGTGTACTGAAAGAGTGACCTTCCTCGTAATGCCGTTTGCTCAGAGGACCTAATAATTCAGCTCCTGGATTAATGAAACCTATGTAGAAATTAAGCAGGAGAAGTTAGCGAATACTGGAAAGGTCTAGATCTTGCCTGAATTTTGACCTTCTTCAGGTAAGTGAGGTAAATTCGCTCAGGGCAGAGCGTGAACACTATCTGAGACCCGCCAGGACGACACTTTCCACTGGGTGATCCTTTACACTTGTTGACAGTTTTCCAAAGGGTTTTACCCCCAAAAGAATTTCGAGACTGTTAAGTTTCGTCACTTTTATGGTTTATGTATTTATGCCCGACTTGTGCAGGGTCTGCTGGTGTTCTGCAGTGTGAGCCTGGGAGCGGCATAAGGCTTATATCCAAAAGATGGTGACATTCCGGCCAGACAGTTAACCAAGCCTGTGACCGGGATGAAGAGTTGAAGAGAATTTAACTGTGATCCGGTGGTTCTCACGCTTGAGCAGGCATGAGTACCACCTGGAGGGCTTGTGAAAACCCAGGGTGCTGGGCCCTGGCCCGGAGTGTCTGAGTCTGCAGGCCTGAGAACTTGTGCTTGTAACAAGCTCCTGGCTGATGCCATTGCTGCTGTTGGAGGACCACAGCTTGAGACTGGCACTTTCGTCCCCATTTTACAGATGTAGAAACTTGGGGAATCTCCCTGGTTACAGAATGGTAGACCTGGGATCTATCCGAACTGTCTCAGTGCTCAAAACCACCCCTAAGACTTCATTGCCATCACATGGTCTCTCTACTACACCCAAGTTTGCTTTATCATCTTCCCAAATTCCTGCTTGCTTCTCAGAGCAAGCCAGTGCTTCAGTGGTAAGAGTTTACCTTCATTTCCAGATCTACAGACTTAACATACATAAGAGAGGTTAGCAGAAAGTTTCTGTATTTGGAGCTGGAAACAAGGAAGTTCAGGGAGGAAGAAAGGGATGTACTTTAGGAATCGGTCTGTCTCCTCTGAGTTACTGGATTGGCATTTCAGCTCTGGTACAGGATGTATTTGTTTTAGCCCCAGTATGTTCAGTATTTTTATGAACAGCCCACCCTAGCTAGAATGGGACTTCTTACATCTTAGAAAACAAAGGATTCCAGGGGTGCCTGGGTGGCTCATCAGTTAAGCTTCCGGCTTTGGCTCAGATCATGATCTCTCGGTTTGTGAGTTGAGCCCCACATCGGGCTCTGTGCTGACAGCTCAGAGCCTGGAGCCTGCTTCGGATTCTGTGTCTCCCTCTCTCTCTGCTCCTCCCCTGTTCACACTCTGTCTCTCAAAAATGAATAAACATTAAAAAATTTTTTTTAAGAAAAGAAAGGATTACATTTACAAGAAGAAAATTTGAGTTGAAAATCAGCATCCATGCCAAAATTCAAAGTAGGTCCCTATCAGTACTAGAAACTAGATTTTTTTTTCTACTTAAAAAAAAGAACATCTGCAATATTTGTTTTTGTCCATTACTATAGAAACCCCCCTACCCCCCACCCTGGGTGTTATGAATGGGAGAAAACTTCACTTGAATCCTTGAAGAATTCTGATAAATTTCTTCCAGACCATGGTGTGGCAGGATTTGTACTATTGAAGTGACATGTCTCTGAAGGAAAATTTTAGAATTTTATGTAAAAAGCAGCTTCCTGTGAATATAGGTGGAAGTTTGAATGCAGGAACACAGCTTAATACCAGTAATGGAAGAAATTCGTGTATTCATCTTACAGTGGTTTTTTGTTAAAATGCCTTTACTATAATACTGTTTAATCTCATATCAAGTTTGCTCACATTAAATCCTAGTATGGTAGTTAATTGTGAAGATATCTTAGAAGCTTAGGACATGTGTTGTTGTGATATTGCAAGTGGACAGGTTTTCTGTCTAAACTTCATGCATTCATCTGTCTAGCCATTCAGCCACCTGGCTCTTCATTCACCAAGTGCTAGTGCATAGAAGAAGAGAGACAAGGTTATAATGAAAGTTATTTTCAATGGGGGCCAAGGAGATGGTCAAACAAGTGAAATACATGGTATTTTCAGATTCTGGTTGTTCTGTGAGGAAGGTAAAACTGAGTAGTGGGCTCAAGAGCCTCTGCGTGAATGGGGTAGGACACCTGCCATGAAACTTGAATGGCGGGTGCTAGCCCTAGAGTTCTCGGGTGGAGCAGCCCCGTGGCCAGACTAGTTGAATGAGTTTGAGGAACCCAGAGAAACCGAGTATGTCTGAAAGGGCCTTGCGGTCAGAATAGGCCGTCAACAAATGAGGCCTGAGAAATGGGCAGAGGCCAGATTTAATTCTAGGAATGGAGCCGTCAAAGGCGTTTAAGCAGTGGAGTGGTATGATGTGATTCATATTTTAGATGCACACTCTGGTTGATGTGTAGAGAAGGCACAGGAGAAGGTCAAGAGGGAAATCAGGGAGGTCACTTAAAAATAGAAGACCAGCAGGGGCACCTGGGTGGCTCAGTCAGTTAAGCATCCGACTTTGGTTCAGGTCATGGTCTCTCAGTTTGTGAGTTGGAGCCCTGCGTCGGGCTCTGTGCTGTCAGCTTGGAGCCTGCTTCAGATTCTGTATCTCTCTCTCTGCCCCTTCCCTGCTCGTTCTTTGTCTCTCTCAAAAATAAACATTTAAAAATTAAAAAAAATAATAAGACCAGCAGATAGAAAAATCCTATAGTAGTGTTTTTGCAATATATCCATCCATGTGTTATCCATCAATCCTTGTGCATAAATCTATGCACATTTGTTTATTAATCTTCAAGACACATTTCTAGCAGTGGAATTACTTGGAGAAAGGGCACACATATTTAAAATTCTGCTCCCCGTTGCTCAGCCGCTTTGCAGAAAGGTCGTTACCATTTTTACTTCCCTCAGCAATGCATGAGAGAAGCAGTTTGCTGAACCACACCAAGACTGTATATTTCTCATCCCTGCCAACCTGGAAAACAAAAAGATAACTGCTCAAAAGATGTAAAATAGGAGCACCTGGGTGGCTCGGCTGAGCATACAGCTCTCGATTTCGGCTCAGATTATGATCCCAGGATCGTGGGATCAAGTCCCACATTGGGCTCCACGCTGAGTGTGGAGCATGCTAAGGATGGTCTCTCCCTCTGCCCCTCCCCTGCTCGCTCACTCGCGCTCTCTCTCTCAAAAAACAAAACAAAACAAATCCTCATATGTAATCCTCAAGTGTAGCATGGTGGAGACAAGGCTTAATGACGGTTTGAGTCACAAAGTCACGGGGATCCTAGTTGGAAGTGAGGGTGTGACATCACTGTTGAACATGCACATGGGAACCCCCAGCTCTGCTTACCCCACCTGCGGAGGTGGTCGCCCCAGTCCTGTGCCCTGCACCCTCACACCGCATCAGATTGCCGTTCCTTCCTCTCCAACATTGCACAAAGGATGTCCGCAAACCAGAGCTCATCCCAAGGTTAGTAGTGACTGGTATCGGTCAACAGAGTTGAGAGCAGAGCCTCAGGGGGCCAGCTGAAGGAGCTGGGCTGTCCAGTATGGGGAAGAGAAACTTTGGAGAAACACCGCAGTCATGAGTATTTGAAGAGCTGCCCTCTAGAAGAGAATGTAGACCAATTCGATGTTGCCCCAGGAGGACAGATGGACGTTTAGAAGGAGGGATTTTTAAGTCAACATGGGAAAGATGGCTTTAACAATTAGCATCACTAAAAAAAAATGGAGAGGTCCTGGTTAAGGCAAGTGTTCGAGCATAATGAAATGGTGATCTCTCTGGCTGAGTGGGAGGCTGGAGAGAGAGCATCTCAACACCCCACCAGTTCTGAGGCCCCTTGTCGTTTACTGATCCTCAGGGTATATAGAAATGAGAGAAAAACAGACCCAGGCCTTCTAAAGAGGAGACGCAGAGTTGCCCGCCTCCTTTCACCCCCAGCCTTCCTCTCTTGGCCACACTCTGTGGGGAAGAGGCCATTACTGGCTCCTGTTGGTGACACGCCCCACTTCCTGTGAGCGTTTGGGAGGAAGTGGACAGTTAATGTTGCCACTCCTGCTGTCAGAGGCCGGGGCAGAAGGGAAGGGGTCAGGTTAGGGAGAGTCTTAACTACAGATCGCATCCAACTTCAGAACGGCTGAAGCTCCCCACCCTGGCATCTGAACTACTGACTGAATGGAGTTCATGAGGCAGCAGCTGTTGGTCACCATGTTGCTGAAGGGGCAGATTGGAAATTCCCCGTGTCTTGTCAACCAGAGGTGTAACCCTGGAATAATGAAGCACACTTGAGCTTTGAACCTGTGGCTCCAACAGGCTCAGTCCTCAGTCGGAGAACTGGAGTGGGTTGATGTGTTCAGCAAACTTGTACTTGCCACCAAGCCCTTGAGACTGCTTGATCTGGTCTCTTCTTCCTGCCTTTAGCAGCAGCGTAGTTCAAGGGCAGCCCCAGTTTTTCCAGAATAAGACAGGCAGGACTGGAGGGTGGGGAATGATCTGTCTGACCAGCAGCCCCTTCAATTTCCTCCTGATATTTGGCTGTAACTTGGTACCAACCGCTAGGCCTTGGACCACAGTCACTCAGAGAAGAGATATCCAGGGTCAGGCTAGAGCCCTGAGGTGCCTGCCGGTGATCTAGAACACAGATCAAAGGCTTCGCCTTAGGAGGCAGTGTAGGGGGCAAATCCCAGACTCTGAAGCCAGCACACCTGGGTCTGTCCGGGTTGTGAGGACCCCGGATGTATCGGCTTCTCCACACCTCGCAGGCCTCTCTCTTAGTATTTTTCATACTTCCTCAGTTCTTGGGTGCTTTAAAACATTTTTTTACACTTCTAAAGTTGGAATATGTGATACAATAAATATCAAAAGAAATTTGCCAGCCCTTTCCTTTTTCCCCTCTCAATGCTGATAGTAAGTGATGGTGTCTAAGTCCCAATCACCTTGGAGTGGGGGGTGGGGGGACGTAGAACAAGGCTATTGGTAGGGGTGCCTGGGTGGCTCAGTCGGTTAAGCTTCCAACTTCAGCTCAGATCATGATCTCACTGTGGGTTCAAGCCTTGCATCAGGCTCTGTGCTGACAGCTCCAAGCCTGGAGCTTAATTCAGATTCTGTGTCTCCCTCTCTCTTTGCCCCTGCACTGCTTGCGCTCTCGCTCTCTCGCGCGCTCTCTCTCTCTCCCAAATGTAAATAAACATTAAAAATTAAAAAAAAAAAAAACAGGGCTTTTGGTTCCCAAGAACTTTTCCTGAGGCTTTAGGTGACCAAGAACTAATAATAATCATCCTTCCCTGATAATCTTAGCATGGAATTATGTGGACATGGGTATGATGCTTGTCTGTGGTTCTTTTCCATTTCCTCCTGTTAGATCTTCCTACTCTACCACACTGACTCCCTCACCCCCTCACCCCCCGATCCAGAGAACAGAGGCTCGGCCTGAGGCCCATCTTCTTCAAGGCTAGGCCACATCCAACCTGCTGGTGGATGGCTCTGTGGGCCGGGAAATAGACGGTCAGGGGCGAGTGTGGGGGCCTCCACCTCCTAGAGTATGTCTATAGAACCAGAACAGGAGGTGCCCAGGGTCTGACCCACACACACCCATAGAACAAAGGATTTGCAGGTAGCACGGGGCAGCGCTGTTGGGGGCGGGGTGGGCACACTCTCAGCCATCTCGTTGCACCATTTGCCCACACACCTTCATTGCTGCCACTGCTGGTGCTTCACAGGCTGCTTAGCCTTGTCATCCCCATCCTGTCCCCTCTGAAGAAGGCGCAGCCCAGAGGGAGCTGAGCTGGGTGTACTTTTTTTCTAGAAGTGTGACCAGACCATGTATGAAAGCTTTGCCGTCTTTTCCCATTTCCTAAGTGCTTCCCCAGCAAGATAATCCTGTGAAAAGAGCTATTTCTAAAAAGCTGGACTCCATTCCTCCATCTGGCACAGTTTAACCCCCCGTCAAAGATGATGATGGTGATGACGGTTGTCATTAGGAAAACCAGACCCTTGATGTCACAGAGTAAGGAAATTGAGACTGACTGTCTTTTTGTAATCTCTCTCTCTCCTTATAGGCCTTGAGGTCTTGTCCTTAGGGTGTTTATTTTAGAACTTGATAAAGTAAGGTCACTTAAATCAGGTCACCCATAAACTCTCTTTTTGGAGCAGACATACAGACTCAGTGTAATGCTGCCTTACATGTGTGTTCCTGGTCCTGCAGATGTCAGGATTGCAACATGCAGTTTACTCAACCCATTGCACCCGCGACTCTCACGATCCATAAATCCATGTACTATCATGAACAACAACACAGAAAGTCCTTCCAGTTCACTCCTGACATTCGTGTTAGCACTTCTCAAATTTGACCCCAACATGCCTCTGAAAGGAGAAGAGAGCACCTACTACTGGCATTTGTGAGGTGGCAAATGCAGAACGGTGACTTGATTTAGGAGCCGGGCGAACCTAGGAATTCTTTATTCTATAGAATTATGTGTCCGAAAATAGTATCTTTCGTCTGAATAAGCAGACCTGGCAAAATCGGACAGTCTTTCATCTCACTAGTGTCCGTGAAGTTCATGAACGTCTTCCAACAGACAGCAAAGCATTGAGCGCCATTTTTGGATGGCACTTGTGAGAGCTTCAAGGAAGGGATCAGAGAGATCATATACGGCTTTCAAAAGAGAAATGACTGTATAAATTACACCCTATATCTTAAAGAAAATGTAGGTACCAACTCCTAAGTATATAATACAAAAAAATTAGAAGAAATAAGTCAACTTTGTTTTTCACTAAATCATGTGTGTATGTGTGTGTCTTCTTTCCAGACATATGAAGATTCATGAGAAGGACCCTAACAGTGCTACAGCTACGGCCCCCCCATCCCCCCTGAAGCGCAGGCGGCTGTCCTCCAAGAGGAAACTGAGTCATGATGCGGAGTCAGAGAAAGAAGACCCAGCACCTGCTAAAAAGGTTCTCTGCTCCCGGCACATATGTGCCTAACCACGGGACTCCTGGCAGAAATACCTCTAGCCTTTATTTTTACAATCTGGGGACTTGGCAGGCATCCATCCTAAGCTTTTAACCTGGGTTTTCCCACACTGTTTTGTAAGGTGTCTGCCTGTGTGCACTTCCTCTTTGGGTCCCCCTCGCCGATCCCCATGAAATGAAGAGCGTGTTTCATTGCTCTGTGCTTTCTTGTTTCTCCAGCTGGAGTGGAAGCTTCATACGTATCAGGGGCTCTTGTCCTTACTCTTTGATTCTCTGTACCTGTCGGATATGAGGTGCCCCATAAACGTTTATTGAATGGATGAGTGGGTTGAAGGTGGATGGATGGGAGCACTCAGTGAGTGTTGTGTGAATGAAGGACTGGTCAGTAGCATCCTTAATACCTAGGACGGAGGCCTCCTTTCCCTTTAAGATCTGGATTGAGTATTGGCTTCTCTACTGAAGAACACGCATGGGAGAGACCTCCTTCCTGACTTCACTATTTTCCTTTCCCCCAAGATGGTAGAAGATGGGCAGTCGGGTGAACTCGAGAAGGTGGATGAAGTGTTTCACTGCCCAATATGTTTCAAGGAGTTCGTTTGCAAGTATGGACTGGAGACCCACATGGAGATCCACTCAGATAACCCGCTAAGGTAGGAGAAAAGGCGGGACACAACCTGTACTCTGGAAAGCTCTTTTTCATTCCTGTTTCTTCTGGCCTATGACCTGTCCTTATTCCTCAGTCCTCTGAACTGGGCTAATGAGACTTAACTTGGGTTTGATGACAGCAAGCCAGCTAATAAGAAAGGTGGATGGCGCAGGGGAGAAGCTAGGCTGAGAAGTGTCAGAAGGGAAAAATGGCCGTAGCCACAGGATGTGTTTACCGAGGTTCACTGTCCTTCCATTTCGCTGCTGGGAAGGCCCCTGGAGCCGTCGCCGAGAGTCTGCTATTCACAGGGTGTCCTTGTCACAGGGGGCTTTTGAGCATCAGGCACATTTTCTGTAACACAAAAGGTGTTGCAGCCCAAGTGATTGTTAGCCACACAACTGTGTGGTGAGGACAGAAGGCATACCAGGTGGTCCTCAGGATCTCAGATTTCGCCTGGATTGGGTGAGATGGGTTCTGTTCTGCTTCATGCAGGATGCTCAGTGCACAGCCTGTCACAGTAAAACAGCGAGACGTGATTGTTCTGCCGGACAGGGGTCCATTTTTGGTCTTTGCTGGCTCTAGCTTTCCTGGCCCTTCACCTGCCCAGGCAGAGAAGGTGGATGGGGATCGATCCTTCCCGCAGCATTCAGGACGGGGCCGGGGACGAGGTGGACTTGGCCTTCCTTCCCTATCTTCTCAGAGAACTTCTTCATCAGGTAGAAAGTCCTGAGTTTTCAGTGACGGACAGGCCTGGATTATTCTCCTGCAGAATTGCCCCTTTTAAAATGCTACTGCCGGGGCGCCTGGGTGGCTCAGTCGGTTGAGCATCCAGCTTCGGCTCAGGTCATGGATCTTGCGGTTCGTGGGTTCAAGCCCCACATCAGAGTCTGTGCTGGCAGCTCGGAGCCTGGAGCCTGTTTCAGATTCTGTGTCTCCCCTTCTCTCTGCCCCTCCCCCACTCGTGCTCTGTCTCTGTCTCAAAAATAAACTATAAAAAATTTTTTTAAAAAAATGCTACTCCCATAGTTCCCGAGCATTGAAAAGAACCAGGGGCTACAGGGGCGCTAGAAGACCCGAGAGCCCTAGCCTGCAAGGCACATCCCAAAGTTCACCCAGCGCGGAGGCGAGCGCCTGCGTGCTCGCCGCTCTGGGCTTTGGAAGGCAGCTTGGGAGTGTGGAAATCTGGACACCTGCCTGACGCACCGACGCATGGACCACATTTCCTTCCTCAGGACAGGCATTTGGGTGCAATCTGGGAGTAAAGGGATCTGACCAAGCTGAAGGCTTCTGTGTTGAGGGAAAAGCCTAACTGTATGGCGACTTACAGCCATGTCAAACGATTACACTTAATCACATCAGCTTGACATTTTTCCATTAGGCAAAAAAAGAATCCATGAAGAGTTTAAACTGCTGAGCAATCGAAGTGCTACAAAATGTCTTTTCATAACTCCCCCGTCTCGGGAAATTGCCGGCCGCGTAGGAGAGGGCATGGGCTGGTGGTCAGAACCCCTGCATCCCATCCTGCTGCCATGGGACCTGGATCAGCTGTATTTGAACCTCGAAGGAGAGCTGGACCAGATAATCCCCGTGTTCCCTTCCAGGCCTGAAATTCTAGGGGTTTGTCTCTTAACAGCTGTTCTTTCGTCTACTGAGAAAAGGCACTTGGCTCTTCCTTTTGCAGGCCCTCTAGTCCTGAGAGATCCGGGAACGTTAATGGTTTCATTAACGTCCGCAGCATCCCCAGGATGTGGGCTTGTGGTAGGTGGTGAATATTGAAATAGTTTTCTCAACCGAGGACCTGAGCAAACAGAGGAGAAGTGACCAGACAGGCTTCACGTGGCAAGTTGTGGGCAGAGGCAGCAAATAGCATGTGGGACGCGGACCCCCACCCCACGTTGCTGCCAGATAGCCACGAGACCTGGCATTACAGAGGGAACACACTGCCTGTCTCTGAGCTCCTCTGTGTGTTTTCTTTAGTCTGGGACCATATTTCATCTTAGCAACTACCAATTTGCCCCCTTCCAGATAATCCTATCTTACAGGAAAAATAATTGGACTCTCACGAGAGATTTTTGAGCAGCTGAGGGCCTGTACGGCACCACGTAGAGCAGTGACAGAGGATGCTGGAGTGTCCCCTTCTCACAACGGTGGCCTGGATGAGAGTTCTCCTGCAGCAGGGCCTTCTGGACAAGCACCTGCCCCAGGGACAGGCTGGGCCTACTGCTCAGGTGGGGATGGAGGACGTGCATTGGACACCAGTTGTCCCGTTCCGCACAGTTTTCTGGGTAATTCACTTGCCGTGACTCCAAGGCCAACAGGGCAGATGAGCTATGAAGTTGAGCTTCAAGTCCTGCCTGTTTTCCTCGCCTACTCAGGAATAATGCCCTTTGTCTGGCTAGGGGTTGTCTGGAGGAGCTTGGTAGCCTGGCTGGGCCTCAGCCCCTTCTGGCAGCTTTCCATCCCACTGGAGCCCCCGGACGCTGTGCCCGCCATGCATCCATTGTGGGGGGTGGGCAAGCCGTCCCCCACTAGTGGCTGTTGCCGTGTGGGGTGGGACTTGCATCTGGAAACCAAAGGGACTTGATTACAGAACGTAGTTAATTTCCCTCTTCTCCTCTCTGCTCTGCTGTTCCACATAATAGCCTGCTATCAGAGGAGGCCATGGGGGCAGGCATGAGCCGGCAGGGCCCAGCCAGGCAGTGAACTGTGACAGTAGCTGGTGGGAGAGACTGCTTGTTAACCCAGAGCTAAAATAGACACCAACTCCATTTGCAAACCCCAGAGGCAGCAGAACCACAGTGGGATGCTACTCGTTCAAACAGAAAGTTTATAACTCAAAACAGCTGTTGGTTTCTCGCTCTCCTGCCCTCACCCCCACCCCCCATCCCCCACCCCCAAAAGCTGGCCAGGTGCCTGTTATCCCTTAATAAAAAGTGTTGGAGATCCAAACTTGTGCAACTGCTCAGACTGTTCTCCATCCCTCTGTGTTTCACGTTAACAAAGTGTGTGCTAGCATGGAGCACAAGGAAAACAGGGAGCTGCTGGTAGCGATTCTAGTGCTAGGCATTGCTTGTGCCCAGACATGACCAGCGGTAAATCCGCATCCCCCTAGACAAGGACAGCTTATTGAGAGCTGTCATTTGGAATCAGGTGACGGACGGCGTTTTCAATTTTCTAGCGGTCACATTTTAAAAAGTAAAAAGAGGGGCACCTGGGTGGCTCAGTCCATTAAGCATCCAGCTTCGGCTCAGGTCATGATCTCACGGTCCGTGCATTTGGGCCCCACGTCGGGCTCTGTGCTGACAGCTCAGAGCCTGGAGCCTGCTTCGGATTCTGTGTCTCTTCCCTGTCCCTCCTCCGCTCATGTTCTCTGTCTCTCTCTCTCTCTCTCTCTCTCTCTCTCAAAATAAGTAATAAATAAATAAACATTAAAATTTTAAAAAGTAGGTGAAATTAATCATGTTTCTTCGCTCAACACGTAATCGGTATAAAAATTGGCAGGCATGTGTTTCCTTCCTGTTTACACACAAGGCCTGTACAGTTTGGTGAGTGTGGTACAGCGACAGCCCATCTCATTTGAGCCGGCCACATTTCGGGGGCACAGCAGCCCA
The DNA here is from genome assembly GCA_028646485.1 of Cryptoprocta ferox. Lineage (NCBI taxonomy): Eukaryota > Metazoa > Chordata > Mammalia > Carnivora > Eupleridae > Cryptoprocta > Cryptoprocta ferox. The sequence goes on from CM053577.1 coordinate 122,443,770, forward strand.
CCGCACAGGTGTAGGTCCAGGACAAGACCACCTACAGCAGGGAGGGCTCCAAGGCAGCAGCTTGGCTGTAAAGTCCCCCGGGCTTATGTTTGAATGACTGTCTCAGGCTGGCAGGGCTGGCCCAGGAGGGGTGACAGCTGGGTGGTTACCATGGCTCTGTGGCTGTTGCCGAGGGCAAAATATAACAAAAGCTATTGTATAATCTTACATGGCTTCCGATGAAAGGTCGGGTAATAAATAATTTTTAAATTATTTTAGTTAAAATGTGTCCAGATGATTGTTTCTTGTGTGCCAGGCACTCAACCAGACTTGAAGGGAAAAAAAAAAAACAATGATGTTAGAGACAGGGCCCCTCCAGGGCCAGTCAGGAAACAAGTAAATGGGAAGTTCTAAAGCAAAGCGAAAGGGATACATTCAGGGCCATGAAGGGCCCAAGTTGCCTATTGTCCAAGCAGAGGGAGCCAGATCCAGTTAGTGTAAATCTTCCCTTGACATTTTACACTGGATGTTGGTGACGCTTCACAGTGTCCTGTAGGTGGCTTGTCCCGCACCTGCACGGTAGGTGAGGGTAGGTGCTGTTACAGGCACTCAGGCCAGGCTGAAGGCCACCCCCCTCATCTCGGTGGTGGAGGGAGGTGCCAGAACCTTCTTTCTTATGGATTCTCAAGTGTTCCAAAGAATGCTTGGCTCCCTTCACTTCCCACCGTCCCCATACACACCCGCATCACCTACAGTGAGCCCCTAAAGACTAATTCACATGGCATTGGGCCCACGCTTAAATGTCATCCTAAAAATAAGGAAAAGCGTATAAAAAAATATCAGCATCTTGTATTTAAGACTCCCAGGCTTGGCCAAGTGGAGGCAGCTTTGAAATGGTGCTGTGGGCTGAGTGGGGAGGCAGGGGACATGTCCCCCTGGCCAACCTGGAAGTCAGAGATCCCTGTCAGGATCCCCCTCTTCACTCTGCCGGAGGGGCCTCCCACGAGTTGGTCAGTTCAGAACCAGGGCAGCCACCAGCTTCTGCACTTAACCTGCCCGTGGTGAGGTGCCTCGTACCCACCCTGACTTCACGCCACACTGGTTGGTTGAACCGTCCAGGGAGGGTGTCGGACCCAGTGTGTAGTCTGGCAGATTCCTAGGTGTGGGGAGGGTAAGCTGCCTCGCCCGCCACCGACCAGGGCCCTGTCACAGGGCCCTCACTGTTGCTCCCAGCAACTGGGAGAGATTAGTGCAGCTGTTGGATGTCAGTTCTCTGGCTGGGACAGGAGGGAGGGCGGGGAAGGGTGGGCACCAGGGTAGGAATGTCTGAACCGGGTGGGGCTCCGAAGAGAGGTTGTTTGCACTTACCCCTTCTTGCCTCTGGAGACAGAGCAGGAAAAAAATGGAGCATGAAATCCCTTTTAAGAAGGAATGTCAGTCTCTCCATTAAAACAGTGTAACGAGCAAGAAATTCAGTATCTCAAGGAGGTAGCCAGGGTGAGCCGAGCGTTCTCAGCAAGATATCTCACAGGCTCTGATGACAGCGGCCAGGCCCGCTGGCTGCTAGGGGAGTATTAGTGGCAGGGAAGGCTCACAGGTGAGCCGCTGTCTGGTGTCCAGACATTAAGAATGTGCCATGGGTTGTAGAAGGAGCTGAGGCCATCTGCAAATCACTGTCCTCTGAACGGACAGCATAGCAGCGTGGACTTACCAGCTCCATCCAGCCCAGCCTGCTACCTGGCAGCTCCCTGGGCCCCTGGGTGAGCCGACGTGGTGTGCCCATCTGGAAAGTGCATAGGAGGGTTGTGGCGAGGCCGAGGGGGCAGTCCAGTCCTCAGGCTGCAACAGACACGGAATGAATATCCCATTCCAAGGATGTTGAGGAGTCACATTCCGGGGCTTCACCCAGGTACTATTTATAATAGAGAACATGAAAGCAGTTGGTCCTCTAGTCTTTATTGTTACAAAGAGCCGCTTTTCTCTAGTTCTGCTTTTGTAAAGATTGGGAAGCTGCATGGCTGTTTAAATTTGGTTTGAGTCCTACCTACCAAATTTTGTAATCCAACTGCAAAAGCCAGACAGAAGCTTGAAGGAACTTGATACCCTTAAATAGTGGAACCACACTTCGTTTTCCTTAGATTGTTGGGGAGGCCTGAGAGTTCTAAAGAAAGGTGTTTCCTAATGTTTGAAATTTGCCAAAGCGGTTTATCCAAAATATGTTTAGCATCGTAAATGTATGTTTTCCCCCCTTAACTGCCATGATGGTAAATGTGACAGTGATGTAACAGGGAGACACCTGGAGGGGGCGCTGCTTATCTCTTTCGCCTGCTCTGAAGCTTTTCTGTTGACTTCAGAGTTTTCTTCTTGGCCTGGAGAGCTGCGGTCACCAGATGAGTACACACTACTGTAGCAGGCACTGGGAGGAGCTAATTTCAAACTTGTTTAGCCACATGATTTTTCGTTTTTGTTTTAAAGCTTCTTGGTGGCCTTGCTCTCCACTTCCATGAATCCCATGGCTGACACATTTGCCTTCAGGTTTACCTTGGCTTGACTCTTCATCTTTGAAGGGTGTGTACACTTCCTTCTCATCCTAGGTACTTTGGGAAACCCACTCCAATGAGCGTGGACATATTGTTAATTTCAGGGCTGGTGTCCTAAATGGTGAGAGCTATTCCTTTTTTTAAGTTTATTTACTTTTGAGAGAGAGAGAGAGAGAGAGAGAGAGATTGAGCACAGATAGGGGAGGGGCAGAGAGAGAGGGAGACACAGAATCTGAAGCAGGCTACAGGCTCTGAGCTGTCAGCACGGAGCCTGAGGCAGGGCTTGAACTCAAAAACCGTGAGATCATGATCTGAGCTAAAGTCAGACGCTTCACAGACTGAGCCCCCCAGATGCCCCAGGTAAGAGCTATTCTTGATGCGGAGCTGTTAGCTCCACTGTGAGCCTTCCAAACCTCTGGCTTTGTTCAGGGTTTCCTCTGTACCCTCGTTTCCTACCCAGAATGTCCAGACTCTAGTAGCACAGTTATCACACTGCATTTCTACCCCAGCACAGGCTTATATATAGTTTTCTTTGAAGAAATAAATAAGAAGGAAGGATGTAGTGTCTTCTTAAAAGGGCACATGTTATAAAAGAACTGATGTCGGAGCGCCTGGGTGACTCAGCCAGTTAAGCATCCAACTTCGGCTCAGGTCATGATCTCGCATTTCGTGGGTTCCAGCCCCGTATCAGGCTCTCTGCTGTCAGCATGGAGCCTGCTTTGGATCCTCTGTCTCCCTTTCTCTCTCTCTCTCTCAAAATAAATAAACATATATACATAAATGAAAGAAAGAACTGATACCATGGTGTCCTGCCTCATTACCACAGGCCCACTGTGGCAGGGGTCAGTCCTCAATTCAGTGACTTGAAAATTCTAAATTTTGTCTTTTTAAGACTAGTGGTGGATGTGGGTATGAATAAGAGCATTCATTTTCATGAATTTCTTGAATTTCAAGACCCCTCGGCTAACAAAGGAGAGCACTTCCTTGCCCTGCTGGAGCTGGCTTATTCTGTCCTTGCCTTGCTCTCTGGGTGCCTGCAACGGCCAGGGGCAGGGGCTGGAGGGGTTGGGCCTCTCTGTGGCTCTGGCTGGAGGGGTTGGGCCTCTCTGTGGCTTCAAGACTAGTGCAGTTGGTGTTCCTGTGAGAGTCCGGCTTCTCTGACCGTGCTAGCAACATGCTCTGTCCAGGCCGGCCAACGTCAAGGCCAGGGCTAATCTGCTGTGTGATTTTGCTTATTTGTTTAATCTCTTCAGGAGAAGGGACAAGAGGGCTGTGGATAAAGTGGACATTGAAGGCTCTCTGTGGTTGTGGTGCAACCCTCCAGCCCCCAGGGGCCACCGTGGAAACTTGGCTTACCCCCCTGCATGCTGCTGGGAGGCATTTCACCCCCTGAGACCCCCACCCCAGCCCCCTCCTATCTGTGCTTCACACCTACCCAGACCCTTTGGTGACCTTGCAAGTGGTGCTGAGGAAAGTAGGGGGAGCAGATAAGCTGCAGGCAGCTGCTTTTCGCCTCTGCTGTTAGGAGGGCCCTGACTGCATCCCCCAAACCATAGCTCCTGTCTTATCAGCCAACCCTAACAGCTGCGGGGCCCCCGGCCCAGTCATAGGAGCCACCATGACTGGGCAGCCCTGTGGGACGCTGGACGTCATAGGTGACGAAGTGGGCAATGGTAAACTCCCCAGTATTCTGAATTCACATTTCTTTCTTATAGAGGCATTTGCTGTTTTCACGTGTTTTCTGGGTAAAATCAGCTCTGGTGAACTGCACTGGAGTACAGAAACACCATTTCTGTGAGCAGGGTGATTTGGGGTTGACATACAGGTGTTTATGGGTGTGTGTGTATAATGTCCATATTAGCATTCATTCCTGTGTTTGATATGTGACCTCATCTTGTCCTTGGGAATTTTTTCCACTGATGAGTTTTTGTTTCCCTTAGAGTAATTCAGTATGTGATTCTAAAAGAATAAAAGAAAAAAAATTTAAAGGAGGGTTTTAATTTTTTTTTAAGAGCATGCATGTGTGTGTGCAAGTGGGGGAGGGGCTGAGAGAGGGGGAGAGAGAGAATCCCAAGCAGGCTCTGCGCTATCAGCACAGAGCCTGACATGGGGCTCGAACTCACAAACCATGAGATCAAAACCTGGGCCATAATCAAGAGTCAGACACTTAACTGACTGAGCCACCCAGGTGCCCCCAAAAAGAGAAAGTTTTGTTTTTAGAAGTGTCAGTGGAGGTCTGTTAGCATCTTTTTTTTTTTCGGGGGGGGGGGGGCACACATGAGTGAGGGCTAGAGAGAGAGAGAAGCAGGCCTTGTGTTTTACCTAAAATGGGGCTCATGTTCACCCGATGTGGGACACAAACTCAGGAACTGTGACATCATGGCCTGAGCCAAAGTCAGATGCTTAACGACTGAGCCACCCAGGCACCCTGTTTGCATCTTTAAATCCTGTAACTGGAGGGGTGCCTGGGTAGCTCAGTCGGTTGAGCGTCTGACTTCAGCCTAGGTCATGACCTTGCAATTCACAAGTTCAAGCCCTGCATCCGGCTCTGTGCTGACAGCTCAGAACCTGGAACCTGCTTCAGATTCCGTGTCTCCCTCTCTCTCTGCCCCTCCTCAGCTCGTGTTCTGTCCCTCTCTCTCTCTCTCTCTCTCTCTCTTCCAAAAATAAATAAAAACATCAAAAAATATATTAACTAAATCCTATAACCGGATACACATTCCCTCAAATGCACTGATCTTACCGAGAGTGAAATTCTTTTCCATTTGTAAAAGTTACCCTCTGTTTGCATTGCCACAGTATCAAAAAGCAATCTCAAGTTTGTAAGATTTCCCCCTGGCACATTGTCAAAATCACATGGAAGATGAAAGTGCCCTACAGCAGTCCTTGGTCCTATGACAATTAAAGTACAGCCCTGCTCCTTCTGAATGTTTTGCAATGGTACGGTACATGAGTACCCGGAGTACCAGGCAGGGCAGGATTGAGAGATCCCACAAGCGGGGGTGAGGGGAGAGTCGAGGGGACCACCTGACCAATGGCTGTGGTCTTAATGAAGACTGACAAGCCCAAGTGAGGTTCGCAAATACCCCAAGATAAGAGCCTGCAGCGAGCAGCATCGCCCACAGATTGACAATGACCTCCATTGTCCTTGAAGAGCTCTTTAGAAACACAGTTGCAAAGTGTTTTTCCCGGGGGCCTTGGGAAGGCTGGTTGAACCAGAGTGTCTCTGGCTGACAAAGGCCCATCCAAAAGTTTCTGGGTGATGGTTTTCCACATTGGTTTTATTTAAGGTCTGCCAACAGGTGCCGTGCGTGAGATGGGAGGCAGTGTTTTTCTGTGGGGTTTTATTTTCTTCCTTTTAACTAGCCTCACGATATGCTTCTGGCTTCAAAGCTGAATTTTTTTTTCTCCACCACTTTCCAGCCGCTTGTTTGCGAGATGACCTTCTGTATCTTTTCAGAAGTGAAATAGGAGTGCCCTGATTGAATCCCATGAAAACAGAGTTGTGAAGTTGTGGATGTGGGCCTTGTTTAGGTCTTATTAGAAGGCTCTTGGTGCACATGCAGGCTGGGATGACATGTGCTTCTCTTCTGAGCTGTGGCCCCGGGAGCAGGAGTGGTGGCGGGGTAGGGGGCAGGTGGCAACCAGGAAGGACATGCATTTCTCCCTTAAGTCTCAAGATAAAACCAAAGCAGTGGAGACAATGGTGAAGTTCTTGAGAATGAAGAGAGAGAACACATCCTTTGAAATTAAAATTCATTTCCCTGCATTCTCATGTTAGCTCGAGTAGCCAGGAAATTGACTGACTACCCCTGATGGTTCTGGTTCACCGGCATTTAATAATGGTCAAGTCAAGTAGCACCTTGCAGCTCCCCAAGCATTTGGTTCTCCGTCACTGACAGTAGCTCTAAAAATGCCCCTTTTACAGATGAGAAAACAGGCTCAGAGAAGGATGGGGAAGAGGTCTCCCAGGCTTGTGGCATCGGATGTCCTTAGACTCAGGGTCCTCTCACTTAATTGTCACTATACTAAGAAGGTCATAAGGGGGCAGATTCCTATCTCAGGCCTGTTTGGGAAATTTTGCCCACTTGGCAGCCAAAATGCAGATGAAATGAGTGGTCCAAGGTCACATGACCTCCACTTCCCCTCCACCATCCCTGCTCCAGAGCCCATCCCATACCGCTCCCCAGATGCCTTCCATATGGGACACAGAGCATGTGGCCGGTGCTGGTTAAGTCAGTAGTGTGTTTATTGAGCACCTACTATATGTGAAACTAACCTAGATGCCAGAGATGGGAGGGATTTGAAGGTGAACAAGAGAAGGAAGGAAGGAAGATTAGACGTGTAGAGATAAGTGAAGAAAATGGTATCCTTGAAAACTCACAGCTGTGATAGAAGTGCAGTAAATTCTGATTGCCGCATTACAAGACACTCCACTCCCTTTTAGAAGAATGGGGCGCCTAGGTGGCTCAGTCGGTTAAGTGTCCAACTTTCATTTTCATAGTCAGCAGGCCCCACACTAGTGCAGTAGAGTCGGGGGGGGTATTCAGAAAGGTCTCTGGGGTGCAAGAAAAAAATAATAGACCTTTTATTTAATCCTTTAAAAATGTCTGTTGTTATATTTTGTAACATACCTGACGTGTGCAAATATCTATACAAAACACACACGCACACACATGTCAGTGTTAAACAGCAAATGGATAAGGGTACACACTCAGAAACATTCTACTTACCAGGCGGCGTACAGTTTACAGAGTTTGCAGCCCAGTTCTCAAGCTCACCTGCTCACCTTTCACAGTAGACTTGCATGATACCAAGAGTCAGTATTACGTACACAATAATATTTGTGATCGTTTCCTATAATCAATAGAATTTTGTATAAACCAATGAAATTTTCTTATAAGCATAATCTCTGTTAGGGGCATGTGGGTGGCTCAGTTAAGTGTCTGACTTCGGCTCAGGTCATGATATCCTGGTTCGTGAGTTCAAGTCCTGCATCAAGCTCTGTGCTATCAGTGCAGAACCTGCTTTGGATCCTCTGTCTCCCCTCTCTCTCTGCCCCTCCTAGGTGCGCACTCTCTGTCTGTCTGTCTCTCTCTCTCTTTCTCTCTCAAAAATAAAGGTTAAAAAAAAAAGAATAATCTGTGAAAACTAAGTTGGACTGTCTTGTTTATGGTCCAGATTAGACAGAGTACTTAATTGCTGTCGAATTTAGGGTAGGAAAGACATCTGTGAGCAGTTGAGAGAAATAATCAGAAAAGCCTAAAAGGATCATAAGTCCTAAAAGGATTCTGCTTTAGCTTGATAGGCAAAAATCTAAGTTCTTGCTCTGCCTCAGAGAGTCTAAAACCAGGTATCAAAGATGTCGTATTGGGAGTATGATTCACACTGTAACCAACACACGGAACTTCTCTGGGTGCAGCTAGACTCAAACGCAAGCCCTTGGAGAGTGAATGTGGGGTCGGTCACTGTACTTCACAGCAGCTATGTCCCTGAAGATTGCAGCAAACACAAGAATTAGTGAATGTTAAATGTTGTTCCTTATAGTTTCCTGTGAGCCTCTGCTTACATTTTCATCAGCTAATCAGTACGGAAATTTTTGTGTGTTTGTTTCTGTTTAAGGAAATCTGAATGAATACCACTGACTCACTAACAGTGAGCTCACAGCCAACAGCACTGTAATTCACGCCTGAACAAAGCTTGCCTGACTCACACATTTTCGCCATAAGGCACATCACTGTTTCTTGCAAAGAAGTGTAGTGTGGGGGAGCATATTAGCTCTATGCTGGGAGCCATTTTAAACCAAGAAATCGCCAGCAGAAAGCACAGAAATGCTACAAATACGGCACTAAATAGCCTGCAGAAGGACACTCGCATACGGTGGGAGCTGAAACAAGATGGAAGGGCGGCATCGCGCTCAGCCGTAGCCGGGAACGCGCGGAGGGTGACTCGTTGTTCACCTCTCTGTGCATGTCCTCAGATGCGCTGCGAGTATTGATTTGTGGTTTACAGATACATTTGAGCAAGTAAGCAAATCCACAAATACAGAATCCACGAGTAACGAGGACCAACTATATATGTTTGATTAGATAAAATAGTTAATGTACGCATGACTTATTTTTTTTATGAGCGCCCTACCCAGCCTTTACCGGACTTTGATCAATGAGCCCCTCTCTGCAAGGTGCAGGGAAAGCTGAGTGAGGAGCCAGGGCCGACTTTCAGGTATGAGTGAACGAACCATCACACGCTCAGTGATTCCTACCAGTGCTGTTTGTCTCATGTCTCGCGGGGTTGTTGGGATGAATGAGTTTAGGTATTTGTTGTGGTATCCCAGCATCCGGGACAGTGCCCGGCACTGGCAAACATGAATTTGAAACACTCTACAAACGTCCTACACAAAATATATATAGTTGGTGCTAACTATAAATTTGGCAAGAGAGAGTGCTGACTTCAGGTACAGAGTGCCCAGTGGGAGACAGCCCTCGACACCTGCCCTAGTCTTTCTCGCCCTCCTCTTGTTCTCACCTTCCAGAGAGGGCACAGACCAGCTTGTTTCCCGAAGCTTTCCAATCCTCACCTGCTTACGGCCAAGACAGGACAGAGGGGAAGAGGCAGGGAGAGAGACAGAGCCATCTCTAGATTGTAAAGGACCAAGGCAATGAGGCCATAGGCTTGACTGTCCAGCTCGCCACGCGTGGCTCACTCTGCCTGCGCTTAAGTCCCACGCCGGGGAGCCTTCCTGAGCCCTGGGCTTGGCACCTCCGCCTTTTCCCCCAGAAGCTCTGATTGTCCTGTAGGTTTGCTGGGGAAATGGGCTCCTTCCCTTCACCTGTGCCACAGTGAGACTCCACCTAAGGGCTTCCCTCCTGGGGTTTATAGATTGAACCCCCTGCACGCATCTACCACGGATAGTGCTGTGGACGTCACTGAAGCTCAGAAAAAGAGGCAAAAAGTCAGCCTGCTCTCATTAGCCATTGTGTAATTAGAGGTTTCTCTCTTTTAAACGTATTAGGAACATTTCAAACGTATGCACAAGTAGAGAGCACAGTGTTGTGATCCTCTCACACACCCTTGCCCCATCCCAGATCATTGCAGAACAAATCCCAGGCACCCCACTTCCCTTAACAGTATTCCATTACGTACCTATAAAGGAAAGGGATGTTTAAAAACCCATAAACAAAATATTATCACAACTTCAAAAAGTAACAGTGATTTCTTACTATCGTCATATAGATCTGATCAGCGCTAAATTTCCTGAATTCAGGCATTGCTCTCATCCCTTCAGGTCAGTACAGTTGTCAGCTGACCGCTGGCGGGAGGATGGGTTGGGGGCTACTAGGAGTGTGCAGTTGAACTTTGGTCTGGGGGTACTGAAGTCACCATGGTAGAAGAGAAAAGCGTCATTTCCAGGGCAGCAGGACAGGACAGAGCTGCCGTGGGGCGTCGAGGTCACGGCCCCTCCACACGTGCCACGTGGAACCTTGAGCGTGTTCCAGACAGAAGGAGAGCCTCACCCGAGGAGCCACAGACACACCGCTTCCCTACTTAACTTTCTCACAGCCTAGGACTTAGCCCTGTGGGTGTTTTGGGCAGGGTTCCTTGTGGTTGGGGGGCCATCCCCCTGGAACAGGGGCTGCGTGCAAGGGATTGCCGGGGAGGGAGACGCAGCCGGACTATGGGGGCCCTGGCGCCTCTGTCTCCCAGTCGGTGAGCCTCAGCACCGTTCCCCCAGCAGCAGCTCTGTGTTTTGATTAGCCTGTGGGAACCCAGCATTCTAAATTTAATTGAACGATGACAGGAGTCTTGATGGTGAGACACGGCCGAGGTAGCACTGGAGGTAGGAGAGCCACCGCGTGATAAGGACAGCAGAGTCGCACATACTTGGCACTTCTTTCAGCGCGAGAGGACAATGAGCTCAGCTGCCTCGCAGGTCATTTCGTTATCTATTTCCAGAGAAGAATCTCAAAGCAAAAAAAAAAAGAAAAGTTTTCCATGAAGGTGCATGTAACGCAGACTTGAGCAGGTCACCCTACCCCTCCGCATCCCAGGTTCTTTCTCTGTAAAGCACTCCTAGGACCTGCCTTGGCGGGGGGGCTGTGAAGTGAGGGGGATGCTGATCTTTAGATGGACTGCATCTGTGGGGGTCTTTTGAGGAGTAGGAGACCTGCATCGTAACAGGTGTGAGTGGGAGGGTGAAGGGGGCTCATATTTGTCTTTGCTTCATACTGGCTGTGTGACCTTGGCCACGTCGCTTAAGGTTTTTGAGCCTCTGTGTTTTTACCTGTAAGGTGGAAGTCAGGATACCCACCCGCCTGCCAGGATCATGCTCCCTGCTTAGTGTTGGAGCTGCAGTTGTTTTTCAGATAATGATGGTAATATCAGAATTGAATACATAGTCCGTGTCTTGGACTACTAATTCAGTTGGAGAATTTGATTATCATTTCATCCAGGTCGATCAGAGACTGGGGATGCCAATGTGATTGCTCTAGAGATTGTGTAAATTTATGCTATTTGTAAACAATTCTGATTAAAAATCCATTGAGTCAAGGGAGGGAGAAATCCTTGGAAATGGTCACTCTATGATGCATAGTTAAGGTAAGCAGAAGTAAGCCTACAACAGTGGCCTCAGGTTCCCAGCTGTCTTAATGGACACACCTGTTCTGTCTACGAAGCTTGGATATCCAGAAGTTGGTAAAATATAATTTTTTTAAAGGAAGTATTTTTCTTGGTGCAACCCATGAGCAGACTGGCTTCTGGAGGCCATACTGTTTTCATTTCAATTGAAATGAAGCAATAACAAATATAATATGCTCCTAGACAAGTGGAAACTCTGATTGGGCCACCTCCTTATATCCTGTCCCTTTTTTTCTCCCAGATGTGACATTTGCTGCGTCACCTTTCGAACACATCGAGGATTGCTACGCCACAACGCACTTGTCCACAAGCAGCTTCCCAGGGACGCAATGGGAAGGCCTTTCATACAGAACAACCCTTCCATTCCTGCTGGCTTCCATGACTTAGGATTCACTGACTTCTCCTGTAGGAAGTTTCCTCGAATTTCTCAGGTATTTTGATCGGCCTGCGGAACCAGCAGCCGCCTCCCTGGGCCATGGTTGGACTGCACCTCCTTAACCTGAGGTTTCCCTTCTGTAAAATGTCGTCCGTTGGGTTTTGTCTTTTTTTTTACAACGTTTTCTCTTGAAATTCAGCTTGACATTTTCAGTCTCTGTTGGGTTGTTGAGAAGGATAGTTGGGTTTTATCTTGTGTTGAATTTCTTACCACCTTGTGTATGAGTCTAGCTCATCAGTGCCTTTTGTCCAATCTTGGGGCGTTTGGATTTAAAGTTATGAAGTGCTCACCACCACCACCCCACCCCAGCCCTATCTTTATTTATTTTTGAGACAGAGAGAAAGAGACAGAGTGCGAGCGGGAGAGGGGGAGAGAGAGAGAGACACAGAATCCGAAACAGGCTCTGAACTGTCAGCACAGAGCCTGACGCAGGGCTCAAACTCAGAGACTGTGAGATCTTGACCTGAGCTGAAGTCAGATGCTTAACCGACTGAGCCACCCAGGCACCCCAGAATTTGTATTTTTTAAATATTTCTTTAATGTCCACATTACAGGTAAATATTTCCAGTGTTGTAGTTTCTATTAAAAATGCTTTGGGTCATTCTTAACCTGAACCATATTTGTTCTCTGCCTGCTGAAAACTACTTTGAAACTTTTTTTTTTCAATTTTTAAAAATTGAGATCGAGGATGTCAGCAGTGAAACTCTTCAGGCACAGAAGCCGCAAGTGTAATGGGTTATTCCAGATGTATATGCCCACATGTATATGCCCACGTGTATACACTCACATAACCCTCCCCCCAGATGGCACAGCCTCTTGCCCCTTCCCAGGCAGGGCCCTTTGTGTTATTATTTTCCTGACCGTGTTTCAGTGCTTCTCTGAGATACCCTAGGGATTGATGCCATTCATCAAGCAATGTGACATTTTAAATGCTTTGTGGTCTTCCTTATTCAATCCTGGAAGAAGAATTAGCAAACAGGAGGAATCCAACTCCTTAGATAGAACAGAGAAAGGCTGAGTACTGGGGCAGCTATAAAACAGATACTTTCTGCATCTCGGGGTAGTGATTATTTTTAAATCCTCTTTATTCCCTTGCTTTTGCCAACCCGGCTTCCACGCAGGCCTGGTGTGAAACAAACCTACGAAGGTGCATCAGCGAACAGCACCGTTTTGTCTGCGACACATGTGACAAGGCGTTCCCCATGCTGTCCTCGCTCACCCTGCACAAGCAGACCCACGTTGCCACGGACCAGGGACGGGACAGGCTGCAGGCCAAGACCCTGCCTAGTGACACCCTGGACCAGAAGGTCTTCCTGGCCTTGCTGGGCCTGCAGCACACCAAAGACGTCAGGCCTGCCCCCGCCGAGGAGCCCCTGCTGGATGACAACCAAGCAATACAGCTCCAGACACTCAAGTGTCAGCTACCTCAGGACCCCGGCTGCACCAACATACTGAGTCTGTCTCCTTTCGAAGCTGCTTCCCTGGGCGGCTCTCTCACGGTCCTCCCAGCTACCAAGGAGAGCATGAAACACCTGTCCCTGCAGCCCTTCCAGAAGGGCTTCATCATCCAGCCCGACAGTAGTATTGTGGTCAAGCCCATCTCCGGGGAGTCAGCCATCGAGCTGGCTGACATCCAGCAGATTCTGAAGATGGCGGCCTCGGCTCCCCCTCAGATCAGTCTTCCGCCTCTCTCTAAGGCCCCTGCTGCCCCCCTGCAGGCCATTTTCAAACATATGCCCCCTCTGAAGCCAAAGCCCTTGGTCACCCCGCGGACGGTGGTGGCCACTTCCACACCCCCGCCTCTCCTCAATGCCCAGCAGGCTTCCCCGGGCTGTATCAGCCCCAGCCTCCCCCCGCCTCCCCTGAAGCTCCTCAAAGCTCCCATGGAGGCGGTCCCCAACGCCCACCTGCTGCAGTCCCAGGCCGGCGCCCAGCCCGACACGGCGGCGCAGCTCTTCCTACAGCAGCCACGGGTGGAGCTGCCTGGCCAGGCCGAGATGAAGACGCAGCTGGAGCAAGACAGCATCATTGAGGCCCTGCTGCCCCTGAGCATGGAGGCCAAGATCAAGCAGGAGATAACGGAGGGCGACCTCAAGGCCATCATGACGGGCCCCGGCAGCAAGAAGACGCCAGCCATGCGCAAGGTGCTCTACCCCTGTCGCTTCTGTAACCAGGTGTTCGCCTTCTCAGGGGTGCTGCGCGCCCACGTGCGCTCCCACCTGGGCATCTCGCCGTACCAGTGCAACATCTGCGACTACATCGCCGCCGACAAGGCCGCGCTCATCCGCCACCTGCGCACGCACAGCGGCGAGCGGCCCTACATCTGCAAGATCTGTCACTACCCCTTCACCGTCAAGGCCAACTGCGAGCGGCACCTGCGCAAGAAGCACCTCAAGGCCACCCGCAAGGACATCGAGAAGAACATCGAGTACGTGACCAGCAGCGCTGCCGAGATGGTGGACGCCTTCTGCTCCCCGGACACGGTGTGCCGGCTGTGCGGCGAGGACCTGAAGCACTACCGCGCACTGCGCATTCACATGCGCACGCACTGCGGCCGCGGCCTGGGCGGCTGCCCCAAGGGCCGCAAGCCCTTCGAATGCAAGGAGTGCAGCGCCGCCTTCTCGGCCAAGCGCAACTGCATCCACCACATCCTGAAGCAGCACCTGCACGTGCCGGAGCACGACATCGAGAGCTACGTCCTGGCGGCCGACGGCCTGAGCCCGGTGGAGGCGCCCACCGAGGCCTCGGTGAGGATCGAGGACGGTGGTGGGACCTTTGGCGAGCGAAAACCGCTGGCCACCTTCCTAGAGCCCCAGAACGGCTTTCTCCACGGGGGCCCCACCCAGCCTCTGCCTCCCCACGTCTCAGTCAAGTTGGAGCCCGCCAGCAACTTCACAGTGGATTTCAACGAGCCCCTGGACTTTTCCCAGAAGGGCCTGGCCCTGGTCCAGGTGAAGCAGGAGAATGCAGCCTCCTTCCTGAGCCCCTCCTCCTCAGCCCCCTATGACTGCTCCATGGAGCCCATCGACCTGTCCATCCCCAAGAACTTCAGGAAAGGAGACAAGGACACGGCTGCTCCTGCCGAAGCCAAGAAGCCTGAGCAGGAACCAGGGAGCGGCGAGCAGCCCTCTCCTGGCCCTCCAGCATGCCCTACCCTGCCAGTGACCTTGGGGCCCAGTGGGATCCTGGAAAAACCCGCAGCCTCTGCAGCTCCGGCCTCTGCAGTCACTAGTCTGGAAGCCCACGCCCAGACCCTGCAAGGCTCCGTTCAGCTTGCTGTCCCCGTCTACTCCTCAGCTCTGGTCAACAGCTCCCCCATCTTGGGCAGTCCCACCCTCATCAGCAGCCCGGCACTGTTGCGGCCACTGCGCCCCAAGCCCCCACTGCTCTTGCCAAAGCCTCCTGTGTCAGAGGAGCTGCCCCCCCTGGCCTCCATCGCCCAGATCATCTCATCGGTGTCCTCGGCCCCCACCTTGCTGAAAGCTAAGGTGACCGACCCGGGGCCCGCGAGCACTGGCGGTAACAGTGCGGCTCCTGAGAGCTTAGGAAGCCCTGTCCCCAGAGCTGCCACTGCCCCTACCAACACCACCAGCCCCAAAGAATCCAGCGACCCGTCCCCTCCTGCCAACAGCCCAGAAGCCTCCCCCACCGAGCAGGGGCCCGGGGGCTTGTCCAAGAAGAGGGGCCGGAAAAGGGGGGTGAGGAGCCGGCCCCGCTCCGGCAGCAGCGGCGTGGACCTGGACTCCAGTGGGGAGTTTGCCAGCATCGAGAAGATGTTGGCCACTACGGACACCAACAAGTTCAGTCCATTTCTACAGACCGCAGAGGACGACGCTCAGGATGAGGTGGCCGGAGCCCCTGCAGACCACAACGGGGCCAGTGACGAAGAGCAGGGCAGCCCCGCCGAAGACAAGCTGCTGAGGGTGAAGCGGAATTCCTACGCCAACTGCCTGCAGAAGATCAACTGTCCCCACTGCCCCCGGGTCTTCCCCTGGGCCAGCTCCCTCCAGAGGCACATGCTCACACACACTGGTAAGAGGGCCCGCCAGGCCCAGGGTGCCGAGTCCCCGAGAGGAGGCTGTGGCCTGGCTGCCCCAGGGAGGGGAGGGCAGGAGGTGGGGTCGAAGTGTGGGGCCCTTTTCCCCCCAGCCCCGTTTCTAGCTTCTCTTCATCCTCAGGCTCGGAAGCAGGGGGCTTGCCTGATGGTGCCAACACTTCTTCCCTCTGTGCCCTTGTACCCAGAACGACCTGTTCCCACTGTCACGGCCCTCGAAGGGCTGCTGGTGAAGGCAGGTGTTCAGTGTCGGTGCCTGGGGGTGAAAATGGTCCTGGGCCCATTGGGTCAGTCACTTTCATCCACCTCGTCCCGTCAGGAGGATGTGACAAGGTCACTTGGTTACCCACAGGAGGCAGCTAGGGAGGAGTGGAACTGGGTATTGAGGTATTGGTCCTTTGGCAGAAGAAACTCCGTCCCAGATTCCCCAGTGTTTTAAAACTGAACGTTCTCTGAAGTTCTTTTGAGTCCTTATGTTCTTAAAGGGAATATTGCAAACTTCATATTGCCAAAAAGATACCCCAAAGTATTTTTCAAATATTAGTTTCTCTATGTTGACTTTTAAAAAGAAATTTAAGAGGATATATTTTTTTTAAATTTATTTATTTGGGAAGAGACAGAGACAGTGTGAGTGGGGGAAGAGCAGAGAGAGAATCCCAAGCAGACTCCATGCTGCCAGCACAGAGCCCAACTCGAGTCTTGAACTCACGAAACCGCAAGATCATGACGTTAGCCAAAACCAAGAGGCAGACGCTTAACTGACTTTTAACAGACACCACCCAAGGGCCCCTAAAAGGATACATATTTTAAGTAATTTGATACCAGGTACTTGTAATAGCCACATGACCATTCGTTCTCCTCTTAATTCTGATTTACTGAATATTTATACATGGTTTATATCATTGACATAAAGGTAAATTGGGTGAGATCCTTAACCTTTTGGAGATTACCACCCAAATACTAATGGCAGGACCTAAAACCAAATAAAGAATTGTGTAATACAGGATTGCCAGATAAAATACTGGATGCTAGTTAAACATAAATTTCGGATAAAAAGCAAATAATGTTTAGCATAGGTTAAATATGCACTATCTGGGATAGACTGAAAACTTATTTGTCATTTATCGGAAATTCAAATTTGACTGTTTTTAGTTGCTAGATCTGACAACCCCAGTCAGTTACAAGGCTTATGATGGTGAGGGAAAGGTGGCGGGGAACTTAGTGTGAGCCACGCTCTGTACTCAGGTGGGAACCACGTCATTCAAAGGGGTTGATTGTCACAGAAGCCTCAGAGAAGCCCATAGCTGGCTGTTTCTACTCATGAGGGAGGAAAGAGCACGTCTCTCTGAGGCCGCTTGCCACATAAATGGGTCCTTTCTCTCGGAGGGCGGGGGGGGGGGGGGCTCGAACCCAGTACTCCGGTGGCGGCAAAGCTAGGAGTACCTGTCCACGAAGGACTCAGATGTGTAACAGGAACCAGAACTTCTAGATTTCTGAAGCCTGTGCTGCATTTTCAGGCTGCCATTTTCTTTTCGTTTGAGATCATTTAAGCCTGACAAAGTAGAAGAACAGTTCTAAGAAAGGAAGTTGCATCTTGAACAGGAGGTGTTCCACACAGTGGTCTCTTGCTACCCTTTTCAGGTGACACTTGTTCGTCACCTGCAGAGCCTTTGGAGAAGTGTGTGCTTCTGCCACCACTTTCCAGAGAGCAGATGGCTGGGATCTGACGACGTGTGTGGCTCTCGCCATGCCTCGTCCTCTACACTCCCCTGACGCCGTCTCCTCCCCCCGCCCCCAGCTGGGAGTCCTGTGTGTGGTAGAAACCATGCATGTGTTCCTCGGGTGAGGCCATTTAGTCCTGGACTCTCCCTTCCCAACGAACCACCAGTCTTCCTAAGAGGCCTGGAATGGCTGGTGTTTCCTTTCAAGAATTGTGCCCACGTCTCACAGGTGCCTCATCAGAGTTCCCACTGGTTGAGAGCAGTCATTTCAATTGTCTGGCTCTCAAATGTCCAAATGTCCTAGTTGGTTTAAAGTCTGGTAGCATCTGGAAGCAGCAAGGAACATGGGAGGCTTGTTTACGATGGAGTAGGGTGGGGTGGACATAAATATAAACACGTTCTGCCACTTCTCCAGTTACCAGACCCTTGGCAGCTGTGTCTGTTGCCATCCGTGACCTTCTGTCATACCATGTGACCATCCCTTGTCCTTCTAGTGAGGGTTGCTGGCCTTGCCTTGAGGGGAACACTCGGGGTTGGTTGAGAAACATTCCAGAGGTAGTCTTCGTGACCGTCCCGTGAGGGCAATGTTGTCCAGATCTTGAAGCGAGGAAATGAAGGCTTAGAGAGGCTGAGTAACTTGCCTGTGGTCTTAGAGCTCGAGTTCAAAGCCAGGGTCAAGTTCCCTGCAGCTGCCCCACCGTCGGGGTGTGTGGTTGCTGGTTCTCTGTTGGCAGGTGTATAGGGCATGCCTGCTTCTGCCTTCATGACCTGTCCTGACGTGGGCCAGTGGCAAGGGACTGGAGATGAGATGAACAGAGAGATGGACCAGGATCCTAGTAATCAGACTGCGTTGACCGTGGGAC
This sequence comes from Cryptoprocta ferox, assembly GCA_028646485.1. Classification (NCBI taxonomy): domain Eukaryota; kingdom Metazoa; phylum Chordata; class Mammalia; order Carnivora; family Eupleridae; genus Cryptoprocta; species Cryptoprocta ferox. Next base: position 122,461,997 of record CM053577.1, read on the forward strand.
GGTATGAGCCACATGCACAGACGCTGTATGAAGGTGGCGCCCACGGGACTGTGTTCATTTCCTTTGCTGTTACCCTCACTTCAGCTTCCAGTGACAGCCTCAGCATCACCTCTGTGAAATAATTTTATAGAGCGCTTGGCTGGCGTGTCTGGTGCTGTCTTAGAACATTTTCCATTCATCGAGTGTCACAGCTGGACGGAGCCTGGGAAATCATCTGACCCACCCACTCTTCCCACACACTGGTGTTTTCCTGGTAGACGCTCTGCTATTGAAGGATCCCCCAAGCCGCCTGGGCCTTGGCTTTCTATCTGTCTGTGACATGCTCCCTCCAGAAACTTTGGAGTAAAACCGAGGCTCTTATGGATGAGCACAGAAATTAAACACGGTTCTGAAATGGCCCTATAAACAAAAGTGTTACACAGAAAAGAAGCCTTTTTTTTTTTAAGTGTTAAAATCTAGCTGTGTTCCAGCCAGAAGCTTTGAGCGGTGTCTGGGTTTAGATTGCCTTTAGGCAAAACCACGTTATGTGTTTCAAGAGTCCGCCTCCTCGTGACCTCTCAGCAGAGGTACAGAATGATCATAATGTCCATACATTGCCTCCCAGATGTTTTGTGTCCACTGAGGCTAGCTGTGGCTCAGGCGAGGGGCACGGGGCTCAGGTTCTAGGGATTGTGTCTCAGGAGGAAGCTGGCGTCTGCCATGCAGTTTTAAAATGTCTCCTGGGGAGCACTCTGTGCACAGCCGAGTTCCTTCCTTGCACTACTTTCCTAGCCTGTGTCCTGGTGAGCAGGAATGGTTCCTCATTCTTGCCTTCTCTGCCTGCAGAGTATTGCCTCTTTGGGAGAGGACAGTCCACTGTCCCTTCCTTTTCCCCTTTGATTAGGCCACAGGCCAAGAGAGTACCTTAAAATCCAGCCAGCCCATTTCTGCTCATCCCCATCTTCTTCCCGGTCTATTCCCTTTTCTCCTAAAATGAAGGGGAGGTCAGGACCCTGGGATGGCTGGACCTCCCCCCTCCCCCCACCCACCACGCCCTGACATTTTGGGACTCTCGCAGTCGGTTTTAGCACCTCTTCTTTGCCGACCTGAGGCCCTCCACCCTTACCTGTCCTTCCCGGTGCACACAGACAATCAGCGTCAGAGTTTGAAACCAGCAAGATGTGCAAACCTTATCGTGGAAAGTGCCTCGGACACCAGTGGCGTTGGCTACCTTTGACGTCCTGAAGGTGGCGGCCTTGGCTGTTTTGGCCCAGCCAGCCCTGGGTGCACCTCTGTCAGATACAGAAAGAAGCATTCCCCTCGAGGGTGGAAGGCGATGGAAAGTGTCTGAGGGTGTGAAGCTGAGTTATTGAACTTACTCTCGCTGTTCACTCTTCTGCTCCTGATGACCCCAGCTGGCCAGATAACATCATGCAGTACACACTCTCCCCTGTTTCCTGACTGCTCTCTGAGAGTGGAGCGTATACGCTGGCTAACTGATGGTTTTTACAGTTCCTGCTGGAGGTGGAGGGAGGTCGTGGGTCTTTGGTGCAAAGATAACTCCTTGTGGTCACAGGTACATTTAGAAGCACCCCTGCTAAAGCAGTAATTTGTGGCAGCTAACCAAGTAGGTGACATCATTTGATACTTTTCCATGCAAATTACCCGTCCACAAGTTTTGGGGGAACCTGTCTGATGAAAAAATATTGGAAGGGCTCATGTTTTTTTGCTGTCCATGCAATCAGAGAGCACGCTGCTATTTAAAAATGTAAGGCTTGCATGTCCATTATACGCCAGTAAAAATAAGTGAGGGAGTGAATGAACAAATGAATGTAAGGCTTATGCAGAGAGATGTGAATTTTTTAAAGATTCTTGTTAGTTGCCACCTTGAGAATCTTCGTAACCCAGTACAGTGCTCCGACATCTTTGGGTTGTTGTCTGAATCTAGCGTGTGAATCTTCATCATGGGGCAGGAGCCTGGCTGTCCAAACCCAGCTGTAAAAGTGAAGCATTTACCAGTATGGAAAATGCCAGAGCAAATCATGTCATGGGAAGAAGCAAGGAGCCGATTGTTCTATTTCAAATTGAGAATTATCTAGTTCAGCCTCATAGCTTCTCACTTGTTTTGCTCTCCACTAATTTCTCTCCCTCTCAGCCTGGTCTGACTCAGAGAAGCCATGATGTCACTTTTGACGATAAAGCATTTCAAGTATTTTCTTTACTTAAAACAGTGACCGAATAGTTCTTAAAGATTCTGTCAAATTTTTAGTGGAAAGCAAAAATAACGTGAAGCATGCACCAAAATAATAATAATAATGACAACAACAACAACTAGTCTTCATGCTAAGGCGAGTTTTTTGTTTGTTTTTGTCATTTTTATGACTTAGCAGAAAACACCCACTGGGCTATGTGGAGGAAAGCTTTAAAGCAATCAGTGGGTTCTCCAGTTTTTTTTATCCCGTAGGTCCCATGCAAGTTCCCTAAAAGCACACATGTCAGATCTCTGGGTTTCTCCTTCCATGGTCTTTGTTCCAGGCTTCTGTATTCTTAAAAAGCTGTCCTAGTGATTTTGAAGCATCACCTGCGAGGGTCTTGCATCTCAGGAGGGAAGGGACGTCCCCTCTCTTGGATTGCTGCTGGTGCTGGAATTTGGCGGGGTTGCACACTGGCGTGCTCTGTGTGAACAGCGCCCCCTGGAGTTGTGTGGCACACGGTGCTAAATCCTCCGTCCCTTTGTGCTAACTGACCCCAGGTGCCGGGCCCATTCGTTCTGCTCGAAGCGAGTGCCCGGGTCTATCCCCTGCACTCGATCGGGCATCCGTTGATAGTAAACGGGAGGTTGAAGGGCCCCTATGATTGGTGTTTCAAGGGGGTTGTGCTGGTTAACTTTGCTGCCAGTTTTTGACACATGGATTTGATCGTGGCAGTCCCAAGGTTACGAGGCAAACATGCCAGGCCACAGCTCTGAAGTGTGGTGTTTGTGAGTACACAAAACCTGTTCTCTTGTAGAATCAGAGACCGGGACCTTAGCAGTTGGGGGAAAGCAGAAGAATCCAGTGATAGAGTAAATGATTTACTGCTGCCTTCTCTCTCCTGAAGCTCACCTAATCCCTTCCCTTGTCCCCTCCTCCTCCCTGTCCTCCTTACCCTTGCCTTCTCGGCACATCCACCCACACACACCCAGGACACACCCAGGAGCCAGGTCCACATTTGGAAGTATTGTGTTTAGAGTACAAAAGGAATTGAAGTGGAAGGGTAAGACTGGCAAGGCAAAGCAGGTAACTCCTGTCTCGGGAGTTCCCGCAGTGTGGAGTGGGGGTGCGGAGGGCCTGCCCTGCCGCTCTTCACGGGCAGGCAGGCCTGGAGCATCTGATCCCCCGACACAGACCCAGGCACTTGTCGGTCACTGTGTACTCTAGCAAGGGGAGCGAAGCCCCTTTAACGCAAGGAGCGGACCTCGTCTGCCTTGCTCGCTGGGACCGCAGTGAGCTCAGGCAGAGCTGTTTGACTGTTTCAGTGCCTTTCCCTGTGGGACTGTGGGACTGTTTCAGTGCCTTTCCCTGCCTCCAGTCCGCTGTGGGCAGGCTGCACCCAGCGAGACCAGGAAGCAAGGAGTGGCTCCCAAGGACACAGCCAGGGGCTCGAGGTGCCGGTTTGCCCCGCCAGCGTCTGTACTTGCTGGGCCCGCAGTTACCACGAGGCGGCTTCTCCGTCGGCAGACACTAGGTGTTTCGTGGCTCTGCTCTAAAATCCCTCACTCACTCTTTTGTTGTCGTGTTTCTTAAGATTTTCCATTGTAATGCTGCTGTTTTACTTTAAACATCTTGGTTTCATTGTTAACTTTAGTATTTCAAAGACAAAACCTTCATTTCACTCAGGATAAGGGAAGATCTCATTTGAGTTGTTGGTGTGATATCAGTGTTTTTTAACTGTGTGTGTGTGTGTGTGTGTGTGTGTGTGTGTGTGTGTGTGTGTGTTTTAAAGGAAGGGGTGGAGGGTGGGGGGGAGCAAATGCTAGTTACCCCAGAAGAATGAATGGAAAGCGACTTCTCTTTTTCGTTACAGTAGAAAGCCAGATAAATATATATTTTTTTTCCTGCTTCAGGTCAGAAACCCTTCCCTTGTCAAAAATGCGATGCCTTCTTTTCTACCAAATCTAACTGTGAACGCCACCAGTTGCGCAAACATGGAGTTACCAACTGTTCCCTGAGAAGAAACGGGCTTATCCCCCAGTCAAAAGAGAGTGATGTTGGACCCCATGATAGCACAGGTAGTGCTGGGTGACGGAGCGGAGGAGAGGGACACGGAAGGGCAGCTCGGAGAGCCCCGCTGGCGTGCCAGCCAGCTCTGGCCGCACACGCGTGCCAGGCTGCCTTCCTCTTTCTATGTAGGACTCGGCGGTGGCCATAGATGTGGGCCCTGCCAACGACTGGGAACATGCAGCAGGACGGGGACTGGGGAAACACTGACCATGCCCCTCGATGGCTTTTCTGAGCCAATAGGGAATAATTGTGCCCCCTCCCCCACCTCCTCCTCCTGCTGTCGGGCACTCTGGAGGTGGGATGTGAAGTTGGGGGTACAGTTCTAGCTCTTGGTAGTATCCCATTTAGAAGGGATATGAAACCTTGCTGACTTGGAGTGGTGTTTTCTCAAACCCCAGCCTCTGCCGCATCTTCCAGAGCAGAGATGGGCTTGCTCAGATGTCAGGGTGTTTCAGGAAGTAGTGATGCCCAGCCCTCGACGGGGAGGGGTGCCTGGGGTGGGGGTGTTTTTCTCTTCAATAACTCTCCTCCCAGTAAAAAAAAAAAAGAAAGAAAAAAAAAACTTTTGTCTTGTTTGAAAAAGCACTCTGCATGTCCTTTCTTTAATCACATCTCTGCTTGACCTGAATCCGGGTATTATTCTCATGTGCTGATATGTGCTTCCTTCCTCCAGCCCCTACAGAGCAATTAACGGCTGCTCAGTGCGTCTCCTGCCACCTTTTTTCCCCCCCTACAGCTTCTGTATTTACTCCTGTCCTCTATTCAGTACCTTCCATCATCTCCCAAGTGCTGGGGTCCTGTGCCTACCACCCCCCAAAACAAAGAGAAAATTGGCTGCTGCAAGTTACTTACCTACATGGCTAGTTGATCCTTGGTTAGTAACCGGCATGGATTCGGTCCTACAAATCCAGAAAGCTTGGCATTTCTCCACTGCTCAAAGCCAGAGAGGTTCTCCCCAAGATGCATTTTTCCAGGGGTATAATTGTGCCCTATGCTTCTCTCTCCCTCAGATTTGGGTGGGGGTGGGGAGTTCTGTTGTCTGGAAGTCCTCCTTTCCCCAGCCCCTGGTCCCTATCTAAGTCACAGAGGGAGAGGGGCACATGTGAATGGGTAGCATTTCCAGGAAGAGGCATTGATCCGGACCCTCGCTTTTTCCCTGTACCTCCTCCAGACCCTCATGAAACGAGCCCCTCAAGTGCCAGGCCCTTTGGTTAAGATCAAACCCTCTAAGGGTATAAAATATAAGCCCGTTTGCGGGCTCCTGCCTTCAGCTTCCATTTCTACATTACTTGCTAGGATGTTGGGGTAAAGAAAGACATGGACACTCGTGGAACCTTGCCATAACTTGGATCTCCATGAGCTGGAGATCTGCCGTTCGTCCCCAGGAAACCCACAGCGACGCTGGTGGGATTTGCTGCGGGTGATCACTCTTCATGTTTAACAGCCGGCCACTGTGTCACCTGGTAGCCCTGAACATTTTCTCAGTCTGGTTTAGTTAGGAAAGCAGCTATGTGATTCCACCCATAGTTGTTCCAAAAGAGAGGCACCAATAGATCATCAAGAAGGTCAAAGGGAGCCCTCGGTTTCTCAAACTTGCCAGGTGCACATTTTGCATTCAGCATCTTGATCCTCTGGAGAACATGGAGCCCAGACCTCCTGATCTCGGGGCAGCTATAGGAGCTTGCAGACACAAAGCTAATTCGAATACACAGCTTCGGTTCAGCGCCAGATTTTACATTCTGGGTGTATTTTTTAAATTTGCAGTTCTGTGAGTTCTGTTTTTCCACATCCCATCAGAGCCCCACCACCAGCCCATCCTGGAAGTTGTGTAAAGTTTCTTAAAGGGACAAAGCCTCTGGAAAAAGAAATTCACTGAAAGCTGTAATGTGAAACCAGAGAAAATAGATGTTTGGTTTAATTGTGGTCACAATCCATACATAGAAAGAGGCAGGGACAAAGGGGTCAGGGAGGTGGAGTTGAGTGATTTCAAGGAAAGTTTCAAACCCAGGTGAGTAAGGTGGGGGTGTGGGGGGCTTTGGGGGCTCCCTCCTGTGAAGTTAAAAGTGAGGCTTTGGAGGAAGACCATAAAAAAAAGGCAGGAAATGACCAAGGAAGTTCTTGAGGGGTTTTCTATGTTTATATGCCTAGGTTAAAGTCCCTAACCATGTTTTATAACATAAATCTGACTTTTTCAATCATATAAGTTCTTTCAGGAAAATATACCCTAGATCCCCCACTCCCACCCCCAAAAGGAATGCTAACAATGTTACCAAGGGGCAGTTCTGGCTTAAAGGGGCACATCGATCATTAAACTGAAGCTCTTTGCACACTTTCTCATGACAGAGAGGTTCCCTAGCCCACTTGGCCTTTGGCGGATATTTGTGGTTCTTTTTTGGGTGATGCCTATGGGAGCCTTCCTACTTGTGGGCGCATGCATGTGACTTTGTAAATCAGTAGAAACGTGGAAGGTTTTACACAGTTCCTTAACGGTGGCCACCCTAACCGGCCCAGGAGCCTGAGTGCCAGCTCACCCTGCACCACAGGAAGTGCTTCAGGGCAGGTGAAATGCAGATGGCAGCTTCCTCAACAGCTGTGCCCCTGCCCAGTCAGATGGGGTATTTAGGCTGGTAGTTGGTCACATCAAGCTGAGTAGCATGGAATTTCTAGGAAGCAATAGATATTTCATTGTGGAGCTGACATGAAAGTCTCCACATTCCCCATAGGAGGAGCTGTGGGTTTATTATCTACTAGTACACACAGGATTCCTGCTTCCTCTAGCAGTTTTTTTTGTTTGTTTTGTTTTTTTTTTTTAGATTTAGCATCATGAATGAGGGACTGGGAGGGACAGAGAATTAACAGTTAAGGTAGAGTAGCACTGCTTATAAAAGTCGGTTCTGCTACCTGCGTTTGAAAGTGTAGGCAGTTGACAAAGGTGGGGATCAAGATGGGACCTGGTGGGCATTAGAAGCTGGATATCCATGAAATGAGAAGAGGCTAAGTCTACTATTGCCAAGAATCACTTCAAGGGTAAGGGGCTGCCCTGTTAAAACACTCCCCCTAGTGGAAGTTTGGTAGAGCACAGTCAAGCCCCCTTTTGTTCACTGGATATAGGATGAGTCTCCATTATCCATGCCTTATGAGAACTGATATTAGCATATTTACTTGGGTTTGGTTTCAGAAGTCATTATGATTTTTTTTCAAAATCATCTTAAACATGATCTGCTGCAGTGAAACTTGAAAATAACCCATGTTCTTTGATGAAAAAAAAATAAGTAAAACAGCCTAGAATATACTGGGATAAATAGGAAGTAACCGGAGATTAGGTGTTTTTTTTTTTTAAGAAACTGAGCATTCTATACTTTTTTTTTTGTAGAGCTTATACCAAAATCCATTTAATAGATGCTCCCTATTAGAATGATTCCCCAAAATGGGCATATAATTTTTCTTAAGAATAAGGCCCAGACATTGGCGTGTGTATCTCAGGAGTCCTCTTTAAACTTTTGGATAATTTATAAAACTCACTTTTTGACAAATTTTATATCCACACCATACATGTGTTTCCTTCTGAAGCCTCTTGAGCTAAACAGTGGCTGCCAAAAGGTACAGGAGAAAACCAAGGAAATTATGTAAGTGGGAGTGCCGTGTAAATGGTTGTACACCAGCCAAAAGCCCCAGGCAGGTGTGAACACACCAAGAGTAGGACCAGGTCCTTCCCCACCTCCCCCAGCCCAAGGACTGCCTTGATGGCAAATAATCGAGCAGGTGAGTCAGTGATGGACATGGGTGGACACGGTGATATGTCTGGTAGCATCAAGTGAGGGTCCAGGTTAGATGCCTGAATCTGCTGGCTCAGGCACTGTGATCCAAGATCTGGCATCATGAGGCAGGTGCATCTGACCTAGGAGCCACCAAACAATGGGTTCTGTCAGCCCCGATTGTCAGGAATTTCTGAATCCCTGCTGTAAGAAATTGGATCTATAATTAAATAGTAGGTCTCAGCAGACAGCCTCAGGGTCATAGCACATAAAGAAGTCATTAAATCCTTACTCAACCTGAAGTATGTGATACATACTATAGTCTGTTCCATGTCATTGGCACTGCCACAGTGTCATCCCTTAAGAAGTTCATGAGAAACTGGTAGACTTTCCACATCTCGTTTTCCTGTGGAGGGTGGATAGCGGGGAACAAATGAAGAGGTAGGAAGTGTTTCCATTCACTGCGTGGGGACCTCACAGCAGCCAGGGAGGCCTCCAGGTGTGCATGCATCTCCTTCTGCCTTGGAACTCTACCTGGGAATTAGCCGCCAGACGGGAGCGCGTGTACCATAGCACAAAATACATGCTTTGGGTCATTTTCTATGAGACGCTCAGCAGGTACTGTGTTCGGGCAGTGGTCCTGTATATGTTGCATGTTTGTATGATCTCTTTGCACTGGAAAAATAACTTTTACAGCTCCGCTTCCTCAACCTCCCTAGTGCTGCGAGTCTCTGGAATGCACCAACTCTCCTCTCTCGCCGATCCTTCTGTCTGTGCTGCCCTCAGTCGCTCACACCTTCTGGGGGCCTGAGCATCCCTGTGTGTGGCCGTGGAGGGTGCCGGGCACCGCTAGGGGGCAGTGGAAGGGGAGGGCCGGAGCTCCGAGGGCAGCCGGCCCTGTGACCCCAACCCGTGTGTTTCGCCAATTAACCCCAGGTTCACCGCGGCCTTTGGGGATGTGAGTGGTAACAAAGGGAATAGAGGTATCCTCGCTGGGATCGGCATATAGGCCTGGGGTGGGGGGGTGGGTCCAGCCGAGAGTCACAATGGGACTCTTGGAAGGAGCATGTTGGGTGGCGTTGGGCCTCAGCCTGTGCCCTTGTGCTCGCTCCCACAGATAGCCAGTCGGATGCAGAGACCCCAGCGGCGGGGGGCGAAGTGCTGGACCTCACCTCCCGGGAGAAAGAGCAGCCCGCGGCAGAGGGAGCCCCTGCGCCCGGCCAGGTCCAGGAGGAGCTCCCCGCGGAGGAGGGGCAGCGGGGACCAGCCGAGCCCGGGGACGGGGAGGAGCAGGGAGCCCGGGAGAGCAAGGAGTGTGAGTGTGAGGACCAGCACGGCGTGGAGGAGAGGGATGAGGACGCAGACGGGCCGGAGGAAGACACCGTCAGCAACAAGAGCCTGGACCTCAACCTTGCCAGCAAGCTGATGGGCTTCAAGCTGGCGGAGGGCGACGGGGGCGCCGCGGGTAGCGGGGGCCCGGCCCAGCAGGACCAGAAGCATGCCTGCGACGTCTGCGGCAAGAGCTTCAAGTTCCTGGGGACCCTAAGCCGCCACCGGAAGGCCCACGGCCGCGAGGAGCCTGGGGAGGAGGGCGCGGGCGCGAGCGGAGGGTCCGAGCTGCCCGTCCCCGCCGCGCCACCCGCTCCTGAGCCAGAGGAGAAGGCCGCCAACCCCTTGGAGGAGGAGCCCCCGGCGGAGGAGGCGTCCCCGGCCGCAGATAAGCAGGGCGAGGAGGCCGAGGGCGCCTCTGACGGGGAGGCCGAGAAGAAGCCCTCAGAGAAGAGTGACGATGACAAGAAGCCAAAGACCGACTCCCCAAGAAGCATGGCTAGCAAGGCGGACAAGAGGAAGAAGGTGTGCAGCGTGTGCAACAAGAGGTTCTGGTCTCTGCAGGACCTGACTCGGCACATGCGGTCGCACACAGGTAAGGGCAGGGGGTGCTCTGGGTGACGCTTCCCGCGCCTGCGCAGGGGGCCTGCTCTAGCAGCGAGGCCTGCCTTGGTCTGGAGGACGCGCCTCCTCCTAGGGGGGGCCAGAGACCGTTTCCTGAGCGTGCCCCTGGGGGTGTCAGGCCCGATAAACTAGGAATTTAACAGGATGTTCTCTTAGCAGTTGGACATACAGGCCCCTGGCAGGGAGGTGGGAGGGTGGGCCCTCAGCAGTGATATTTTTGAGAGCATTTTGGTCAGCCCTCCGAGCCTCAATCTTTCTCTAGAATGGGGACGAGGGCTGCCCTCTCTCATAGAAGCATCTAGAAGAACGTGGGTGCTGGTGTTTGGGGCCCATGGTGAACCTGGGAAGCACCGGGTGTGTGGCCTGAGGACAGGTGCCCTGTGGAAGGCACCCAGACCTCATCATCAGCCCTGAGGTGGAAGGTTGGCTGCAGGTGCACAAGGTGAGGGGGTTTTCCTTTCTTGGCTATGTGACAGCCAGGCTGATGTCACCAAACAGGAGCTTCATAGGCATGCCTGGGAGTCCATGCTCCACACATGTCCTTGCTCCTCCTGGAACTCCCAGGAGCCCCAAAGCAGTGGCAATGGCTGTTCTGGTAGAAAGGAGGACACCTGAATGTACTCATAAAGCCAAAAGATGCAAACACATACCACCCACCCCTCCAAAAACAAACAAACAAACAAAAAACAACAACCCAGGCCCCACATCTTGGTCTCGGTTTCCTCCTGTCCCTGCTGTGGCAGCCACAATGCACACGTTCTCCCCACAGGCTCCTCCGCCTTACAGTCCGCAGGGCCTGGGCTCGGGATTCGGAGGGCTCTGGTGCTTGGCTCCCGCAAGAGAGGGATTCTTGGGCTCCTGGCAGGTGGTTCCCTCAGCTGCTCACAGCTCAGTATTTGTGAGCAAGAAGGAAAGCCCCAACTGCTCTGTATCAGAGCACAGAGTATTTGGTGCCTTTGACTTAGGAGATGCCTGTCATGCATAACCCTCGGAAGTGGTGCCTATCCCCATGGGAGGGACCTTGCTGCTGTCCTTCCCTAGGTCTTTTTTCAGGCCAGTCTGCATGTCCGCAAGGTTTCCACCTGGCGGCCCTGGTTCCTGCATCCTATGGGAAAAGCCTAGGTTGAGAGATGAAAGAGAGAGCGAAGCCGAAGCCGCCCCGTGCATATCTGCGACCTTATTTTGCCAGTTCAGACAAATAAGAGGCTTCCCCCTGAGTATGGGTTCCTGACCCCTGCAACCTGCTGCCCCTTTGCCTGCTCACACCGCTACTGCTCTCGAGTAGGGTGGAGAGGTGGATGCTGATGGCCTTACCATTAACAGACATGACTCCTTTCTCCTGTCACTCCAGGAGAAAGGCCATACAAATGTCAGACCTGTGAGCGGACCTTCACCCTGAAGCACAGCCTGGTTCGCCATCAGCGGGTCCACCAGAAAGCCAGGCACGCCAAGCAGCTGGGGAAGGACAGCGACAAGGATGAGCGGGCTGAGGAGGACAGTGAGAGTGAGTCCACCCACAGCGGCAACAACCCCGTCTCCGAAAACGAGGCCGACTCGGTTCCACCGGCCAGCAACCACGTGGCCATCACCCGGAGCCGGAAGGAGAGCCTGGCCAACGCGACCAAGGATCCCAGCCGGAGGGAGGAGCGGGCGGGGGGCCGGACGGCAGGTGCCAGCCAGGCTGAAGCCGGCAGGAATGCCCCCAAGGCCCCTCCAGCAGGCAGCCCCAAGGAGCAGGCGTCTCAGGGTGACCGTGACCCTGAGAGCCCCGAGGCCCTGGAGCAAGAGCTGCCTGAGCTGCAGGGCAAGAGGCCCAGCCATCCCCTCCTGGCCGCGGACGGTGCCTCGCCACTCCTGGGAACAGAATGACAGCTCGTCCTGTCCCCCCACCAGCACACAGACAAAAGCCAGCAGAGCAAAGTGTCCTGAATCTATGTTTTATGAGGTTTCCTCAGTGCCCTTCAGCTTTTGGGGAGTGAGAGAGAGAGACATGAGCAGGAGCGGCCCATCTTGTCCGGTGCCATAGCCTTACATCCCCGTGTGAGAGACACAGCATGGACAGTTCGAGTGCCTTAACTACTCACCAGTCCTTCGGTGTCAGCCTGGGTGTTGTTTTTTCCCAAAATGACTTTTTGAAAAACAAAGCAAATATTTTAATGAATTATTTGGAGAGGACCTTTTCATTTAAGCATTAACGTTACCTTCTGTATTTGGTGTGTGTGCGCTTGTTCTTGCGAATCTGTGATAGTAACGAATGTTCTGTAAGCTGGAAACAGAAGGAAAAAAAATACGCCCTTGGATACCCATAGCCAATAACTGGAAGAAAATGATGTGAATTTCATGTAAATTACCAGCGGAAATATGGATAAGATTATTCTTTTCTCAAATAGACCTTTTCTCTTGTTCTGTTTGCTACATGGTGGAGCTGTGATTGGGTCCTCGGTGTTGCAGGAAGTAGTTGATGAAGGTTTCCAATTTGGTGCAAACCAAACCAGGAAAGATTGTAGCTTCAACCTTGTACGTGTTTTCAGCATTAGCCGTGGTATTACTGTTCAAACGTCAAGACATCCGTTCTTAACTTACAGAGAAGAGTTATGCTGGCAACTTAACCTATAGAAAACAGGCACAGATGTCCTATATCTGATTTCCCCCCCTTTTGGTATATGTATTATTAATATTATTATTATTATAATTATTATTATTAGTTCATCAGTTTGCTGGTCTCTGCAGTCAGCAGAAACAAATGGGCAATATTTGTCCGGGGAGACCTGGGCTGCCCCTGGGTCCCCATGTGGGCATCTGCCCGCAGCTTTCCTCTGCTCCCCTACCCCCCCACTCCCTGATTGGTAGCTCTTCTACTGTATTTAGACAAGCCTTTCTTCCATGACTGCAGAATCCAGCGGGGGCCGTGAACAGTCCTCCCACATGGCCGAAGAGCAGCTCAGAGACGGGAGAGCAGGGGGCATGCGCCCGGGGCTTCTGAGAAAGCCAGGCAGCGAGGAGACCTGGTCCCCTTACTGGTCCTCCTGCCAAACCCAGCCCAAGCCTTACCCGCCTGTGCTACTGTCATTTACAAAGCGAGGAAGTACTACTACTGGTAACAAAAACTGCACATGCAAGATTGAAGATGAAAAACAGATTTGTATATACCTTCCTGTGATTTGGGGTTGGTGCTTGAAGATAAATGTGCTGTTTCTAGCTCCTGAAATAGCCAGAACCCCTGGGTGCAAAAAAGGCAGGATTTTTTTTTCCCATGAGCATCCCGTACAGGTAAATTGAATTCCCTCACTGTAGCCGCCAGCAGTGGAAAGCAATCTATCCTACTGTAGCTGAGCTTGCGTTCAGCACCCTGTCCTTCAGCCGAGACCTCTAGGATGCCCAAGCCTTGTGCTGCCAGGGGGGCCTCCTGTGCTGCTCCACCACTCAGCCCCTCGCCTTCCCCCTGCGGGACCCCCATCCCCACCCCTCCCCCCCCCCCACTTTACTTACACTCACGCACACGGAGACACACAGACCCTCTTCTCTCCGCTTTCTTACTGATTTCTCGTGGCCAAAATCCAACCGCCCAGACTTCAAAGGAAGATCTATATTCTTGAGATAACGAAAAGTGATGTCTTTGCATGTGAAAGGAAAATGGTTGAGGTATATATGATCTGTAACTGTATTGGGGGATGTATGAACCCAGAACGAGGTTTTATTTACTCTCGATGAATACAAATCAGAACCAATGACCCCCTGTATCACTTTTATACTAAGTGTGGTTTGCTTAATTGAAACCAGTTCATGCATCCCTTCCATTTTTTTTTTTTAATGACGATTGTTATTGTTATTTTTGTTGTTGTTATTACTTGGGGTATCTTGTGTTTTGTTTTTCTTTGCAACTCTCCACACTAAAACTCAAAACCATGTGGAGAGAAGCCATGAGTTAACCCTTTATGCCGCGGTGAGATGTAGCAGGAATCGGCCCGGCAGCACCGCTGGGCCACGGCTCGCAATAATCACTATTGATTTAAAGCTTTATTTAGCCTCCATCTGTACCCTTGTAGTCAGTAAGGTCTTGCCACATTTTATTAGTGAGGTTGAGAAATGTATTATTTGTTTGTTGTTCTGCCCCTCCCCCCCAATATTAAACTGTGAAATTTGTGATTTGTTTAAACTCTGGGTGAATCATAGTTTAGTTTGCATGTCCAGCTAATTTGTTCCTATACATTTTGTTTGATTCTCTTTCTCCTTCTCTCAGGGCTTTTACAAAAAAAAAAGTATATATATATATCCATATATATATATAGACATATATATATGGATCTTCTGAAAAAGTTTTTTGAGGTGCAAGTTTTTTTCTCTTGTTTTTTCTCTTTGATTTATGGACACAATGCTGAGATTCAATCACTACATGAAACTCCTGGCTGTGAAAACAAAATATAAAACCCGGGGCTGTTTGCCAAGCAGCCATGGGGGAAGCTACGTGACAGTCGGATGCCAGTTTCAGAAAGATGCATCGTAACTTCTACCCCCATCGTTTCTAGCCTCTCTTCAAGAAGGAAGTTGATCCCAATGATTTCAGCCCATGCATTAAACAGGAAACAATAATAAATGTGTAGAATTCATATTTTTCTAAAGGGAACTTAAAAACTGCTGCTACGTGTTATGTACAAAACCGGTTTATGCCACATGAACAGAATCACGAGTTTGGTTTTGGTACTTTGTGTCCCTCTTTGTATTCAGTTGTATAATACTTCCAAATTCAAAATGAGAAGAAAAGCTGTTCTGTATCAAACCATCTAAGCAATAAATGTTATATTTTAAAAATGGCAGATTGCCGGTCACACAGCCGTCCTGTGGTTTGCTGTCACCCCACCAGCTTGTCCGGCCCCCAAACCGCAGGACAGGCCACTGGCGTCCAAGGCCGTCCGGTGAACTGCATGCCTGCTCCCCATCAGTGCAGGGCACCCACGAAAGAGCTGTGTCCCCCAGGCAGCGTCTCTGGCTCAGGTGGGGGAGTGGGAAGTCGGGACGCGCGGGGGGCCTTTGCTGTGATTTCACCCACAGCTTGAGAGGTGATGAGTCTGTACCATTATAAGGGTGCAGGGGAACCCACATAGTGGGGCGTGGGGGAGGTCTGTCATTGTAAAGTAGCAAATGGGCAAAGTCCTGAATCTTCTAAGCCAGGACTGAAAAAGCAGCTCGGGGAATCTGGGTTCAGGGACTGTGCTTAAAATGCATTCACTGTGCTACTGGCCCAAGTGCCAGGTTACTGCGACACAAGATGTGCAATGCTCTCTCTGGTCTGTAAGGCTTCCAGGGTCCTCTGTTGGGAGACCCCACACGTACACACACCCCTCTCTCACCAGCCCCCAGGAGACTGGCTGCAATGCCAGCCAGGGGTCTTGAACTTGTATTAAAATCAGACAATCAAATAACCTTGGGAATGATTCTAACATAATGACTGGACGAGCCTTTCCAGTTGTGCGGGGGGGCGGTTTGCTACTGGCCACTGAAGCATTCATAGCCCCTCACCCCGCCTCCCAGTGTGGATGGAGTCATTTTCCTGACTGGGGATTTGGACAGCACTCGTCAGTGTGAAGAGCAAGGGAGCCGCTCCTGGGGAGCGTGACAGAAAAGACAGGGGCACAGCCCTGTGGGAGCACCTCTATCCACCCGCGGTCGGCTGTGCATGGACACAACCCCTGGGTCTGGGTTACTTTGGGAGAAGGCATATTGGAGGTGAAGAGATGGGATCCTGTTGCTTGCAGAGCGTGTCTGGGCGGCTGCCTGCACCGTGTCCCTGGAGAGCCTGCTCAGGACCCCCTAGGGAGCGAGCTGGCCTCCTTGGCCCCAGGGTTCCCTGCAGACCCCTCTCCAGCGTCCCTTCATGCTGAGGGTGGCGGCAGTCCCATCTCTGCCCCAGGGCCAGGCCTCCCCCGAGCTTTTGTCCCCGGCTCCCGGCTCCACGCTGGCTGGAGCCCTGCACGGACCGGCAAAGCCCACGTCTCCAGTGCTGTCCAGTTCTCCAGGCCGCTGTTCTGGAAAGGGAAGGAAGTTAGCACGTGCAGATGGACATTTTTTGGCTCCCATAGAGATTTATATAATGAGCTTCAGTTAACTATAATCTGTTTACTGGGGGAAAGCTGGGTGGGCTTTCTCTTCTGGTGCCTTCCAAGGATCCCAGTCGAGCTCAGGTAACCCTCAGGGAACCAAGGGCTGTCTCAGCCAGAGGACTTACTTGCTCCCTCCTTTCAACCCTCCCCTGGACATTTACTTTCCCTCTGGGAAGCGGAAAATGAAAGGAGTTTATGTTTAAACTGTTCCACGGAGCCTGGGTGGCTCAGTCAGTTAAGCATCCAACTCTTGGTCTCGGCTCAGGTCATGATTTCATGGTTCATGAGTTCGAGCCTTGCATCGGGCTCTGAGCTGGCAGCAAAGAGCCTGCTTGGGATTCTATCTCCCTCTCTCTCTGACCCTTCTCTGCTTACACTTTCTCTTCTCTCTCTCTGTCTCTCTGTCTCTTTCTCTCTCAAAATAAATAAACATTAAAAAAAAATACCTCCCTTTCACTTTTGTAATTGTCCAAATGTGGGTAAGTCCTATGAACTTATGAACTAAACTGTGCTTTTGGGGGGTGTTTCCCAGGATCCAGTTAACTTTGATTATGTGTTTATTCAACAAAGCGCTTACCAGGCAGCCACTGTGTGCCCAGCACTGCCCTAGGCACGGAGAATACGGCGGGAACAAAACAGATTCCTTTCCTTGTGGAACTTGGGTTTTAACAGTGGCAGACAAGCAGTCTAGCCAAGGAAGATGTAGAGGTAATGCAGATCCAAGGGGGAAAGGAGGCAATGGGGGCCGGAGGGCCCGGAGGGCTGGACAGGACGACAGGGGAGGTCTCAGGACAGCAAGCAGCAAGAAAGTCACCCACGTGGATGTCTGGGGAGGCCCTGGAGAGAAAGGCCTCGGGGGAGCCTGGCAGCCCTGCAGAAGCCGAGAGGCCGAAGGAGGTTGAGCAGGGGTGCGGGGGCAAGAGGGGACGAGGGCAGAGGGGCTTGCTGGCTGCCTGTGGGCCGTGGGATGATGGGGCGGGTGGGTACAGGGAGGCCGTCAAGTGGCAGTCACAGGGACGCAGGCCAGAAGGGGCTGCAGCTCGGAGCGGAGCGATGAAGTGAGACCCTGAGAAGAGGTTGGATTCATGGTGTATTTTCAAGGGGAGCCAACAGGACTGGATGAACCATCAGATCCATGAGCTACGGAGAAGTCAAGGCTCTGAAACCCCACCCAGGGCACACTGGCTTAGCTGTGATGTCCACATGTTCAGAATTCACTTATTTTATTTATTTAAGATTTTTTGTTTTATTTATTTTGCGCGAGAGAGGAAGAGTGTGAGTAGGGGAGGGGCAGAGAGAGGAGGGGGGAGAGAGAGAATCCCAAGCAGGCCCCACACTGTCAACACAGAGCCCAACTTGGGGCTCGAACTCATGCACCGTGAGATCATAACCTGAACTGAAACCAAGAGTCGGGCGCTTAATCGACTGAGCCACCCATGTGATATATATGCAATGGAATATTATTTGGCCATAAAAAATGCAATCTTGACACTTGCAACAACATAAATGGAGGTAGAGAGTATAACACAAAGCAAAGAAGTCAGACAAACCCCGTATGATTTCACTCCTATGTGGAATTTAGGAAACAAACAAGGGGCGCTTGGGTGGCTCAGTCGGTTGAGCGTCCGACTTCAGCTCAGGTCATGATCTCATGGTTCATGAGTTCGAGCCCCGCGTCAGGCCCCGTGCTCATAGCTCAGAGCCTGGATCCTGCTTCGGATTCTGTGTCTCCCTCTCTCTCTCTGCCGTTGTCTCTCTCTCCCTCTCTCAAAAATAAATAAACATTTAAAAATAAAAAAAGAAACAAATGAACAAAGGATAAAAAAGAGAGAAGCAAACCAAGAAACAGACTCATGACTCTAGAGAACAAGCTGATGGTTACCAGAGGGGAGGTGAGTGGGGGATGGGAGAAACAGGTGATGGGGATTCAGGAGCGCACTTGTGATGAGCTCAGGGTGATGGATGGAAGTGTGCAATCACTATATTGTACACCTGAAACTAATATTACACTCAATGTTAACTATACTGGAACTAGATTAAAAATTTAATTAAAAATAAAAATAGAAGAGGGGGCTTCAATCCTGAAAATTAATCTTGGTAGAGGATATGTAGCCAATGGAAAAAAAAAATCCTTAATCCTTTACACCCCACATAAGTGCCCCAATTCTAGGAAGTGGCTGCTTCCAACCCTGCGACCAGGACCACACAAGTCCTTCTGTGGTGGGTCCCAGAGAAACAGCACCCTCCTCACCAGCATGACTTCCGGGCGTGCCCCTGCCACCCTGACACCCACTGCTCACCGTCGGTGCCCCGCCGGTCTGTCCTCTGCAGGGCGGGAGAGCAGGACCCAGTACCAAAAGGCTGGGGCACCTGACCCTTTGTCCTGGATGGGACAGTTCCCAGACGGGGAGGAGGGACCTTAGGATTTTACCTTCTGACTGTAGCCCAGTGGCTCTGCCTGAGCAAAACGAGTTTTGATGAGCTGAGTAAACACTAATCCAAACGGCCACGGCCTCACTTTCTGATCGCTGTTCTCCAGGGAGAGAGTGAGTACATGGTAACAGACGCACGGGAACTCATCATGCACCTGTCCGTGCTGGTCACTCTCTCGCGTTATCTGACTTGGCCTCTAGTGGACTCCTTTAGCAACCTCGTAGAAGTGGAAAGAAAAGCACACATTTGAAAGAAAATTTCATCAGGGCGCCTGGGTAGCTTGGTCAGTTAAGTGTCTGGCTCTTGATTTCAGCTCAGCTCATGATCTCAGTTTGTGGGTTTGAGCCCCGTGTTGACCTCAAGGCTCAGAGCACAGAGCCTGCTTGGGATTCTCTCTCTCTCTCTCTCTCTCTCTCTCTCTCTGCCCCTCCCCCTGATTGTGTGCTCTCTCTCACAATAAATAAACTTAAGGAAAAAAAAGGAAAGAAAATTTCACCAACACAATGTACTGACTGATAAGTGAGAGCTTGGATGAGGGACATGCCTGCCTGCATGGTATTTATCCAGGTGGCAGATAGAGGTGAGCCAGCCCCAGGGGAAGGGGTCCCAAAAGCTATGTCCTCCTACCTGAAGACACAGCTAGTTTTCTGTCCCTGTGTCAGAGAGGCAGGGCAGAGAAATGGCCACCAGCTAGGTCTCGGGCAAGCTGGCCTGTGTGGAGATCCCAGCTCTGTCTCTTATGCCTAGTAAATGACCTTCTGCCTCAGTTTCCCCATCCCTAAGAATGGGATAAGAATAGTTACCTTGGGGTGCCTGGGTGGCCCAGTCGGTTAAGCTTCCAGACTTTTGGTTTCAGCCCAGGTCGTGATCTCACTGTCGCTGAGTTCAAGCCCCATGTTGGACTCTGTGCTGACAGTGTGGAGCCTGCTTGGGATTTTCTTTCTCTCTCTCTCTCTCTGCCCCTCCCTTGCTCTCTCTCTCTCTCAAAATAAATAAACATTTAAAAGGAATAGTTACCTGTGTCGTGGGACTGTCGTGCAGACTATAAGACTTGACAGCACCCGCTACAAGCAAGCACAGCAGGGATTTCCAAGGCTCTCCTCACCCCTGCTCCTCCTACAGATGCTGCATTGGCTCCAGGGGAGGCAAATGGGCAGAACTTGAACAGGACACCTTCCTTCCACAGAGGCTGGGGGAACAGCCTGCCAAGGGGATTGTGGGAGATGACCGAGCTTTGAGGTTTAGGCGTCCTCCGAGCCCCTGCTGGCTCCCATGAAGGGAGGGGAGCCAGACAAGCAGGGAAGAAGCTCTCCAGAGAGAAGGCCTGCTCCCTGACCAGCTCTGCACACTCTCCCTCCCAGCCCCTGAGTGCACCTCTCTCTCTCTCTCTCTCTCTCTCTCTCTCTCTCTCTCTCTCGGCCCACCTGGCCTTCTCCAGTTTGACTGAAGGAAGATGAAGGACCAGAGAGAGAGTCCTGGGGGCCTCCCACCTGTCCCTGGGGCAACTCTGCTCTGCTGCCCAGGACTGGGGAAACACGGGGTCCCAACCTTGCCCAACTGGCCAAACTGCTCCCTGCAAAGGAGGAGGGTCCCAGAAAGTGGTGGGTCTCCTCTGGCTCTGCAGTGCGGTCACCAGGCCACTCCCCACCACAGGCCTCATGGTCATGGGGGGCCAGGACTCCACTGGGCCCTGGTGAGCAGCAGCTGCCGCACGCTGGGGTTGCTGGGAAGGAGGCATCTTGAACTCCTCCTTCACCCCAGGCAGCATCTTAGGAAGATCCCGCCTCTCAGTCTTCACCATCACAGAGAAGCCTGGGGTCTGTCTACAGGAGGGCCTGGTGGGGGGCTGAGTGCAGACCTTGAGCCCAGGATGAGATCTAGGCCTTGCTATCTTGCTACAGTGAGCCCCCCTCAGGCCCACAAACCTGGGAGTCAGCACCTGCAAGGTAGCAAGAGCCCCGGGGGACTGGGTGTGCACTAAGGTGTGAGTGTTTGTGGATTCTGGGCCCTTCTGACAGCAACTCCACCAGCCCCGGCTTCAGCCACGAGATGAGGTAACACATACTCCTAAACACACGAGCCACCCCAAAATCTGTGGCGTTTCTGCACTTTGGCCCTATTCATGGATTCCAAAGGCTCCCAGAAGGAGCCTAGAAGGAAGAAGAACGCGCCAACCTGCCCCGGCCAGCCAGCTCCCCGCTCCCTGTCTGCGTGCCAAGCGGCCTGGGCCCCCTCCTTTCCCAACACCAACTCCCCAGGCGGCCGCGGACTGGGAAGGACGGCTGGGGTTATTTTAAACTTAAAATTGAAGGTTGCTCTTTAGCAACAACAGAACAGTCCCCCCAGATTCCAGGCTGCCAGTGTCAGCGTCCTGAATAAGGAACCAGCGGGCTCTCCTTTCCCGTTTTACTTTTAGGGGAAGGAAGCCACAGCCAAATGTGGCCGTGACGTGTCGGGCTCTTGCTGCTGGCTGCCTGGAGCCCGGCCTGGCGGTCAGGGCAGGAATGAGTCCTTCGGGCCCAGGCGGCCAGCGTGGGGCACAGCTGTCCCCAGCCCTGTCTTCGTGTGCACCCGGGAAGCTCTCTGACAGCGCTTTTAAAACAACGTGACACCCGTTCCGTTTAGAAAATTTACGAGACACAGGAAAATAGGAGAAAAAAATTAGTCACCTTGCATCTCAGGTACTATTCTTATTCATTGAACATTGCTGTTTTAGTGGGGCCCAACTTTTCTTCTTTCCTCATCTGGGATGTGTTTACACAGCAGCATGCAGAGTGCAGAGTGTTTTCCTGCGGTTTTCGCTTCTTGTCTTCACCCACGTCCAGTGAGCGGGGAAGGAAAAAAAAAATCCTTATCGTCTTGGAGCAGACATCAGGGTGGCAATGGTTTGCCCAGGCCAGCCAGCTAGTTTATGGCCTTGTTAGGAGGAAACTGACCACCAGAACAATCCTTAGACAGGCCGTGGGTGTGGTGGGGTGCCTGTGATGGTGTGTGTGGTTCATCGAAAAGACGGTCACTGGGAGCACCTGGGGGGGCTCCGTCGGTTAAGCATCTGACTTCGGCTCAGGTCATCATCTCGCTGTTCATGAGTTCAAATCCCGAGTGGGGTTCTGTGCTGACAGCTCAGAGCCTGGATTCCGTGTCTCCCTCTCTCTTTCTGCCCCTCCCCCGCTCGACCTCTGTTTCTCTCTCTCAAAAGTAAATAAATATTTTTAAAACTCCTTAAAAAAAAAGAAGAAGCTGGGAGCACGTGCTCCTGTGACACATGGAAGCAGATGTGATTTGGACATCATCCTTGTAACCCCACAGTCACTCGGTGAGTCCCCAACGGTTCCAGCTCTTCTGCTGCAAAACAAACACCACTAAGACGTAGGGTCAGGGTCCGTAGGGTCAGGGTCGGACGGTTTTGGCTGGGCCCTGCAGGCACGGCTGGTCTCACCCCGCAAGGCACCGGCAGGGGCAGACCCTGCCCGACAGTTTCTTCTCCCTCGTGCCCAGGCACCTCAGTGTGGGTCCCCCAGCCACATGGCCCAGCCACTAAAGAGAAGTTTCTGGATTGCTTGTTAAAAATTCAGTGTCAGACCTACAGCTTCAGGAGCT
This sequence comes from Cryptoprocta ferox, assembly GCA_028646485.1. NCBI lineage: Eukaryota > Metazoa > Chordata > Mammalia > Carnivora > Eupleridae > Cryptoprocta > Cryptoprocta ferox. The sequence continues at coordinate 122,484,077 of CM053577.1, forward strand.
CAGGAGGTGGGGCCCAGCCATATGCATTTTTAGCAAATTCCCGCAGGATTCCGCAGCCTAGGAAAGCTGCAGAATCAGAGCCCCAGAAATGAACGACTGTCCCAGACTCCTGTTCCTCAGTTGCACCTCTGGTTGCCCCTCAAGCTAATGTTAGCACAAACTGTTTGCAAATATGCATTCTCTGAAATCTAGGAAATGCACCAGAAGCTTCCTTGAAGCACCCCTCAGGGGCTTCTTTTCTAGCCTGTATGGCTTCTTACCTGCCTGCACGAGTACAGGGACCCCACCTTACCTTGGGCCCCCCCAACAGGTGCCTCCCCCGGAGTCCCCTGCCTGGAATTTTGGGCCGCCCTGCCTTCTGATATCTTCTTGTCCTCCAGCCCGGGCTGGGGGATCCTTTGTAAGATCGAGGGCAAAATGAAAATATAGAGCCCTTGTTCAAAAAGCAGAAAAAAAACGTTTTTCTTTCTCACCCCCCGCCTCTCTCCATAACGTGGGGTTTCTTTTACTTTTTTTAATGTACCTTTTTTTTTTAAATGTTTATTTATTTTTCAGAGAGAAAGTGTGAGCAGGGGGAGGGGCAGAGACAGAGGGAGACACAGAATCCAAAGCAGGCTCCAGGCTGCTGTCAGCACAGAGCCCGACCCGGGGCTCGAACTCATGAACCGCGAAATCATGACCGGAGCCGAAGTCAGATGCTTAACCGACTGAGCCACCCAGGCACCCCTCCATGGTGTTTCTGATTTGCTATTTAGGGTCACGCTCTGTCAGGCACAGGGGATCCCTGAGGGGAGGCGCCCACAGGCACCTGAGACCTCACCTACAACCCAGCATGTGGAGCTTACAAACCAACACCCGACCTTCCCAGCATCCACCCCAGGCCTCCACTTGGATCCGAGGGGCTGCAATCGCTAGGAAAGGGGGGAGGCAGGCAGCCAAGACCCCATCCCAGGCAGAGGGGAGGCGGAAGGAAGTAGGACCACACACAAGCCACGGCTCCGAGTCCCCAAGCCCCATCAGACTGCACCCCCAAATCCCAGTTCAAGGATGAAATCATCAAGATTTTCAAGATGGCACCCTCAGAGCGCTGAACTCTGAGCCCTGTGCTTGTGACTGACCCACTCCCAGGAAGTGGCCCTTCCCTCAGGCCACAGCTCACCTTCCTAAGTTCCTAAGCGCCGCCTAGTGGCACGGCTGGTGAGGTGCCACTGCTCCATTCTGTCCCCAAGGTCCAGAACCCAGCCTGTGTGTTTCCCTGGGTCCCAGCACTCCCTCGGTGTCTCAAGCCTGGCCGCTGATTTCCTGGGAGCTGCTGCACCCCCCCCCCCTCCGCTAACCTGAAGCCAAGTTGTATTTGCTGCTGTCCTGATCTAGTATCCTCCTTCATGATCAGAACCAGTGAGGCTCAGTCAAGCCAGCACTAATGGTGGGTTGGCCCTCCCATCCCTACCACACAAGGTCCGCGCCAAGCCCTGCCCCCAGCTCTTGGTGAAAGCACAGAACTCTGACTTGTGCAGTGTGTACCCAGCCCTGGGACCCGAAAGGGGCCACATGAGCCGGCAGAACTGTCCCACCTCTGCTCTGCCCACATCCTTCCAGAATCTTCCACATCATTCCCACCTGCCTTTCTTTCTCAGCTCACTGGCACTAGGGCGGCGGCAGGTCAGCTCTCCTTCACCTGAGGTAAGTACTGATTGTCCAGAGTTTGGGTGCTGCAGGCGAGAGGTGGGGCTGGTCTGGGAGCAGAGTGAAGGGAGAAGGGGAAGCATCACCAGTGAGTCAGGGAGGGGCCCTGTTAGCGTGAAAGGAACAATGAGAGCAAACGCCAGGGAGGTGTGGACAGGGGTGCATGGAGGATGTGGGAGTAAATACACCAGGAGGAAAACACCTAGTAATTTTTTATTGAAACTGAATTACACCATGCCAATTTTTCCTGTTATGCACTTTTTTTAAGACTTTTTAAAAAATGTTTGTGTTTTTTTAATGTTTATTTATTTTTGAGACAGAGAGAGAGAGAGCATGAGCGGGGGAGGGAGAGAAAGAGAGAGGGAGAACTAGAATCTGAAGCAGGCTCCAGGCTCTGAGCTGTCAGCACAGAGCCCAACATGGGGCTCGAACCCACAAACTGTGAGATCATGACCTGAGTTGAAGTCAGACGCTCAACTGACTGAGTCACCCAGGTGCCCCAATGTTTATTTGTTTTTGAGAGACAGACAGGGAGACAGAGTACAAGCAGGGGAGGGGCAGAGAAAGAGGGAGACACAGAATCCAAAGCAGGCTCCAGGCTCTGAGCTCTCAGCACAGAGCCCGACGTGGGGCTTGAACTCACAAACCGCCAGATCATGACCTGAGCTGAAGTCTGACGCTTAACCAACTGAGCCACCCGGACGCCCGATGACTTTATTTTCTTAGCACAGTTTTAGGTTCGCAGCAGCACAGAGGAAGGTGCAAGGACTTCCCGTACACCCTCTGCCCCCACACTCCCAGCCTCCCCCATCATCAACACCCCACCGGACCTGGCATTTGTTACAGCGGGAAGCAGGTCATCGTCACCCCGAGTGCTTCGTTTACCCCAGAACTCACCCTTGGGTGGTGTGTTCTGTGGGTTTGGGCAAATGTATCCTGACATGTACCCACCATTAGAGTATCCTACAGGGTCATTTCACTGCCTGAGAAATCCTCTGGGGTCTGCCTAGTCGTCTCTCCCTCCTCCCTCCTCTGCTATGTCTTGTCTTTTTTTTTTTTTTTTAAGAGTTTTTTATTTAATGGGGGGAAAAGAAAAGAGCAAGAGAAGTGTTTGCGGATTGGCTTCTTGGAGGGGAGTTTTGCGATCATCTCTGAAAGGGGCACAGGAGAGCCAGGAAACTACCCGAAGGAGTCCTGGTCAGGAGGGCAGGGAGGGGGCTGGGACCATTCCCTCCCTCACTCAGCGAATATCTGTGAGCACCCAGGAGGTGCAGCCACTGGCAGGAGATCCCAAGGTGAGGGAGACACAGATCCCGCTCTCCAGAAGACTAGGCGGGAAAGAGGGAGGCAAGTAACTCTTGTCAGAGACCAGCGTGGCCACATGGTGGAGGGGCGCAGGGCACTGTGGGCGCTCAGGCAGGGGGACGCTGGGGACCCAGACACCCCGGAGAATGGCACTTGGGAGGGTTTCAGCAGGCAGGGTGGGGGGACGGTGACCCAGCCAGTGAGGCCCAGGGACAGGGCAGGGAGCAGTGAATGCAGGGGTGCGGGACCCACTGGAGGGGGGTGGGCTAAGGGCTGTTGGGTAGGTGGGGACACTCCCTGCCTCACTGCGAGGACAGCCAAGGCTGCATGCGTGATGAATGAGGCAATGAGCAGAGTTTGGATAACAGACCCAGAGTCTGGTCACAGGTGGGTCATTGAAGGCTGCTGGGCACACCGGCTGGTGTATCAGAGCCGTGCTCTAGAAACATCCAAGCTGCAGAGCATAGGGTTGAGCGGAGACAGGAAGCCACGTGTCAGGGAGGGGAGGGGTCAACATGTAGGAGTCGTCCTTGGAGCACGGAGGACACGGCACCGTGAATGCAGCCTGAGAAACCAGACGAGGAGAAGCTGGTCTGGTGGGCCGTGGACAGCGTGAGGTGCCTGCCGTGACAGCAAGTGACAAAAATCCAACCAGACCAGCTTATGCAAAAGTGGGACTGTGCGAGAAGTCCCGGAGCAGCCTGTGAGCGCGGCCAGATCCAGCTTCTCAAAGGAGGGGGTTGGATTCACCTGCCTTCTCTCCCCATTCTGCTTCCTCCCCATGGCTTTTATGGTCACTGGTCACGGAGGGTCCTCCCCCGGCCCCGCCCCACCCCAGACAGCAGCAGCTCACCATACATTCAACATTTAGCAACTCCAGCTGCTAGTTATGCCTAGCAATTTAGGATTTCTTCTTCTTTTTTTTAATGTTCATTTATTTTTGAAAGAGAGAGAGAGAGAGAACAAGTGGGGGAGGGACAGAGAGAGAGGGAGACACAGAATCTAAAGCAGGCTCCAGGCTCTGAGCTGTCAGCACAGAGCCCAACACCGGGCTTGAACCCTTGAGCTGTGAGATCATGACCTGAGCTGAAGTTGGACGTTCAATCAACTGAGCCACCCAGGCGCCCCAGGATTTCTTCTTGCTGGGTGGTCGGAGCTGCAGGTTCATGAGGGGTCACATCACATTCTTGGAGCCTCCCCCAAGTCAGATACCCCTAAACTGCCCCGAGAAAGTTCCCCCAGAGGAGACCTCGGGGCAGCCACCAGGGGGAGGCAGAGAGATTGTGGGTATCCAGGTGGGGGTGTCTGGGCTTAGGGGACAGCTGAGGAAGGGAAGAGAGAGAGGAAGAGGGACCCAGAAAGAGACACGACACCAGGGGAGCTCAGAGAAGCAGGGGTGAGAACATCACTGCCTAAGAAAAAGGGAGGGAGGGTGAATGAACATGGCCAGTCCTGGAAGAGGAGGATGAGGCCACCCTGCAGAAGCGGGGTGGAGGAGGGAGCCCCAGGGAAGGAGCAGCACACAGTGGAGGTGAGGAAGGTGTGAAGGAGAGAAGGGAAGGGGTGAGATAAGACCATCACCAGAGGGATTGCAGGGTCCTGGGAAGACTTAAGGATAAAGGGAAAAAGTATGTGTTTGTGGGGAGTGGGAGGGAGGTGTCATTCACTGATAAGCCCTCACTGATAAGCCCGTGGTGGTTGACCAAGACTCAGGAGGAGGAGGGACAAAGGATGGATGACCGAACTCTGAAGCACAGATGGGGACCCAGGGAGAGAGGAAAATGCAAATCGCTGACCCCACTGGGGAGAGGAGGAAGTTGAGAAATTCCCGTTAGAAGGCCTCTTTGTTTCCACAAAGCTGGAGACTGTCTGCAAAGAGCAAAGTGGAGGGCAGGGGTGGCGTGGGAGCCTGGGGCAGAGCGGCCTTGGGGGGACAGAGTGACAGGGACTCCGGTGGACACTGAGCAGCCTGCTTCGTTTTGTGACACAAAACGTGGCTCAATTAGAGACAGGTCTCATGGTCCTCTATCCATCTTAGAGTGTCCAGGAATGGGGGCCCTCAGGCCGGTGACCAAAGCCACTGACTGCGTTCAGCGGGGGCTGGGAGGGCAGGGAGGGACTAAGGGCTGAGTCTGGGGGACAGGCCAGGCCAGCAGGCAGGTGACCCCCAAAGGGAGAGATGTGCTGACAGAACAGAGGGCTGGAGAGAAGGGCCAGTGGGGGCAGCTTAGTCTGTTTCGAACTCTGGCAGACTTCAGTCCACGGGGTCCAGGCCCTGCCATCTGCAGGGCCCCTCTGGGGATGCTGGGTCTCTCCCTGCCACCTCTTGAATTCCCACACAGGCTTATCTGATTGGCCTGGTGGGGTCAGGGCTTGACGCTGGGTCAGCCCCAGAACAGGGCCAGCCCCTGGGTGTTTGGATGTTTCTGGAGAAGGGAGAGTCAGCCTGAGAAATCCAGCTGCCTAGGGAGGGTGTGCCCCGCAGGGAGAGAGGAAGGGAGGGGAGGGCAGCGGGGCTCAAGTGCCCAGTGGGAGCTGCGCTGTGAGGAAGGCCCAAGGGCAGCTCCTGTGGGCACCAAAGCCAGGCCTTAGGAAGCGGAGACCGGGCAGCCCTGAGAGAGGTCGGGCAGCAGCTGTGAGACTGGTGCGCTCCCCCCACCCCAGCCCTGCCCTCATGGAGAAAAGGGGGGAGGGTTGAAGTACCAGGTTAGCCCCAGGGCAGAGAAACCACTACTTTCTTCCCAGCACGCTGGCGGGGAAAAGGTGAACCCCTTTCACACTGCAGCTGTTACGAGGGGAGAGTGGGATTCAGGCGGGGCTTGGAATCCTCTGTTCCTTGTTGGCAACACCCGTCTTTTCCTTCCCAGGCCCCACCGGTCACTGAGGCCCAGCACGTGGCTGTGGAGGACCCTGCGGAGGGGACACCAGGACAAAGTGAAGCTGGTACACGCCCAGTGAATCTTCCTCAAGTGGCTTTCTGACCCAACACCTCCAACGGCCCTGTGGGCTTGGAAAACAACACCCAAATGTCACTTCCCAAACTGGCTCAACCCACCCTCAAATAACCATGTCCCCAGATGCCTTCCAATGGAGTCTGCTCCTCAGTCTCACCCCTCCTGGAGGCCCTCCCAGACTACTCAGCTCTTCTGGGAAGATCACTCCCTTAGTTTTTATCATATAATGGAATACACTTGTCTCCCCCTTTTTTCCCCTTTTTGAAACTGACCTGTATTTCCTCAGCAAGATGGAAGAACAAGGCAGGGACAATTATTCTTTTTTGTGCCCCCTCCAAAATGCACCCTGCACATTGTAGCTAGTCCATGTCAGTCCTGATTCTCGGTCTTTCGGGGCTGTGTGGTCTGGGCGGTGGGAGGGGCCGTGAGGTTTGGCCTCATCTCTAACACAGGCCAGTCAGTGAGTGGCAGGACTTTAGCCCAAGCCAAGTTGACATGCAAGTTTTCAGTTAGTGACTTCTTACTCACCTCACACTGAAGCACATTGTGTAGCTTTGACCTTCCCAAGTGCTTTCCCTGGAAGGCAGTTGTTCTCTGCCTTGGCTGCTCATTAGCATCCCCTGGGGACTGTTTAGATCCTGGGTGACTGGGGACCCAGCCCAGGCCAATTTAATCAGAGTCTCTGGGGTCGGGCAAAACACCGAGAATCTTACAAGCTCCCTGGAGTCTTCTGCTTTGCAGAAGGCCGGGACCTACCCATCTCCTGGCATCCTGCAGGGAGACACGATACGAAGCTTATGGGATTAGGAGACGAAGAGCCCTAGGTTCAAATCTGAGCCCCGCTACCTGCATTAGATTTGGATCCTCTGGACCTTGATGTCTTATCTCAAAAATGGGTATAAAATGTCCATTTCCCAGAATGTAAGGTGCATACAGAACTTCCAATAAGCACAAGCCCCCTGAAATGATACTCCCCAGGCTTCCATGAGTACTTAAGGCCTTCATGGTGATAGGCTCTCAGTCTTCCATATCAGGGATTATGTGGGGACAACGAAGCCCTTTCAAGGGGCTCCCCATGCAGACAATGGCAGCTATAGTTATTTCACAGAGATGGAAAAGAAAAGCGTTATTTTTACTTCTGATTCTAGAGAAAAGGATTCATAGTCCCCATAAATTGACCTAAAGGCTTCTACATGTTGTAAAAAAATCCTCTATTACCTTTTCATTTTAGGGTTTTTCATTTACATTTTTTAAAAATGTTTATTTATTTATTTTGAGAGAGGTAGAGACAGTGCAAGCAGGGGAGGGGCAGAGAGAGAGGGAGAGAGGGAATCCCAAGCAGCCTCTGCACTGTCAGCACAGAGCCCGATGTGGGGCTCAATCTCACAAATGATGACATCATGACCTGAGCCAAGATCAAGAATCAGACGTGTAACCAACTGAGGCACACTGGCACTCTGGGCTTTTTCATTTTCTAATAAAGTATTTTTTGAGTTTTATTTTAGAGAGAGAGAGATCATGAGCAAGGGGAAGGACAGAAGGGGATGGAGAGAGAGAGGCTCCATGTTCAGTGCAGAGCCCAACAACACAGGGCTCCATTTCATGACTGTGAGATCAGGACCTGAGCCTAAATCAAGAGTTAGACAGACACTCAACCGACTAAGCTGCCCAGGTGCCCCTAGGTTTTTCATTCTCTGAAAGGGAGCAGGGACCCTGTGTTGGGGAGTGGGGTCATTTCTGGGGGTGCAGTTCCTCTGTTGGCGTCTCTGGTGGTGCCCCCCACCCAAGCCCTAGGAAGGGTCACGGGCTCTGCCAAACACCCCTTCGCCTCTCCATGAGCTGGTGGGAGCCCTTCTTCCCTCGCCGGGACTGTCCGTGGGAGGCAACGGATCCCTGAGGCCCAGGCTGTGTGCGAGGATCATTTGCCCATGGGAGTCATGGGTCTCTTCTGTCCTGGGCTTGTTGGACAAGATCCTCCACGTTCTATCACACTATCGTGGGGACAGCTGGGAGATTCTGGGCCCAGAATTCAGTTTTTAATGATATCAGAGAGAGGCACACCAGGAAGCTGCTCCGAATTCTAAGGAAGGGGCTTCACATGTGTTCAAGAGTTTGGAGGCTGCGAATATTACACACATACCCGAAGATAAAATAAACCATTTGGACACACGGACACCAGGCATACACGTGTACGGAGGAAAGGCCACGTGAGGACCCAGGGAGAAGACGGACATCTGCAAGCCAAGGACAGAAGCCTCGGGAGATAGAACTTGATCTTGGACTTCCAGCCCCCAGAACTGTGAGGAACTACATTTCCGTCGTTTATGCTGCCCAGACTGTGGTGTCTTGTTACACACGGCAGCCCTAGGAGACCCAGATGGTGGCCTGGATCGATTTTCTGCGTGTACCTGACACCACCCACACATGGGTTATTATAGGGTTGGAGAAGAAGGAACAAAATGGCGTCCAGGAGCTCCCGCTTGCCAGGCACATAGCAGAGGCTCAGGCACATGGTAAGTTCTGGAGAAATGTTAGGGATTACTACTAGCATTACTATGAACATAGTTCTCTTGATGTTCACCGGAGGAGAACACAGGCCCAAGTGCCTGTGCAAAGACCATGTCCCGTGAGCCACGGGCTGCACTGACGTGTCTCTGCCAGGCACCTGCGATGCCAGGCTGGGTCTGCATTCATCACCCTCGCCTTTCCCCCGCATCTCATGAAACACATCTTTGTAGAATTCAGACAAACAAGGAAGTGCTGTTTGGTCTTTGGTTTTGTTTGGAAAAGCAAGAGATGCCCCTGGCCTACACCAGACGCCTGTGACTTGACTTCTCTTTGGGGTGGGTGGGAACATTTTTTTCTTTAAAACAAAAAAATTTTTATGTTTCTTTCTGAGAGAGAGACAGAGAGAGAGAGAAACAGAACGTGAGTGGGGGAGGGGCAGAGAGAGAGGGAGACACAGAATCTGAAGCTGGCTCCAGGCTCCAAGCTGTCAGCACAGAGCCCGACCTGGGGCTTGAACTCACAAACCGCGAGACCGTGACCTGAGCTTATCCGACAGAGCCCCCCAGGTGCTCCAGAATTTGTTCATTTAAATATTAAATATGTAAATTCATATTAAATATTTAAATAACTCTACGTGCCTCAGCTGTAAAATGGATGCGGACAGCCTGCATGTCCATTTAGGTGGCAGAAGCCCTGTGGGGGACAGTGAGGTAATATGAGGGTTTCCCGAGTCCTCTCTCCCCCGCCACCAGTCACCCGAGCTGTTGGCCTTGAATAAGGCATTTGGCATCTACAATGGGAAGGTGCTCTTCCCTAGTTGCTCTTGACAGCCCTTCCAAGGGACACCTGGGGATTCCACCCGTGACCTTGGAGAAACTGGAACCACTTCTGGATGCCAGAAACTAGGTATCCCATGGGTCTCTAGGAATGCCATGGGCCTCTGCAGGGCCAGCTCGGGGGACGGCATGGCCTTGAGCACCAGACCCCAGGATGCCCCGGCTCCCCCACCCTTGGATCAGTGAGTACTGGGTGTGTGTCACATGCCCAAGCACCACACTTCTGTCACAGACGGTTGACGACACATCTGAGCAAAAGTGAGTGCTCCCAATATGACTGTCTTGACTCCTCAGAGCCTCAGAAGGGCCGGTGGTCTTCCTTCAGTCCAACTGGGTTCCCAGTGGGGTCTCTCCTCAGAATGGCTGTCTAGCAGCGTCCCCAACAGCGCCTGGGAGCACAGCCAGGAGGCAAACATCCAGGTCCCTACTCCAGGCCTGCTGACCCGGGATCTGAGGCTGGGGCCAGCAGTCCATGTGCTAACGGGCCCTCCGGGGTTCTGACATGCACCAAGTGTGCCGAGTACTCACTTGACACAGGACCTGATCGCCCGTCAGAGGCTCCCCCAACCCATAGCAAGTCTCAAACCCTGAATTCACTTGGTTTAAAAATGCAGATTCCTGGGCCAGCCCCCTGGGAACTCTGCTTTGGGTGTGGGGACTGTTCTAGGTGATTGGGAGGCACGAGGCTCCCTGGCCACTTTCGAGCTGCACTTTCCCTGTATGACTATGTCATCTCTTGGCTGGATCGTTGTCATCAGCTGTATCACAACCTTCCTCACACACAGTATGCTTGTTCCTGCTGCCTCCCCGGTCTGTAACGTCCTTGCCTTTACCTTCTTCTCTCCAGAGTCCCCACTCTACACTTGAAGGCTCAGCTCGAAGAGTGTTTCCTCTCAAGGCCTCCCTTGCCCCCCCCGCCCCACCCCTTCTCGCCCCAAATGTGTTCTTGCCGCAAGTCTGCGGTAGTATCCCTATCAGGCCCCGTGGGTGTGGACGGGACTGTATTACGAATCTGGTGATGCCCCGAGGCCTGGCACTCAGCGAGAGATTCATACTTGTTTGTATGCCTTTCAATTCAATTTATTTCAGTCCGATTCAACTCAATGCAATTCAACTTAATTCATGTCGGCATAATGAAAGAGGCCTGGGGAGCCTGTCAGGAGCACCAGCACACAGAAGCCGGGCTTCGGAGGTGGTAGAAGGTCCCCACTCACTGATAAGGCCTGCGGACTCGCCATCGCAGGGAGGACTTTTCAGCTCTTCCTGCTCCCGTGGCCCTGCTGAATGCTACGCCTGCCCACCTTCTTCCGGGCCCCTCCTGGCCCAGCTCATCTCGGAGCACGTCCCTAAGATGAACCTGGAAGCTGCTAAGATATGTGTCTCGACCAGCACATCCCAGAGGCTCGAGAGCTCCCTTTGCCCAGAGCCGCCCGCCCTCTGACCTTCGTCGCCATCTGCGTAATGGGGTAAGAGCAAGCTGAACAGGATGAATCTACTGCTTGGGGCACACAGGTCACCGGGGCCTCGCTGCTGGCGGGTCCCCACATCCCCATCCTACCTGCTGGCAGGGGAGGCCTGATGGACTAGGGCATGTCCACCAGGAACAACGCACAGCAGCCCTTACTCGAAAGCCACGGAGCCCTGGGCGCACAGCCTCCCAGCCGTGGCTCTTCCGCGGGGGCCAGGGGAGCGTCCAGCGGAGGGCGCCGGTGCTGTCCTAGGTCTCACACAGAGCAAAACGGTGCAGAGAGGATGGCCGGTCTCCAGGAACCGCACGTCCGGGGCGGGGTTTCCTTGCAGCAGCCTTGGGGGGAGCGTGTGGCCCCGGCCCCTGGAGACCATGAGATGGCAGAAGCTTCGGGAGAGGTCTGATGACAACATCAGTGCGTCTCCCTCCTCCTGCGTCTGAAACAACAAAGGGAGAGAGTGACCTCCTGAGAGGCTTTGGGACAGCCCTTGAGTCACTTCCCTACCCGGGGTAAGTGTGTGGCTGGACAGAGGCGGCGGGCTGTGGGCCCGCCTGCCCACCAACGACGCTTCCTGCAGCTCTTTTCGGGTCCAAATAGTTCATGTGAGAAAAGACCCAGAGAATCTCTCCCTCCCTTCCCCCCCCCCGGCCCCGCCCCACCTCCTCCAAGAAGAAGCAAATGGGAAAAATCTAATAATCTAATACTGGGGTTCGAAGTTTTTCAAATCGGTCCATCCTGTGATTCCCAAAGGGAAGGATAAACACTGTGCCTCTTTATTGGGATTTAGTCAAGACTTTCATGCTTTCAGTGAGAACCTGGCATAAAAAAAATTAAAAAAAAAAAAAAAACGTAGCCATGCTCCACGAGTAAAGCAGGAAAAGCCACAAAGCCTGATCTGGAGAGAGAGCTGGGGGGCGGGGGGGGTTGCTTTGTGACTGAACCTGCTCAAGGATAGTCTCACGCACGCTTTCATTCACTCAGCGATATGCATGACGCACCTACTATGTGCCAGGACCTGAGCTGGGAGCAAGACGTGGTGCTGCTCTCACGGAGCTTGCCGCCGAGTGGGGGACACAGGATTCGGTCGAGTTGCTGTGAATGGCATTATAAGAACAGCGCCCCCAGACCTAACTGTGGGTGCCTGGAAGGGGGGTGTGGGAGCCTAAGAAAGCTTCCTCTGAAGAGGTGACGGGAAAACCGAGGTTGACAAAGTGAGACCCCGGCCTCTCCCAAGTCGTATCAACGCGACAGTAACGACAAAAGAGCCGAAGCAGGTGCCTCCTGACTCGCTGCACTGAGCGGGGCCCTGCGTCACCGCTGTGCGCTTCCTGCCGAAAAGGCATAATCTGGATCTGATTACAAGGAAATAGCACACGAGCTCTAGCTGGGGACACTCTGCGATGCACTCCTTAAACATGCTTTTCGAGGCCTGAAAGACTCAGGGAATGTTCCAGGTCAAAAGAAACGAAGGAGACCTGACAACTAAATGTAACACGTGATCCCGGACTGGCTCCTGGACCAGAAAAAAAAATGTAGCTGTGATGACCGTCCCTGAGACGATTAGTGAAACCCGACCATGGCCTGCGGATTCGAAAACCCCGGGAGTGTTAGACTCCCGGACTCTGATCACTGTAATTTGGTTATGAGAGTGCGTTTGTCGTCCAGATATCAACACGGGTGTGTTCAGGGGCCAAGAAGCATCATGTCTGCAAGTCACCCTCAAATAGGTCAGAGTGTGCATGTGTGTACATCTGTATGTGGCAAATCGTTAACGAGTAATGAGCAGCATGAGGGTTAAGAGTAGAGGAAATTTGAGCTATTTTGCAACTTTCTGGAAGTTTGAAACTGTATCAAAATGGAAGGTTACCCCGAAGCCAGGTGCTGGGCCACCAGGTAAGGGTAGGGTGTCAAATCCTCCATCTAAGGAGAGGGCTGGGTGGTAGCAACGCTGTGGTTTGTGCAGGGAACAGGCAGCTCCTCGAGGTGGGGGGGATGAGGTCAACGTGGGGACTGGGTCCCCACCTCGGGCTCCGAGGTCCAGCGGAGGCAAACAGGGGGAGGATTGGTCTTCGCCCGGCAGAGCGACGGGATGGGGAGGCCAATCTATGAGGAGCACAGCGGGGCGCGTGGGTGGTGGTGGGTTTGAAGTGGGCCTGGCTGGCAGTGGGACATGGGGTCTGAGCTGCCTCAGCAACTGCCGGCCACAGCCCCGCCCACGTGGGCCAGCTGTGCTTGTCAAGTGCAGGAAGTGAGCTGAGCGGAGACTGGTAAGAGGTAGGAAGGAGGGAGACCTGTAAAACGGGGGTTTCCTGTGGCAGTGACCGCACCAATGGAGACAGGAAACAAGGAGAAAGTGATTTTTAGGGAGGAAAAGGACCAGTTCCCAGGTTGAGTTTGAGGTGCCTTCGGGACATCGGTGTTTGGCCGGATGGGTGTGATGGTGCTGGGAGGGGTGCGGGTGCGTGTTGGAGCAGTGGGCCAGGGCTCCTGGAGTCACACTGCCCGGGCCCCGATCCTGGGTGGCCTTACTCTCTCTAACACTGGGTGGTGACAGTGGGCAGTCTGCTTTATTGCTCCCTGCCTCCACCTCCTTGGCTGCACCACAATGGTATCAGAGCCCTTCTCACAGGGCAGAGTGCCCTGGCCGTTACATGAGTGAACACAAGTAAAATGCTTAGATGAGTTTCTGGATCACAGGAAGTGCTCAAAGGGTCAGCCGCCACCACCACCTTCAGCTGGCCTCCGGGCAGCCACATTCCTGTAGAAGCGAAGGGAGAGTCCCCAGGGGCCGGCAACCCAACTCATCCCTGTCTGTGATGCACGAGCCGTCCTGCCACTCAGCTAGTGAGGGGCTCCCAGGGGGCAAGAAGAGCAGGGGCTCATTCCTCTGCACCAGGCAGTCCCTTCAGGGCGGACACCAGGCTCTCCTGGGGGCACACTGCAGTATGTGGGAGCACTGGGGGTGCTTATTAAAATGCAGTTTCCTGGGCCCCAACCCAGAACTCGAGTCAGAAGCTCTGGGGATGGCGCCCTGAACACTGTCCTTTAAGCAAGGCTCCCCTGTCCAATCTTATGGGCAACTGCATCATGAATGCTGGCTGAGAGCAAGTAACTGTTGAAGTAATGCATTTTGGACGGAGGGAACGAATGGCAATTATTTCCACCCTAATTGCAAATAATTATTTTGGACCTTGAAATTACATTACTCAATAAAGTATGCACAACTTTTAAGTGACTAGGTATTTTCCATCATCTTAATGAAGACAGTGTTCCCTTGGGGGGAAAAAACGGGAATATTTCAGAAAGAAAAATCCATGTAGGTTGAGGTGGTTATTATTATTTTTACTTTAGCCTGGATAAAAGAGGTCTTTCGACAAAGTAAGAGTGATGGGTCTCTTCAAATATAATGAAGGACCATCATGAGGGAAAGCAAGCAGATTTTTTCTAAGATGATCTGGAGAAAACTGGGACACAGACCACAAGGAGGTGATTTGCATTCAAGAAAGAATAGTTGAAGTGTCCAAGGATGGGAATGGGTGCCTGGCCTGGTGGAGGTGGCCATACAGGGAGTGACAGAAGAGAGTCTTGGCTGAGCCAAAGCTGGACCAGGTAACTCTTAATTAAGATTCTTTCCAACTGTAATAATATATGAGGCTCTGTTAAGTGCAGAAAATAATAAGAGAACCACCCTTTAGAATGTCACTGTCTGATGATGGCTTTTTAGTTGGCTGACATGTGAAAATTACTTATGAGGAAAAGAAACCTACTTCTCACTGGTGAAAATTAGGTTACTCTGGACCATGCATTGGGATACGCTTTTTCTACACGTAGTTATCCTAAAAAGTTCAGTGCAACACTTGACATATACTGAGGGCTTTATAAATATTCGTGAATATTAGTGACTAATAACTCCAGTTACTATGATCCCATGTTAAAAAGAAACAGGCTGAGACCAGTTAAGTGGCAAGTCTAAGGTTATCCGGCCACTAAGTGGGTGAGCCTTGAGTTAAACAAAATCTAGTTCCAATAGCTATTAACCATCACACTGCACTCATGTCCAATGAGTGAAAATATTTGGCTAGTTCATCTGAAGTAAATGTGTGTGTGTGTGTGTGTGTATGTGTGTGTGTGTGTGTGTGTGGACATGATGGAGGGGCAAAGCAGAGGGGCGGCTGGCTCTTGAAAGGTTAAGATTAATCTAGAGAACACATTGTGGGTGTGGTTGGCCAGTGCCAACAGTGAGGCACAGGGGTGTCTTTTACAGCATTCACCTTTCTACTGATGGGATCCTTCAGAGAACTTCAAAATCCAAATCATTTCATTGACATCTTAGCCAAAGCACTGTTTTTCACTTTGATGTTTAGTTTTGGGGTTTAGTTGTGGGGAGCAGGGCATGCATAGGCTGGTTGGGTTGCATTGGTTGAAGCAGTGGTTTGCTTTAGGAGAGAAAAATTCCTAACATAGACTTGTCTTCTTCCCAATCCTTCACCTTTCTAGCTGTGCTCAGGGGCAGCCCTGGGAATGAGGGCTTCACTGCTGTACCAACTGTTAGCAGCAGATGGCAGCAAAACACACCCATGCAGACAGGTACCCAGGGAACCCAGAAATGCTTTAAAAAGTCATAATATTTGGAGAATTCTAAAAGAAGAGCACTACTGATTTAAAATTATGAAACCCAAGGGCATCTGGGTGGCTCAGTTGGTTGAACACCTGACTCTTGATTTCAGGTTATGATCTCACGGTTTGTGGAATTGAGCCCTAAGGGGGGCTTTGCGCACTGGCTGTTTGGAGCCTGCTTGAGACTCTCTCTCACGCATCCTCTGCCCCTCCCCTGCTCATTCTCTTTCTCTCTCAAAATAAACTTAAAAAATAATAAATTATGAAACCCAAAACACACAATTATTACAAATTTAGTATATATATATATATATATATATATATATATATATATATATATATATATCTTAACACAGTCTCTTGACTTGAAACACTACCTGAAGGGGACTTACACTTCTAAGTATTCTTTGGTCTCTTTCCTTATGGTGATCTTGTAATGGCTAGTGGGCAGCCTCTGTGCACCTATAATAGCTATTCAGCTGTCTCAACTTGGTATAATTTGCTAAGTTTGTCATTATGCATTTAACAAAAAAAAATTTAAGGTTACAATTCACTCACCATTGGGGAACTGACTTTTCATTTTGAAGCTACAGCTGTGACTTCCCTTTTTTTCACTTCCTTTTTTCTAGAACTCACCTACACGATTTCATATCAACCACACTTCAGCAACTCTTGGGCACTGGCTTGCCAGTTCCCTTATTTTGTTTTGGCAAACGCTTCCTGGAGGAGCTGCAATGTACAACCAAGAGGCCGTTACAGCCTCTTGTTCTTCTCTAGAATCCTCCAGGATGCGGCCATCTGCCAGGTGCACCTGAAGTCTTGTGCACGTGTGCACAGAGGAAGCCAAGACTTGGGCAGGTGCAAATCCAAAACACAGCAATTCGACCTATTTTCTCCTGGGTTCCCAGTGAATGGTGACCAGACTCCCGCCTGGAAAATTTCCATGAGGGAGGCAAGAGAATCCTGTGAAGGTTCTGGACACAGACCCGCCTGTGTTCTGATCTCAGCTTTGTTACTTAATAGTTGAGTGAGTTTTAGTAAGTTACTTGTATATTCAGGTCCCTCATTTGCAAAATGAGGATATACCTACTTCCCTGTATGGTTGTGTGATAAATAATCCATATATATTCAAACATTTATCGTGTGTCGGGTACTGGTTTAAGCCTTGGTGATCCGGTAAGTTAAATAGAATTCCTGCTGTCACGAAGCTTCCATTTCCAAAGGGGGTGACAGACCATGGAAGAACAAGGTAATCTCAGACAGTGCTGAGGGTGTACGGACAATGAACAGTGGTGTGATGCAGCTGCTTGAGCAGAGGCCTTGGACAAGGTAAGCAGGTCAGGGAAGGCTAGCTGGCAAGGAGGATCAAGGATAATGCGTGGGCTGAGACTTGGGTAAAGGGAATCACTGCCAGGGCTGGGGGCCCGAGGGAAGCAGAGGTGAGAGGCAGGGGAACGCCGGAGCACTTGTGGACAATGGTGGTCTCCATGTCCACGTGTGACTGGAGGCCAGACAAGGGGCAGGACTGGAATCACTGGGCCATGTGGGCACAGGGACCAGAAGGCAAGATATCGGGGAGGAGCACTCGGCACAGTGCCTGGCACAAACCTGGCTGCAGAGGTCGTTTATTAAATTTAAAAAATAACACGTGGGAAGCTTGGGTTCCTTTAAAGAAAAAACAAAAAAATACTCTCCGGGATTTTCCACCAATAATCTATCTTAATTTTTTTTTTTAATATTAAAGTGACAATACACCCAAGTTTTAAAACTTGGTTCATTTTATGAGCTACCGTAAAACTGCCCACAACCATTTTGATTGTTATACTCATTGTAGGAGGCTCCGGTAAATTTAACACATTTCTTCCATTATAAAATATAAGCATATTACAAACATCTTGAAAAGGGAAAAAAACTACCACCCTACCCACATAACTGCTTTAGCATTCAGTGTGCATACTGCTCTGTAGACTCTCGGCTAATCTGAAATTTATACAATACAGAGTGTTTCAAACATTGTGGACAAGAAATTAAAATGCCGGTTCTTACTGTCCTAATACTTTGATTCTTCATTTTTTTTCCCCTTTCAGCAGCAAAGACTAAAAACATGGCAGAGCTACAAACACTAAATTTCCAAAGTTTTTTGGAGATCTCCATACTTTTCCCATGAAGAGCACACTAATTCAGTTCTGCCGCTGGTAATAAGATCTCGAAAAGGAAATTCTAGGTACTGAGTAACTGATATATGCTGAGTAAGTTAAATCAAAGACACATCTCTGCTTGCTTAAAAAATATTTAAAAGGTCAGAGTATGCAGTCTGTACAATCACTGGGAACCCAAACTCTCAGTATGTGAGTACTGGTGTGCGGGCTTGGGGGGGTCTAATGACCATCACCCGTCACTGACAAGCAGCACAAGTAAAACTCATCCTAAATCATCTTTATTCTAAAACAATACTTTGTTCCTTGAAATGTCGGAATTTTAAATGCAGAAGACGTGTGAAGCTTTTTCAAACAAATTCCAGAAGGTAATTAAGATGAATATTGTAGTTTTCTTTTTTTGCTTAATGTTTTAGATTCACTTTGTGCTTCTCATCTTTAAGACCTAGCAGTAATGGGGGTGGCACTTGAGGAAACATTTTGTACTGCATACGAATCCTTTTAAGATCAGCTTTAATGAAGGGATATGTAAATTTTAGAAGATGCATTTTACAGGACAGCAGATGGTTTAGGTGGTAGGTTAGACCAATGGAAATAACAAAGAAAAGGGGTGCTCTTGGATTTACCAAACTGGAAAAACTGTGACTGCCAGATACTCATATAGAAAACATTTCTCAAAGCTGCACAAGAATGAGTTATGGTTTAATCAGGCCAACTTTCATTGAAGAGTCCTAAGAGACAGCCAGATAACATCTTAGACACAGTCACCAAATAAAACTTCACACTACAGAAGAAAGTTGTGTCATAAATAACCTGATTGAAATACACTGCCAAAAATCACATTTCTAAGTTTGAAAGCACTGTAATTAAAATAGTAAACCCAAGACCTCCTGCAGCAAATTACGAAATCTAAAAAGAAATATTTTGAACCAGAAGTATTTTGCCTAAAATGAATGAGTTCATATTCCTTTGAAGTTCTTAAATTGTAAGATTTTGAAGTAGAGAGAACTGTAATCTAATTTAACTCATAGCAGAGCTAAAATTAGTTAAGAATTTATTAAATACTTATGTGCAAATGACTGTACTTGGACTTAAGATTTAATACTGGATAAATGGGAGTCGTGTTACTAAAGAATGGCAAGAAGTTAGATTGGGGAGATTCATGCAAGGAAATAAACATCTGTGACTTGTTTGTTCAGGGTTACAATAAAAAGTTTAAGTGACTAGTGATCACAGGCAGTTAGAATGGCACCAGGAACATAGCTGGGAACTGAGGTAATAAACACAGTTAGCAGATAAAGCTACCCAAAGCCAGTACAGAGAGAATAAGGACCGGACTTTGGGGTTAGTCAGCGGAGATATGAGAAGGAGGTAAGAGCATCCCAGAAGCTAAGGGGAATTGGCCAGGGGGACTGGTGGTCAATGGGTTAAATGCACAAGTGGAGGCCAGAGAACTCAGAGTTGCAGAAGGCTGGCACGTGGGAACAATGAGATCCCAAGAGCAGGTTTTTGGGGACAGAAGCTAAATTGAACGAAATTTAAAAGACTGAAAGCCTGGCGAAGAAAAAGAAGCCAATAGCATAAGAGATACTTTGATGAAGACAGAAAACAACATAAACAGCAATGCAGCTAGAGGGGAAGAGAATCCTGCAAAAGACTTCAGATAGAAGGGTTTCTGTAGAGGTAGGCACAGAAAGAAAAAAGTCATAGATCGTGAAGACAATGGGAAAGAAGGCGCACATCTGGAAATAGAAGCCTCAAGAATCTGAAAAACAGTATTGGTGACAGTGAGCAAGGCCCCATAATAGCTCTGGGCGCCTTGGGTAGACAGCGTCAGCACAGTCCAGTCTTCACTGCACAGACATATCCAAGACAGCGCCCATCCAGGATTTCTCCTTGAAACCAGACCTATCAGGCCATCAGCCATGTGAAAAGTCACTGTAGTGACCAATGAATGGGTCACAGGATCTTACCGGTGGTTCCAGAAATGAGATTGCTTCTAGGCAGGGCTTTGGGATAATCCAGATGTGAGTTACCCAGGTGGAACCCAACTACGGAGCCCTGAGAGAACACTCTCATGCTGACAGCCCCTTCTAGATTTTATTCCTGCTCAGTGGAGACACAGAGTGCCAGCAGCTTGTAGGGTTGAATTCAAGTACACAACCAGTATTTTTAAGCCATGAAAAAGTTCACTCGATTATGAACAGTTTTGAGATATTAAATGCAAGACCTTAAAATACATGTGACTCTAGTCATCAACTGCCCGGGAGAGTTCAAGGGATGAAGTCCTGTTTTCAAGTGTACTGAGAACCAACTGCTTTAAATCTTCTACCTCGGATGATGGCAACAGGTCCTCTTAAAAGAGCCACTGTCTGGAGTATTTATGGATCCATCTTGACTTCTGGCTCTGATAGCGCAAAAAACCATGGAACGTATCTAACCTCAGAGAAAATATCACGCCAATCCTAAGCAATGAAACTAGAACACAGGTAAGCATATTTTGTGCGTGAATGTGAACGTGCTCCCTGAGTATTCACAGACCTTGTCCCAATAAAGCTAGAGATAGAAATGGGCCAAATCTGCACCACGGGTGCCTCTGGGCAACTTGAAGTGGTTTCATCACAGGTAATGGGAGTTATCTAGGGCAGTTGTGAGGATTACGTAAGAATGTATAGAAGAACACAGAGTGGATGTCTCATATATATGCACCTGCTCAATCCGAACGTTATTCTTGACTAAAGTAGTTCCCCTACTACTTTCTAAAATGCTTTTAGAGCCTGAGCACCTATTTTGACAAATGTAAAATAGATGATCAAATAGATTTCTAAAAATACACAAACAAGACTGATTCTCTTTGGGTAGCTCAGTGTGAAGCTCAAGGAAATTCTGAGGACTTTCAAAAATGTTGTGAATAGCAACGCCACCAGTAGAAAACACGCAGCCGCGCCAAGGGTTTTGAGAGAAAGAATTCAGTTTGATGTGCAGGCTCTAACAGATTACAACCGAACTCCCCTTGGCAGCCCCACTACTCTGGTGCACGATTACATCCAGAGAGCTAGCCACATTACAGGTCCACCTTAAGACTTTCACCTGCTAGCTTAAAAAACCACCACTATTTAGCTTTCCAATACAGAACTTAACTAGATTACTCCACACAGACGTCCAAAAAGTGCCAGAAACACCCCCACTCGTACGTGTCATGGGACGATACAATGTGGTGCTTGGCAATAGCAGCAGCGATCACTTCCACAGTTTCTGGCGTGCCAGGCAATGTTGTTCCGAACTGCTGACAACTCTGAAAGGTAGGCACCCAAAACTGAAGCCAATGAGGTGATACAAGTTGCTCCAACTAAGAGAGAGCTAGGATTCGAACCGCAGGCAGCCTTCTAGGGAGTCCATTCTGTACTTTAGTTCTTGGTTTTGCTAAGCCAACAACATTTAAGGAAGAATCACTTAATAATATTGTATTAGTAAGGGTTTGTAGTTAACAGAATCAGACAATTTGGGACTGACCCTTCGAGTGTCTCTCAATTTAAAAAGAACACATCAAGACTCCAGAGACGAGCTGCTTTCTCAAGCTCACTGTTGGCTAGTGGCCACAGTGGACTACATCTAATCCCAAGGCTAGTATACCATACCATCTTTGTTCAACCTGACAAAATCACCAATGATACTGGATTAGCACCAGAAATATCTCTGAACGCAATCCCGTGGAAGAGTGACAAATGAAAACTGGCCCACATTTTCTCATACTTTCTTTAAACCTTGTGGTTTCCACAGGACAACTGCGAGCTAGAAGCTGGGGATAAAAGGCAAACAAGATGCAGAACTCAAAGTCTAGCAGAGAGACAGACCAACATGGTGATAAACTGACACCGGTACTATAACAGAAGTCTACATAAGGGCTGTCCTTCATGTTTTCTAGAGGATACAGGATTTTCTTTCTAATGCTCCATGGTGCCCACTAAGCAAAATCCCTACTCGAACAGATAGAAGACACAAGCCTAACCTACAGTCCCAGTTCTGTGTACTTGTATAACCCAAGAAAGAATACAGTTGACTCCTGAATGCAGGGTTTGGGATGCCAATTCCCATGTATTCGAAAATTCACATGTAACTTTTGAGTAATTCCAAAAACTTAACTCCAAACTATGTCCTGAAACTTAACTACTAATTTAAGGCTACTGCTGACCAGAACTCTTACCAATAATACAATCAATTAACATATATTTGTATATTACATGTATTATATACTATATCCCTGTAATAGAGCTTTAGAAAAAAAGAGTAAGAAAATCATAAGAGGAGGGGCACCTGGGTGGCTCAGTCAGTTAAGCATCCAACTTCGGCTGATGATCTCATGTTTGTGGGTTCAAGCCCGCGTGTCAGGCTCTGTGCTGACAACTCAGAGTCTGGTGCCTGCTTCAGATTCTGTGTCTCCTTCTCTCTGCCCCTCCCCCACTACTGCATGCACATGCGCATGCGCTCTCTCTCTCAAAATAAAACATTAAGAGAAAAGAGTATCCAATGGAAAAAAGGTAGCCTCTTTAACAGGTGGTGCTGGGAGAACTGGACAGCAACATGCAGAAGAATGAAACTAGACCACTCTCTTACACCATACACAAAAATAAACTCAAAATGGATGAAGGACCTGAATGTGA
>CM053577.1:122506768-122579012 GCA_028646485.1 Cryptoprocta ferox
GCATAGGGGCACTTGTACCCCAATGTTCGTAGCGGCACTTTCAACAATAGCCAAATCATGGAAAGAGCCTAAATGTCCATCAACTGATGAATGGATCAAGAAGATGTGGTTTATATATACAATGGAATGCTACATGGCAATGAGAAAGAATGAAATCTGGCCATTCGTAGCAAAGTGGATGGACCTCGAGGGTGTCATGCTAAGCGAAGTAAGTCAGGCAGAGAAGGACAGATACCATGTTTTCACTCATAGGTCTAACAGGAGAAACCTAACAGAGGACGGTGGGAAGGGGAAGGGGGAAAAAGAGTTAGGGAGAGGGAGGGAGACAAAACATGAGAGACTCTTGAATAGTGAAAACAAACTGAGGGATGAAGGGGGAGGAGGAAAAGGGAAGGCGGGTGAGGGTCACGGAGGAGGGCACTTGTGGGGAGAGCACTGGGTGTTGTATGGAAACCAACTTGACAATAAACTATAAATTAAAAAAAAATTTTTTAAAGAAAA
The DNA here is from genome assembly GCA_028646485.1 of Cryptoprocta ferox. Lineage (NCBI taxonomy): Eukaryota > Metazoa > Chordata > Mammalia > Carnivora > Eupleridae > Cryptoprocta > Cryptoprocta ferox. The sequence continues at coordinate 122,507,270 of CM053577.1, forward strand.
TCATTAAGAGGAAATACATTTACGGCACTATTTATTGAAAAAAGTCCACATGTAAGTAGACCCTACATTTCAAACCTGCTGTTCAAAGGCCAACTGTACTTCACTTTTGTTTTTGTTGAGAGAGTACATACATGCAAGTGGGGGAGGTGCAGAGAGAATCGTTAAGCAGGCTCCACTGCCCACCGAGGAGCCTGTTGGCGGGGGCTCAATCTCACAACTGTGAGACCATGATCTGAGCTTAAATCAAGAGACACTTAACTGACTGAACCACACAGGTGCCCCTGAATCTTCAACCCATTAAAACTTGAAAATCCAGACAAATCTATCTTAAAACACTTTTCAAGACGGTGATTTTGTTAATCAGGGGTACATTTAAGAGGTGTCATTACTGAGATTAAATACGATATTGTGAATAACTGAATGATCATATAAAAATTTCAAAAACATCACAAACTAACATACAGCCTGATTTCTAACAGCTGAGAAGACTTTTTGGGGTTTTACAGAGTTCTAGAGTTGAGTGGCATTTATATACTATTGTATAGTGCAAGTATAGATAGAATATATTCAGTATTTGGTGTTTGGGAACTTTCTGGTGCTGAATCTGCCCAAATGCTTGGTTTTATAAAATTTCCATCTTTTTTTATGTTTATTTTTGAGGAAGAGAGAGAGACAAGAGTGTGAGGGGGGAAGGGGCAGAGAGAGAGAGAGGGAAACACAGAATCCAAAGCAGGCTCACTCCAGACTCTGAGCTGTTAGTGGAGCTCGATGCGGGGCTGGAACTCACAAACCATGAGTTTGTGACCTGAGCTGATGTCAGTCACTTAACCGACTGAGCCATCCAGGTGTTCCTATAAAATTTCCATCTTAAACATGGGTCAGGGGAAAGAATGTGGGAGTTTCAGAAAAAGCTCTGAATCTAAATTCAATACATAACACCTTGAGCAAGCTACCTAAATTCAGGAGGTTTTGGTTTTTCCTATCTGTAAGATGAGAATCACCTTCCCTCAGGGAGTTGTTCTGAAGGTTTATTAGATGATGAATGGAAAAGCCCAAGAGAACAGTCCATTGCTGATGTTTAATAAATGAATTTCTTTCCTACTGCCTTAAAAAGCAGCTACATTAAATGGCACCTGAACCTCAGAGGCATAGTCCCAAATAATTTCAAAACCTTAAAAAGGGAAAACTCCAGAACTTCAAAGTCCAGGCTTCTGTATGAATGAAAAAGAATAAAATCCTACAAATACTAACTGGTAAAGTTCGTAAGAGCCCCTAAAGAGACGGTTTAGATGTCTGCAGGTCAGGGAAGTTTTCTTCTTCCTTCCTAATATCCTATTCCACTTATGTTACGAGTAAGGACTTGACATGTCAGGTTGCCCTTTACTAAGATGGAGATGTTCCAAGTAGGATTTTATTTAGTAAAATCAGAGCAAATGTACTGATTTTAATAAGTGATGCCGTCCAAAAGTGTGGCAAATTACTTCAAGTGTATCTGAAAATACAGATTTAAGTTTTTAAATTTAAGCTAACATCTAATTTTGGAACTAAAATGAAGACTGAAAAACCAAGGATTGTAACCTACCAAAATATTGGTGAGAGATGAGGTGTATTGCCAAGTTCAAGGCTTAAAAAATTTTTTTTTGCATTATTTAAATGCACTAACCAAGTACCTTTTTTCTTCCACAAAAGATGAATGCTATATGAGAGGCTTGCATATTATTACATTTACCTACTACTGTACCACCAAAATGACAGTCATTAAAGATTTCAATGTCACATTTTCACCATTAACTACTCCTCAACAGAGGCAAATACAAGTATAGGCTGATGCACTGCAAATACATTTTTAAGGCTGTGGCCTTTTTAATGTTTTATTTTAAGACCTCAACTTGCCTTTTCCTCCTATCATATAAGCTTTCTGAAGCTTATATGAAATTAAAAACTTCACTAAAATCTAGCCCACACTCCTTTTCTTCTGAGTTCTATCCTCCTCAGGACCTTGCAGGTTCCACCCCCGCCCCGTCCCTCCCCTCCTCAGACAACACCTCGGAGGGTTCAGAGGGCAGGGGGAGTCTTAAAAGTCACTGTGTGAGACCATGAAATGAATGAATGAAGCTATACAACCAAAGCGAGATCCATGCTTTATGAACACATTATTCTCACATGTCTGGGTAACAGGTTTGATACACAAGATTCTTGGTTCATTTTACAGATTCCAAAACCAATTTGCTCAAAAGGTGAATTCTGAAACCGTGGTTGGTGTAGCAAATGATATATCAAAACAAACTTTAAAAACTTCATCCAAATATTTACATTTAAAAAAGACATTTAAAAAATAGGCTACTTATTAAGTGTGCTTGAACAAACCATGTGTGGAATTGAATTCCATTCATTATGGAGTTAGTTTTTGCTAAACACATACTGATACTATAGAAGACCCCTGGCAGCTGAGGAGTTAAAGGTTTTCAACTGTTCCCAGTCTATGCTAAAAAACGAAACATGACAAATGATTTCTGAGGCACTGATTGGAACCTCAGCAGTGGAAAGGCTAGTACGTAAGGCAAATTACCAAGAGGCAGAAGGGCTGGCATCTGTAACCCCTTGTGGCTTTGCCACTGCCTAACTATCACCAAGTAGTCAGTAAAACTCTCTAGAAGCCATTTAAATTTTGTAATTACACCTCACTGCATTATGTTTCACAAACTTAGAAATTCACAAAACAATGTTTTGGAATATATTCCTTGAGAAGGTGGAGGTCTCCTATATTACATTAAACAAAAAACATGCAGTTTTTACAGCTCATAGAGCTTTTTCAAAATAAGCTATTGATCATACAGCCCAATTAAAAACTCAAACACTTTATATTACAGGTATAGAAAGTTTATAGTTCAGCAATGCCAATATAGATAATTTGACACCTTAGCCCCTACTTGCAAAGTGATTACGACTATACAGAAACTTCTATTCTACTCTGGCTTTGGCTCAGATGTTTAAATACTTAAAGAACGTGGAAAGATTTTTTTGTCTGTGTGTCTTGTTTTGCTGTTGTTTTGCATGGATGTCAGTGGGGATTATAATGAAGAGGGGAGGAGAGGTCAGTTCATTGTATAAAGACAGATCAGGAATTAAACAGCCACTAGAATTTCGTTTACCATTTCTTTATGAAATATATATGGGAGATTATGGCTTAAAGACAGAGAGGGAAAAGCCTCTTATTTGCTCATCTATTTTACTTTACCCTTTTTCCAGTATGACAATAATGCAAAACTCAATTTACTACCTAAGACAAGAGTGACTCTAATAGGATTTTATGAAGTCCAACTTAATTTTGGTTGAGATCTTAAGTGCTTAAAATTTTGGAATTCTTTAGATTAACTAAAAAAAAATGCTTCTGAACAACCAAAATACCCAAAAGATTAGATAAAAACCAACTGGTTAACTACTTAAAAAAATATCCTTTTTTTTACAGATTAGTATTACTTGTAATACATCTCTGCCCCTATATACTGACTCTTTGCTTAGTCTGTAGACCAAGGCAATTTTTCTAAAAGCAAGATACTTCTACTGGGGGGGGGGGGGGAATGATCTCTTAAAAAAACAAAACAACTAAGGAGGTCTAAAATCACTGCAAAGCTACCCCTTGGGTCAGAAATATAATGATGGATAACACAACTCAGTTCCCACAAATGTACCTTTTTTTTTTTTTTTTTTGTAAAAAAACAAAAACAAAAAGAGGGTGAGGCTGGTTTTATATATCAAAATCACCAGAATTCTCATGCTTCACAATTTTGTTGCTAGAAATCCCCAAATTCCTTGGACTCATTTGGGAAGTTTTCTGAAGGTGCGCATTATAGTAAACAGCAGCAAAAATACCAAAACAATTCTATTGCTAAAAAGCAGCTACTCCTGTGTGTGCCTTTAGAATACTAGTTGTAAAACAGCAACAAGAACAAAACAGTAATTTGTGCCATCAATTGGGATTTGAGCAATTCTAAAAATCAAATTGTTTCCTTTAAAACAGTCTAAGGCAGGACATCTACAATCATATTGGACACACTTTCACTGAGTTTTGGGGGGGAAATTTCAGAAAATGTCAAAAAGAGACAAGAGCATTATAATCAGTATTCTAAAGGCATGCTTCAGGTAGTTCAACAATGATTCTGGTAAGACCAACTGCTCACATACATACACACGCACACACATAGATTTTAATGGCTTAAAAAAAACCAAATTTGTTACTTTAGAAAAATGAATGCAGTGCATTTTCAGTAATATTATCGCCACAGACTCTGATTGCTCAGTCCACACATAAGTAGTAGTTGCCTTCTATGGTGATATGGCTTCTCTGCACTAATTCCCATCAGGCCGAAAAACATTAGGGCAGGTTAAGTAAAGACTGAATTGTTGCACAAAGGAACATTTACTCATCAGATCCCACTGATCTCTTCTGTGCCCGTTTCCTGGGCAACCGTCTTGGTGAAGCTTTATCTGGAAGAAAAGATAAAGTTTTTAACTTGCTTATTGTTAAGTATGATGGATTCAAAAGACCTTTAAAAAGCACTTTCCTTCAACTTTACCACTAAGTTAGAAAAAGAAAAACACAAACACACACACACACATGCAAAAATACCCTAATAATAAATGCTTATCTAGTATAGGTTTTTAAACTAACCTTGAAAATAATCCTTGAAGAGGTAACTCAATTAAAACAAAACTTTATGCAATGAGGATGGGAAAAGACCTAATCATGGTTACTAGGATACTGAAGCCACCAAGCATAATCTTCTTAAACTCTACAGTGAATATGCTTATACATGTGTAAGTAAACACTTTAGAAATTGTATAAAAGGTATGGAATTTGCAACTCAGAAACATTTATATTGGTTACAAATTAATATTTATAAATGCAGCCATGCAGTTTGCATAATTTTTGGCAATTTCATACATTTTCCTGGAAAAAGCAGCAGGTTAAAGGAAATTTTTAGACAGAAGATCAATACCAAAACCATCCTGCACACATAAGCATTATCTTTGTACTTTTTCCTCTTTATCTCCTTTTTTACAATGCTATTTTGAGAGCAGGTGTGCACATAGGGGAAGGGGGGAGAGAGAGAGGGAGAGAGAAAATCCCAAGCAGGCTTCGCACTGCCAGCACAGAGCCCGATGCAGGGCTAGAACTCACGAACTGTGAGATCATGACCTGAACCAAAATCCACACTTGGAGGCTTAACTGACTGAGCCACCCAGGCGCCTCTCTATCTCTTACATTACATTCTTAGTGGGGTCTATTAAACAAAAGCTAAACTGGTGTTGAGTCTCTATGTCCAACCAGCAAGCGTCCCCTATGTTTCTTTAAAAAGGCTGTCTTCTCTCTGACCACTATCCTTTTTATTTTCTAGGAGCCCTTTACGTATTAGGAAGATAAGCTCTTTGTGGAATAAGTTACAAATTATAATTATTTTTCTAGCTTAAAAAAAAACGAAGGGCTAGAAAAAATATTTAACACCAAAGTATGGGGTTCATTTGTAAGCATTTCATGAACAATGGTACAAAAAAATCTACCTAGAATATCTTTACTTTTATTTTCTAAGATTACCAGATCACCACAACTACATTTTAAGAATATATAGTAAATATCAAGAATATTTAGCAACTAAACTCTTTTTTTAAAAAGTGCTTAAAAGTTAATGATTGAAATATTAAGACTGAGTCTACAAATTACATGAAAACTGACCTCAGTACTTTATTAAAATAAGTTAATTAATGATGTGCTTGGGAGGCTCAACTCACCTAAAACTGAGCACAGAAGCATTTTTCTGAATAAAGTCTACAACTTTCATCAGATTTCAGAAAGGCATAAACTACTGCCTTTATGCAACTGACCCATTAGTAGATAATATTTTGGTTTTTTGAAATTTATTTTTGAGAGAGAGAGAGACAGAGTATGAGAGGGTGAGGGGCAGATAGAGGGAGGGAGACAGAGAATGCGAAGCAGGCTCCAGATTGAGTTGTCACCACAGAGCCAGATATGAGTCTTGAACCCACGCACTGTGAGATCATGATCTGAGCCCAAGTCAGATGCTTAATGGACTAAGCTACCCAGGTGCCCCTAGATAATATTTCAAAATAAACAATATGCTGAGTATGATATTTAAGGATTCAAAAAAAACTTTAGAAACCAACAGCCATCTGTGCGAATACAGCTGTTACTATGTAGATGTGAAGTGGTGATTATTGACTTCCAACCATTTCAACCACCTGCAGCAGGGTTTTAAATATGAGAATACATGAAAAAGTGCCTCAGAGGAACTGCAATGCCTGTTTCAACACACAACAATTCAACTCCAGTAAGGTAGCCAACTCAGCTTAATGGAGTCTAAAGTCTCAAGACCTCCATCGCCTGCCTAGCACATCAACTGTTAAGCAGCAAAATGAGGGGGTGCCTGGGTGGCTCAGTCAGTTAAGCATCCAACTTCAGCTCAGGTCATAATCAAACCATTCGTGGGTTCAAGCCCCGTGTTGGGCTGTGCTGACAGCTCAGAGTCTGGAGCCTGCTTTGGATTCTGTGTCTCCCTCACACTCCGTCTCTCAAAAAATAAATAATAAACATTCAAAAAATTTTTAAACTTAAAAAAGAAGAGGATAAATGAGAAAGAGTAAGATAGTGGTCTAGAATCATTCAGTTTTTGGGGAAATGGTTCCAAATACCTCAACGGCCTAGACAGCAGCATTTTACTTCAGTAAAAAATAATAACTGATGTGTATAATGATGCTTTTCAGCCATAAAAGAAAAAACCCCTCCTACTACCCCCCTACCCAAAACCCTAAGAAAAAATTTTTAAAAAATGCAACAAAATATTTAAGGTCAAAATATTTTAGCTCTTAAGAGTAAAGCTTAAACTATATGAAAAAAAATCACCTAACCGAAAAAAATAAAACACTGAAATGTTAATGATATCCAGTAAACGGGCCAAACCTGAAAATGCCCACCCTGCCCTTTATAAAAAAAACTTATTAGTAACAGGGCTCAAATTGTTTAAAACCACACCCCTCCTTCCTTTACATTCTGATGAGATGGAGAAAAAACTTCTTCCAAAATAATACTGGCCCCTTTAACTTGCTTGCCCTTACACTACTACTCTCCAAAGGTAACTCCTCAAAGCTTGAGAGACCTTCGCTTCCGTACACACCTCCTGCTCTGTGATCTTCAAAGTTTCTCTTGGTTTTCTCCATTCTGTCCTCAAATATGCAAAGTACATGTCCCATCTATGAAAGAAATGGCTATTTTTTTCTAAATTATCTTCAATTTGTCTCAACCCCTTTACTCTGAAAAAAGTATATTCTAAGAGTGACTCTTAAAGTATGGTCTGGACCAGCAGCTTCAAAATCACCTGAAAATATAATATGCACATTCTTGGGCCTCGCCCCAGACCTACTCAATAGGAAACTCTCCGGGGTGGGGCCTAGCAAGGGTAAGAGGCAGTCCAGGTGGTTCTGGGGAGCGCTACAGTTTGAGAACTATTGCTGCAAGGAACCAAGTATAAGAGCATACAAAATTAAGTAAAAATATTATTAAAAACTGAACTGAAAATACCAATATGATTTCAGGATTTGAAAAAATATGTATTTTCTAGCTCAGTTCACAGAATGGGCCTAGAAATCACGTCACCCAGTATCAAGGACATCTCTAACGTCTAGATTTTTGTTTCAAAGTATCATCCAGGGGTCCTTGGAGAACTAGCTTGCTCCATGCCTAGAGTATAGAAAGTACAAAATGTCTAGATTATCTTGTTGAGCCAACAAGTAATTGTTTCTTGGCCTTTTGGCTAAGATCAAGTGTGAAAGGCAACCAGTAGTCAAAATTCCAACAATTTGACCATCAAAAAGAATACAGTTGACTAAAATCCACTGACTCTATGAAAAACTGAGTCTATATAGGAGAGTCAAAAAGGAGAAAATTAGAAAAAACTCATGTGTCACCATTTGGGTGGCTTTTAAACTAACTCTTTGAAAACTGGAAATTAAGGGAAGAATTAAGCATTTATCTTGCTTTTCTAATAGGAATTGTCTTTTAAGGTAACCAAAAAGTCCCAGTTGATGAAGGAAAGAAAGCTATACCTTACAAAACAATAGCAGTTAGTAAAAATCAAAGAAATTTCAATTAAAAATCATCACAACTTCTAAAACATTACTGATTCAGGAAAGGATTATCAAATGGTGAATGGTTTAGAGAACTGGACATCAGTGTGATATCAAAGTGATTACTTCACAGATAACTTCTAGCTTGCAAGCATAAAAGACCTACCCGGTCCTGGTTACATGGAAAGATCATGTGGCTACCACCCTAATCCAGTGCTCAGTTTAGCATCATCAGACACTTGTTTCTTGATGTGATACGGCGAGAAGTACTTTCGAGTTATGACATAATGCTATCAGTCAAAAATGAATAACTTAAATATAATCAAACCCATTAGTCTTCCAAGTTAAAAGAAATTTTAGCTAAAAGACACCAGGAGAGCACAGTCAGAGAAATCTGGAACAAGGGACTTTTTAGAGTCTCAGTCCCTCAGTGTGATCAATGGGTCAGCAGCACTGGCAACCTCTGGGAGCCTGTTAGGAACACCAACATTCAGGCCCCACCCTAGAGCTACTGAATCCAAACCTGCACCGTTAAGATTTTCACGTGATCTTGTACACATATTAAAGTTTGAGAAGCCCTGGCTCTGGGCTGACAGCATGGAGTCCACTTGGGATTCTCTCTCTCCCTCTCTCTCTGTCCCTCCTCTGCTCACACGCTTTATCTTTCTCAAATAAACTTAGAAAAGAAAAATCTTTTTTTAAATAAAGTTTGAGAAGCCCTTTTCTAGAGGACAAGAGGCCATCTCTTGGGCTGCTATAAATTAAAAGGGACTTATTAAGAAACAGAACCAGGAGCACCTGGGTGGCTCAGTCGGTTAAGCATCTGACTTCAGGTCATGATCTTGCAGTCGTGGGTTCGAGCTCTGCATCGGGCTCTGTCTTGACAGCTCAGAACATGGAGCCTGCTTTGGATTCTGTGTCTCCCTCTCTGCCCCCTCCCTCACTCACACTCTGTCTCTCAAAAATGAATAAATGTTAAAAAACAACAAAAGAACAACCAGATGCAATGCATCATCCTATATTGAAAAACCAGCTGTAAAAGATATTTTTGAAACAACTGAAGAAATTTCAACATGATTATTAATAAAGTAACTCATAATTCTTTAAATGTGATGTTATTTCTGTCAGGAAAAGGTTATTTCTTTGCAAATCAAAAATTTCTTAAAGGTAGTGTGTCATTTAGGAAAAAACAGAACCTACACTCTAAAAGAAAAAATAATTGGGATGCCCTTGGCTGGCTCAGAAAAGCATGTGACTCTTGAATCGGGAGTTCAAGCTCCATGTTGGGTGTAGAAATTACTAAAAACAAAACAAAACTAAAACAACAAAAAACACACACACACAAAATCTTAAAAAAAACACTAAAAATTATTTTTAGAAATAAGTAAAAACAGAGAAGGAATAATACAAGTGACTTTGGTGGTTAAGACATGGTCCTAAAACAAACTCGGCTGGACAATCAGATTTTGAGCAAGACAGGTACTAAAAAATATTTAGTGACTTTTACTCTACCCATCGTTTTTATTTTTATTAAATTTTTTTCTAATGTTCATTTATTTTTTTGAGAGGGACAGTGCACACAAGCAGGGGAGGGGCAGAGAGAGAGGGAGACACAGAATCTGAAGCAGGGTCCAGGCTCTGAGCTGTCCGCACAGAGCCTGAAGCGGGGCTTGAACTCACAAACCGTGAGATCATGACCTGAGCCAAAGTCGGCCGCTTACCGACTGAGCTACCCACGTGCCCCAACTCTACCCATCTTTGAGTAGTAAGTCTTCCTGGAAAAGTATGTGGGTTTCAGAATGAGACAAATCCAGCTGTGAATCTTGGCAAGTTACTTTTCCTCAGTAGCAATGTCTCATCAGTAAATAGAGGGATAGCACCTCGCCTTGCAGAGTGAATGCCGGGTACAGAGACACTCAACAGTTCAATTCTTTCCTTCAACAAGGTCTCCCTAGGTTCTAATATGGTCCTCTTCCGTAACTTATAAGTTGTCCATAAGTAACTCCTTCTAGCACATATCACATACTACCTTGGATTACTCAAATATTTCATACATATGCTTTATTTCCAGTAGAAATGTAAACTTCTGAAAAAACAGTAATATTCTTCTTTTTAACATACCACTCAGGACCTAGCATAGTATTATGAAAGACTAAATACCTAATACTTGCTGATGAAAAGACAATTATAAATGAGTGAAGTATAATCATTCTCAGCTCTAAAGTTCGTGAATAATAATTAATGTCAGGCAGAAAGATATTATAAAACCAACTCTCCTAATCTATTTGTCATTAAAGAATTCTTTTGGAGGGGTGGCTCCACAACTATTACAGTGACTTTAGTTTTTAATTAAATTATTACTTTTCATACTTTTCAAATTAGATTCAGCTAATTCCATGTAAGACACTTAAAATTTATTTTTCAAGAGCCTGTATTTTAACATACTAGACTTCATAAGTAATTCTGTCTGATGCATTATAAAGACACCACAGTCTACCATACAACCCAATTCCATTTTTCCGTAACGAATGTCAGGATAATAGGGAGTATTTGTCCTTAAAGAAAAAAGATTATTTTAAAGACTTTCATGGGACCTCAGCTTTTCACCTATGCTGTATGTCCAAAGTTTTCAAATCTTTTTTCTAAGACTTTATTTTTAAATTTATTCATTTATGAGAGATAAAGTGTGCACGCACTAGTGGGAGAGGAGCGGAGAGGGAGAGGGAGAGAATCCCAAGCAGGTTTAGCACTCTCGGAGGTGAGCCTGTTGCAGGGCCTGAACTCACAAACCATGAGATTGTGACCTGAGCAGAAATCAAGAGTATGATGCTTAACCAACTGAGCCACCCAGGCACCCCTCTTAAGATTAAAAAAAAATTTTAACGTTTATTCATTTTTGAGAGAGAAAGGGAGACAGAGTGTGAGCAGGGGAGGGGCAGAAAGAGAGGGAGACACAGAATCTGAAGCAGGCTCCAGGTTCTTAGCTGTCAGCACAGAGCCTGACTCGGGGCTCAAACCCACGAACCGTGAGATCATGACCTGAGCCAAAGTCGGACACTTAACCAACTGAGCCACCCAGGCACCCCACCTCTCTTAAGATTTTTAAGTAATCTCTACACCCAACATGGGGATCAAACTTATAGCCCTGAGATCAAGAGCTGCATGCTCCGCCTACTGAGCCAGACGGGTACCCCATCAATGTCTCCAAATCTTGATTCACCTGTGCTCTAAATACAACTTTCAAAGAGTTTACTGGATATTCTTATCTGGACTCTAATGCTCAATAGATCTAGTTCCATCCAACTCATCTCCCCTCGTGCATGTGCGCTTCCTATATTCTCTAACATTAATGGGATCATCTTCCTCCCAGACGCCTAAAACTCACAAGTACTTTTCTCTCCTTCCTCTCTAAAACATCCAAAAAGTCACCCAAAGTCCAATCCCCTCCAATTCTGAAATATCTTTCTAGTTTCTTTTACTCCACATCACTACTGCTTTAGCTTAGGCCCTAAGATTTCTCAGATGTTTTACTGAATCCACCTAACTGGTATCCCTACTTCTAGTAGTTCCTGATTGCTAGACTATACACCACAAAATGACTATAATTTCCTTTAAAAATATAAATGTTTATTTCTCTGCTTCAAAGTATCTGATGGCTGCCTTTTACCAAGAAGGAAAGCCAAGTCCTCGGCATAGCACATAAAACTTTGAAGATTCCTTCCAATCTAACTTCTCAAGACACTGGTTGGTCAAAAGTCAACTTTTATGATTCTCCTAGAGAATAAAAGCTCCTCCTATGCTGTTATTACTTTGTACCCACTTATAATACCTGCCATATTATAGGTGTCTACCATACTGTAATTATGTTTCAATAAAGAAAGTTCCCTGAAAGTAATATACATGAAAACAATTCAATTTGTAAACCCAGAAAGGACACAAACAGCCCATTCACAAAAAAATAATAAGAGGCTATACATGTGTAAAGAAGTCAAATCTCATTTTTAATTGTCAATGAAAAACAATGATCCCATTTTGTATCATACTGTCAGATTAAAACATTTGATAATACGTAATACTTGAGAAAGACTAGTGAGAGTGAAGAGAAACAGGCAATGCTGTACATTATTGAGAACATAAACAGATATTACCTTTTGGGAGGGAAGGAGCCTTTTTTTCATAAAAAAATGTACATAATCTTAGAACTATTCTACTTTTAAGGAATTATCTATCCCATATGGGGGGGAGAAGGGGGTCAAAAGGCATAAACTTCCAACTATAAAATAAGTTATGGGGGTGTAACGGATACCATGGTGTCTATAATTATTAATACTGCACTGTACATTTAAACATCTTAAAAGTTCTTGTCACAAAAAGAAAAAGATTTTTAACTGTAGAAACAGTAACAAGGCTTATTGTGGTGATCGTTTCACAATAGATAGAAATATTGAATCACTACATTGTACATCAATTACCTCAATTAAAAAATGAGAAATTATCCCACAAATTTTTATATAAAAATATTCATTATAGTTTTAATTTAAGAATGAAAATCTGGAATTAAACATCCTTCAACAGAAAACAAGTTTAACTCATCACAACACATTTATATAAAGAAATACTATCTAGTTATTAAAAACAATGAGGTAAATAAGTATCACAAAAAAAATCCAACATATGAAAACTTGGGATTCTAGTACAGTATATGCAGCATTATGCCATTTGTGTAAAATATTCACAGAAACAATAGCCATATGTACTGGCAAATGTACAGAAAATACTTAGAATAACATACAAACACCAATTATTTGTAGAAAAAGAAATTAGTGGAGCAAGTAAGTAATCTCTGTTTTTCACTTCTGTACCATTTATTACCTTTTTTTTTTTTTAATTTCTTAAGTTTATTTATTTTGAAAGAGTGCAAGCAGGGTAGGGGCACAGGGGGGTAGGGAGAGAAAGAATCCCAAATAGGTTCCACTCTGCAGAGCCGGATGTGGGACTCAAGCTCACGAACTGTGAGATGATGACCAGAGCAGAAATCAAGAGTCGGATACTTAACCGACTGAGCTACCTAGGTGCCCCTATTATTGTTCTTAATAGGAGCCATAGTGCTTTTATAATAAATGTTTTTAATTAATCCATTTACAGCTGGAGAAAAAGTGTTCTATAAAAATTAATATTTTAACTAATTGCATATGTAATAAAGCTGAAATATGTTAAGTAAACTACCAAGCAATACTTTAGGCTTATTCTTTCAAACTACAGTGGGTAGTTAGTACTTTTTCCAATAAATACAGTGCTATAAAACTGTTCCATTACTCATTAAATGTACTGTATTCATATGCTATACAACCCCAATACTATATATATAAAACACCATTAAAAAATTAATTGCCTCACCTCTTCTACTCTGCACTGAAGCAACAGAAAAAAAGAGATAGGAAAAGATTAGGAATATAAAGAATTCACACATTTGTAGACAAAACTGCAGATATGGAAGCATTTCTAAATTAAAGCATAAAAATACTACACAGAAAAAAATTTTTAAATGTTTATTAATCATATTATACCCAAATCTATACAAGTAATGGAAAAGATGAGTGTTAAGTAGAATTAATCAAGTATTTTTAAATCTAAAATACTTAATTCGATTTCAATTTAAGAGAAAAATTTTCCAGCCACGTTTATAAGAGTACTTACTGATCTGATTCAAAGTTTCCTGAGGAATCCAACTCATGTCAACATCATTCTGACTTGATGTACCCATTTCTACTTTCTGTATGGGTCTCTTGCGCTAAAAAGCATAAAAACATTATTTTAAAGGAGTTCTATTATGTTTACTATAATTTTTAAAAGACCCATTAAGCTACCTAATTATATATCTTCAACAAATATATCCTCTTCTAGTTTTAAAAACTTAGTCCTACTTATTTTATTAATTAAAAGAGAAAAACCGTGTCTAACGCTATTTATAAAGAATAAATGATAAGAGGGGGGCACCTGGGTGGCTCAGTTGGTTAAGTGTTTGACTTTGGCTCAGGTCATAATCTCACAGTTTGTGAGTTCAAACCCTGCACAGGGCTCTCAATGGTCAGCAGAGCCCTCCCTCTTTAGATCCTGTCTCCCTCTCACTCTGCCCGTGCATGTGTGTATGCTCTCTCAAAAATAAATAAGACATTAAAAAAAAGAATAAATAATAAGAAGTGAGTCTTCACAATTATTTATTTTCGGGTTTTAAAGACCCTTTCCTCTACTATAAAGCTGCATGTTGTTATACAACGGGTGGACTAAGCAAGAACTTCTATTTATTCAAGGATTTTCTTTCCCTCTGGGAATCAAACTTTAAAAAATAAATTTTCACATCCAACAAAATTCAAGATAATTATTAAAATATTAAGTGCAAGCAGGCAGACTCCTTTTTTTTGTAAACTTTTTAACATTTATTTTTGAGAGAAAGAGCATGGGCACGCAGGTGGGGGAGGGGCAGAGAGAGGGAGACAGAATCAGAAGCAGCCTCCAGGCTCTGAGCTGTCAGCACAGAGCACAAAACAGGACTTGAACCCACGAGCTGCGAAATCATGATCTGAGCCTAAGTCGGAAGCCTAACCAAATGAGCCAACCAGGAGCCCCAGGCAGGCAGATTCCTGCATTGTTACCTAAATACACTTAACACAGATGACACAGATAAAACAAAACAAGAACATAAAATCTCATTTAAGCTAACAACCTCAAACTTTGTCCCTGGAGTACTTGCAGCAAAACTGGAAGAAAGGGATTCAATTCCTTCTTTAGTCTTGCTCTTAAAACAAACAAAAAAACCTAGTCATTTACATAAGAGTCTTAGTTATACAGTCCTGAAACCAGACTATATACACAGAAAGGGAACTAAAAAATGGCTTCACTCAAATGAAAAAACAAAAATAAATAAAAATGCCATTATACCAAATACATAAATTTATAGCAAAAATGCTATTATGAAAACATGGGAACTAAAGTTATGGAAATTAACACTTGAGCACTAAGTATTTCTTAAAAAAATTTTTTTTTCTTAATGTTTATTCATTTTTGAGAGACAGAGAAACAGGGTGTGGGCAGGGGAGGGGCCGAGAGACAGAATCTGAAGCAGGTTCCAGGCTCTGAGCTGTCAGCACAGGGCCCAACTCAGGGCTTGAACTCTCGAAACGCGGTATAATTACCTGAGCTGAAGTCAGATGCTTAACCAACTGAGCCACCTGGGAGCCCCATCTCTTTTTTTTAAAGCTTATTTATTTATTTTGAGAGAGCAAGAACTCACAGGAGGGGCAGAGAGAGAGGGAGAGAGAGAATCCCAAGCAGGTTCTGCATGGCCAACATGGAACTGAATTTAGGGCTCAAATTCTTAAACTGTGAGATCATGATCTGAGCTGAAATCAAGAGTCAGACGCCTAACTGACTGAGCCACCCAGGCGCCCCAAGTATTTCTTTTATTTTTTCCCCCGAAATGTTTATTTGGTGGGGGAGGGGCAGTGAGAGGAGGAGACACAGAATCCGAAGCAGGCTCTGCACCCCACACGGAATCCATGATCACGAGATCATGACCTGGGCCAGTCAGACGCTTAACCAAATGAGTCACCCAGGTGCCCTCCAAATATTTATTTTATTTACTTTATTATTTTTTAAATAAAGAACATTTTTTAAGCTTATTTATTTATTTAGAGAGAAAATGTGCGCGCAGGAGTGCACAAGATGGGGAGGGGCAGAGAGATGGAGAGACAGACTCTCAAGCAGGCTCTGTGCTATCAGCTCAGATGCTTGATGCGGGGTTTGAACTCACTAATCGCAAGATCATGACCTGAGATCAAGAGTTGGTCGCTTAACCGACTGCATCACCCAGGCACCCCAGTATTTCTCTTTTAAAGAGCAAGTACTTACTGTATAGGACACAGATCGTTATACTTTCCATTGAGAGCAATAATATGGGTTGTTCTGGTTTTTTGCAGGGAGGACAGGGAGATAAAGATACAGTGATGGAATTAGCTACCATCCAGAGAAAGAGAAACCAAGATTATTGCAGGCGCTTCAGTGTTGCCACTTTAGTACCTTAACAAGAAAGCAGAAGTTTGATAGAATATAGCCAAATTCATTCTTCCTTTTACATATTTAAAGACTTACTTAATTGCTATCCCTACAGTTAAGAGTATTAAAGCAAACAAATTTAAAAGCTATGTTGCTCACAGGCAGAATAACATATCCATGAAAAAGTAAACAGAACAATGAAATCTTATTCTGAATTTAAGGAATAAAATTCTAGCATGATTTAGAATTACAATAAGAAGGTAAAGATCATTTTGGAGGGTGTAGCCAAAGACGCCAATTATATGTGTATGAAAGTCTAAATAAATGAGTCACATATCCAAGGTCTCCTCTTCAGTTTTTTTTTTTTTTAAATGTTTATTTTGAGGCAGAGAGAGAAAGAGACAGAGGGTGCATGTGAGCAGGGCAGGGACAGAGAGGAAGAGAGAGAGAATTCTAAGTAGGCTCTGCACTGTCAGTGCAGAGCTGGACACAGGACTCGGTCTCACAAAGAACCATGAGATAGTGACCTGAGCAAAAAATCAAGTCTCAGATGCTTAACTGAGCCACCCAGGTGCCCCAGTTTTATTTTAAAAAGGTACAACAGGGGTGCCTTGGTAGCTCAGTTGGTTAAGCATTTGACTCTTGATCTCAGCTCAGGTCACAGTTTCTGAGTTGAGCCCCACATCGGGCTCTGTGCTGACAGTGCTGAGCCTACTCAGGATTCTCTCTTCTCCTCTCTCTCCCACTCATGCTATCTGTCTCCCAAAATAAATAAATAAACATTAAAAAAATTTTTTAAAGGTACAACGAACCTGTAAATACACAAACCCAAAGTGACAGCAAGAAGCCACATAACTAGAATATACTCAGTATGTAACAGCTTTTGAAGTACGACTGTTAAGAGTCGTTCATCTAGAATTACCTTTCTAGATTCTAGGAGTTGATGAAGGCCAACAACAACCAACAGCCCAAGACCAGCAAGGAACATATACATAAAGATTCTGATATAAAAGGAGAAAAAACAAACTGGCTTTAATTCATAAGAAACACCACAAGTAATTAAAACTAGAATTCTGCTTTAACTCAAACAATACCATTGTTAATTACAACTGTATTCTAACACAATATAAGTTTTCCAAATAACCTGTGGGGCAAAGGAATAAACTATTTTACATTCAACTTACATCTGGGTAGTAAGTTTCACAAATTTACTTTTATCTTTAAGAACAATTAGTCAAAATCAATTACATGATCTAAGATGAATAAAATTACTTTGTTATACTAACGCTCAAGCTCAGTTGGTTAAAATAATTATATTAACTTTTGTCTCCCTCAAATACTATTTTGCACAATTTGATTTAAAAATTGCTTTTTGTTAATTACATATATGTATATGGTGAGAAATGACTCATCATCATTCACCAAGAACAAAGTTTCCAAGATAACATTTCTAATTTATATTTTGTTACTTAGATGAGGCTGGTGATCAGCTTATGAGCATGGGGTAAAAAAGAATTCAAAGAGAGGGGATGTTCAGAAAGCCAGCTATCTTTAATTTTTGTCAGTTTCAAATATCTTTCCTCCCTATTAATAGTTATAAGAACCACCTAAAATACAGATTTCACAAAATTCATAGTCTGGCCCATTTTCAGTATTAAAACAAATGTTAATAGGAGCAAGCCTTCCAGCACTGACATGTGAGATCAAGATCTACCTACATATTGCAACTTTCACTTACGTTTCTCCATCTAATCCATCCTCTCTTTCAATAATCGTAACTGTTTGATTGAAGACAGCATCTTGGAATACATTGCCCTATTAATAAAATTAATCAAAAATTGTGAAATTCATGGAAAAAATAAAAGGTTCTACGATTTCTTAAAAGCATCACTGCAACCGATAAAAAAACAGCTTTCTCATCCTTAGCTCAATGTCAAAGACTCAACATTATATTACTTTCTCCCACAAAATAAAAAAATGCCTCCAACTTTGCTAAAGTTGTCCTCCACTTTCATGGGGGGGCAGAGAAGGGGAAAAGTGCAAGAAACCAGGGAAGTAAAAAGGGGACAAATGTGCAGAAAGAAACAAAGCCCACAGGACACCCATAAACTAGAAGCCATAACTTCTGTTGTACAGAATCCTCCAAAAAAGAAGGGAACCACATAAAAATGTGGAGTAGCAGCTGCAGTAAGCAGATTTTAACAACTAGACTTGAACAGAAGTCAAATCCATGCTCTAAATTCACAATGAATTAGAAATCAATTTACATTAAACATGATCTGCAGTATCAAAGTACGTTTATGTTGTGGTCTTGGAATAACTGTCAGTTCCACACAACTTTAGTTTTCAAATTCTTCATAGTCACTGGGAGGATACATAGATGGTTTCAGTGTTTGATGCTTCACATCAAGGCATTACTTTCTCAAAACTGTCACTTATTGCTAAACTGTTATTAAAATTTTACTTCAAGATCTTTCCATCCATATTCCTCCAATGACAATTCTAGGAATCCATTGATGAAACAAACTAACATTCAAAATGAAACTGAAACAAGGTACATGTGTGCTAGAAAACAAGACAAAATACATAATTATTCAAACTGCTTAACTATGAAGTTGAGGAAGCTTAATACATTATTTTGAAGGATGAAAAACCCTTCCCACTAAGAGAAAAGGAAAACTTAATCACAGCATGAGAAACTGATCTCAGACATGCCTGAACATGTTGACACTACATGATGAAAAGGTTGAGTAAGCTTCCAGGAGAGCATGAAATTTCCCTCTTTGAGAACGTTTTGAGAAGAAAACGGTTTGGATGTGCTCTCATCTAAAGGACATAATAGCTGGCACCTAGAAGTTAACTCCCAGCAGTAAAATTCTAGTGGCCTTCTCTCATTAATTCTTTGGATATACAATGTGTATATTAAAAACCACAAAAAAGACAACAGAGCTTATATTAGACTATTTGATTCCCATGAACCATAAACTTCACTGCTCTATCCTAAAAATATTTGGTTATGTTTCATCTGAGTGTATAAAATGATGGAAAAACAGTTACAGAAAGCCCTTCACTTACAAATAAAGTGTAAGTTTATTTGTAAACTTACAATAAATGAGCAGAATGCAAGCAATAAAAGGAGGTACAAAACAGATTACTTAATACACATTAACATCTGAATATGTAGTAAATGCCACTGTGTGGCTTACTGCTCCTTTTCCTTTTAACATCTAGTTCAAGCCACATCCACTTTCATACTACAGCACCTTACAATCCTCTATTGTATGTATCATTTATGCTGTGGTATCACCTGTTTATAGCCATCTGCCCTACTGGATTCTAGACTTGAAGACAAACACGTATAATTTATTTTTGCCTCCCTCTTGCCCATCACAGTTCCAACTGCAAACAGGCACTTGGATGAATAAAAAAGTACTCATTAAACAATGTCAATTGTCCTCCTCCATCTCTGGCTTAAAAAAAAAAAAAGAAAGGTTTAGAAGGCCTTACGTTCAAGTCTTTGTAGTTCAGATTGATGACCAGACCGAAGGGTCGTCCACCCATGGGCTCTGCAGGAATGAAGGAGTACTCGAAAGTCGCCTGTCTCTGGGGCGGTACTACAGTGTTCAGAGGAAGAGCTGTGAAATTCTGGATGTAAAACTGGTAGTCCTGAGGATAACGGAACGAGGCATCTAAGGACTCAACAATGAAATCTTCTGTACCCTTGTTTGTAAAGCCTACTAGGAACTTCACAATGTTATTTGCTGGAAAATCTAAGAAACAAAAAAAGAAACCGAAAGATTAGAAAACATTCAAAGGGCACAAAATAAAGAGCCATTATAAGGATCTGGGCACCCTAGGCTACACGTGGACCTAGTTTCAGAATCTTTTTCTGTTAGCTCACTCCAGTCCCCTACTAACTAGTAACGCACTTGATGTATAAACTGCAACCCCTGTCTGTACTCCAGCATTCCAACTAAAGAATTGAACGGAGTATCTCCATGTTAGACTACATCACTTGCACATTATGCAGTCTAAGAAAGAGATGTGTACTTTTAGCAGTAAGATTATGTTGCAGTGGGACTACCTGTCTTGAAGTCACCTTCAACTCAGTATCTATTATCTATGCAGATTACAGAAGAATGACAGAAAGATAGGCCTAAGAGATTCACCTGAAAACTGTAGTGTGTAAAAACACAGAAAACAAAACCAGAAACAAAACTGAACCAGGTAACCCATATCCACTTTGAGTAAATAGTTAAAACACAAATTTGAAGGTGAGACCTCAGGAGGCAGCTACAAAAGGGGACAGGGGAATTGCTTAATCATATCATACTTTTTGTAGGCATAAAATTGGAATGTAGGTGAGAATAAAACACAACTTGAGAAGACCAATTAATAACTTCAAAAAAGAAGTCTTCAATGATTATATTATGGTCTACAGAGCTGAGTTTCACCCAGTTTAGCAGAGATTTTGGGACAGACAAATCTGGATCTGTCTTCACAATCTATTTACCAACTGAGTCATCCTGGACAAGTTCCTCACCTGTCTAAACTCTCTACTAAACAGTTGTAACTATCCTCATATGGTTTCTGTTAAGATTACACTCAAAATACAAGTTAGTTTACTGTGGCTGTTTGAAAAGTTTAAAAACAGTATCTTTCAAAAGGACATTTAACTTCTAGTTAAAATGGACAGTATTTATGTTTCCCCTTATTTTAAATGCCAGGAATACTACCTTACAGATATGGGAATTCACACATATAAGAGAATTTTTTTGAAATATTTATTTACATACTTATTCGTAATCTAAGAGAGGAAGATGAATAAAGATCTTAAGCATTACTAATTCTTCCCCAAAAAAGTGAGCTTGTCATTTGAAAAATTCCTATGTCTGAATTAAAACTAACATTTCTCTATTACCTTCTCCTTTCACAAACAAGATAGTTGTATCTGCACTTGGTGAAGCTTCAGGTTCACCAGATACATCCTCTTCTTCTTTATCTTCAGCCTAACAAAAACAACATTAAAAAGTAATTATGGGGTAAAAATACCTCATTTAAGAATAATGACTTCAAAAAAAAAGACTTCACTAGATTTGGGACAAAATACTACTTCTCTGAGGCTTTGCTGGGATTAGTAGTGATATGAATTTCAGTGTATCTCAACAGTTAAAGTAAAACTTACATCCAAAGTAAACTGCGTACCAATCCCCTGGGGATTTTATGCAGCTCTGATGCAGCTCTAGGTAAAGCTGGAAATTCTATATTTCTAAAAGCACCCAGGAAATGCCAAGGCTGCAGGTACTCAAACCACACTTGAAACTTCAAGGTTCTAAAGCATGGGTTGGTAGATGTCTTCTGTAAAGTTTGAAAAAAAGCTTAAAATGTGTCTTTCAAAGGAACGTTTAATTTCTAGTTAAAACAAATAGTATTCATTTTCCCCCTTAGTTTAAATGCCATGAATACTACCTTATAGGAAAAAGTCTCACTTAGTCTGCCCCCACTACCCGTCCCATCCTCCCACAAGAAAGGTGAAGGAAATAATACTCTGAAAGTGGCATCAACCCAAAGCCCCAGATATCAAGTACTTTTGGCTTTGGGAACCATGAGGTCCCTCTGGCAACTACTCAACTCTAAGGCTGCAGCATAAAGGCAGCCGCAGACGACGTAAAAGAATAAGGACAACTAGACTTGGCCTGTAGCCCTTTTGTCAGATTTCTGTTCTCAAACACCTTGTCCTAACCCTCGGGGTGATTTCTGTCCTGATTAAGAGAATAATCTTCCTCTGAGAAAATGTCACACAACTTGGAAAAAAATGGTTAAAAAAAGAAAGAAAAGAAAACAAGGACAAGATCATATTGGGATGACAGGAAATGTCCTAAAACTCAGAGCTGCTCAACTTAGTACATTTACTAAAGATCACTGAATTGCATGTTTAAAAGAGAATACCATGATATGTAAATTATATCTTCATAAAGGTGTTACAAAATACGAACTAATTTTAATTTACAATCTTAATCCTCAGTGCAGTCCTTCTCCAAGCATCAATAAGAATTACAAAGGTATTCATTTTTTTGAAGTGCTCAGGCCCTTAATAAATTGAGATGCTTAAGGGCACCACTGTTTATTGGCATTTTGCTTTTCATTTATGTAAAACACTCTCTCCCCCAATAGACAGACTTCTCAAGGGCAAAAGTCTTTGCACTTAAAAAAAAATTGTTTTAAACTTAAAGTATAAACTGTCTTACACTTTAAAAAAAAAATCTCTTTATCCAAGGGATACAGGTATGCTGTTTCAAAGGGGCACATGCACCCGAATGTTTATAGCAGCGCTATCAACAAGAGCCAAAGTATGGAAAAGAACCCAAATGCCCATTGATGGACGAATGGACAAAGATGTGGTGTGTGTGTGTACATAATGGAGTATTACTCAGCAATCAAAAAGAATGAAACCTCACCATTTACAACTATGTTGTGGATGGAACTAGAGGGTATTATGTTAAGCGAAATTAGTCAGCTGGAGAAATACAAGTATTCATATGACTTCACTCATATGAGGACTTTAAGTTACAATACAGATGAACATAAGGGAAACAAAAATAATACAGAAACGGGTTGGGGGGTGAACATAAGGGAAACAAAAATATACAGAAATAGGCTAACTGGGCAAAGGGGATTAAGGAATCTACTCCTGAAATCATTGTTGCACCATATGCTAACTTGGGTGTAAATTGAAAAATTATTAATAATTAAAAAAATTTTCCACACTCAGCTAGTACTCAATAGAAGGCACTCAAACATTTGTTCGATGACTATGCAATTGTATTATGTTATACTTTAAGTATCCTTAATGATACCATTAATTTAGTTAGTGAATTTCCACTTTTGAGAAAAGAGACCAGAGACCAGAAGGCAGGAACCCTAAGCTGCATTAAGGAGGAAAGGGTATGCCTGAGAGAAACAGTTAAGAGAAATCACCCTGAAGATATTATTAATGGGTTGTGGGATAAAAAGAAATGGAGTAACAAGGCAAGAGGCTGAATCGCTAGAGTCATATCAAAACAAGAAATGGTTTATGAAGGTGGGATGGATGCCAAAAAGCTGAATTCCATTTGGACATATAAAATTTGAGGTACTAAGGAGCATGAGGGTAGTTCAGTCAGTTCTGCTGTCAGCTCAGAGCATGAAGCCTGCTTCAGATTCTGTGTCTCCCTCTCTCTGCCCCTACCTCCCTCACATTCTGTCTCTCTCTCAAAAATAAACCGATTAAAAAAATTTTTTTAATACAATAAAATAAAATTTGAGGTACTAATGGAATATCCAGATGATGCTAACTGGCAAAGAGCTGGAAATAAAGGTACGGACTTCAGTAAGGTAAGTGGCTAGAGACAAGACCTGAAGGTCATAAGTATAAGGTGGTGCTGGTTGAAACCACAGGTTTCCTTTCGAAGTTCATTTTGAATGAAAGCACGTGCGTGCGCAAAAGTGGGGGAGGGGCGCGCGCGCGCGCACACACACACACACACACACACACACACACACACAGAATGGGAAACAGGTTCCAGGCTCCAAGCTGTCAGCACAAAGCCCTATATAGGGCTCAAACCCACAAACCAAGAGATAGTGACCTGAGCCGAAGTTGGATGCTCAACCAACTAAGCCATCCAGGAGCCCTGAAACGACAGGTTTCATTAACATTATGACGATGAGCAGAGGGAGAGAAGGTAGTGGAAAGACCAAGCAGCAGAGGCTGGGCAGAGGAAGCTAAAGGGGGAGGGTGCCACAGAAGCCAACATGAAGAGACTCGAGGAAGGGGTACTCTATTTGGCAAATGTTAAGTTCAAACAGGAAAACAATGAAAAACAGGCCAGGAGTTTCACAATTAGGTCAGTGGTGACTTAGCAAGAACAGTTTAACTAGATACACAGGACCAGACCACAAAATAAACGTGAAATAGGAGAAACTGTCCATTTACTCTTTCAATACAAAGTGGAGTATGTAAGTACTGTATATGCATATACAGTTTGAAAGAATCAAGTCACTGAGAATGATCAACATGTGAAGTTACAGAAGGAAAGAATAATACAAAATCCCACAGGACGAGAAGGGGACAAGAACACAGCTGGTAGGGCTAGCTTTAGAAGAGAGTAAAGACAACTCACTATTTTTTAAGGAGAAAATGTAGAAAGGATGAGTGAATATCATATTTAGAAGTAGAAAATCTGACAGCGTTTACACTTGATATCCTTCAATTTCTGACACTGAAGGTAATGTGTTGTTAAGACTGTGAAGAGGACCAATTCTGGAGTTTAAAAGTAGTAAAGAAAAAAAATAGGATATATTATAGTAGTCTGAGAGGAAATGAAATTAACTGGAAGCATGCTGCAATGTTCTTGATTGTAGCCCAACATTCTTACTGTCATAATATAATTTTAGAGCAGAAGTTTCAGAACTGGAGGACTTTCAAGACATCCTCTCTAAGCCCCTTCCTCTTCACAGGACACATTTTATATACTGTTTACTGCCTGCTCCTCACTTCCTGGCAGCAGAACAGACACATACTGCCCCAAGAACAGAAACTCCAAGACAGCAGAGAAAATACCTGGTCTACCCTCACACCAGAACAGTGCTAATCACAGTGGGGATTCAGTAAATACTTGGCTTACTGAATGAAGGAAAGAAGCAGCAAATGAGATCCAGAGAGATAAGCTACTCCAGGTCAAAAAGCTAAGTAGTATTCATCCCAAATCTATCAACAGTGGTCCAGTGCTATTCCCACTATACTATTACCCTCATAGACTCATGACCATATGATCTTCAATTGTTCTTTGTTTCATGTCTCCCTCCTTGTGCAAGAAAGTATTTATAATCCATCCTCAAAGAGTCCATTCTCCCAACTTCAATCCACTTTGATCGCAGTAACAAGCCTCTAAAAGCGAGAATGTTAATACCAAATTTGTCTATAAAAGGATAAATTCTAGAAATGATACATATATGAATTACATTGTATACAACACTAACCAAATCTGTGGGTTCATCTTCTTCCACCTCTGCTTCATCATCTTCATCTTCAATTATTGAATCTTCTACCGTTTCTTCATCTTCGGTAAGATCCTGAGCCGTAGCTAATGAGCCTAATAATAAAATACAAAACAAGCAGTTAACCCTTTCCCCTGGCATACCAATGTTTTTTAATCCCAGGTATAGGCAACACATTTTTCCCTTTGGAAAACACATTTTCCTTTCCCTCAATCTCTCAGTTCAACCTTGAATGATGACAAATTACAATGCATCTATAATATTCAAGATTTTATCTTATTGATAGCCTTACCAATTATGTGCTAATTTTAATGAAAAATGCTGCTTAATTTTAAAAAGAATGTAATCATTGGGAAAATGAACTGGTGAAAATAAAGATGCCTGGAGGCTCAAATAAAAAAACTTTAAGCAAGTTTGTTTTAAAGAAGCTCCAGGAGGATGAGTGGCTCAGTTGGTTGAACATCTAACTCTTGATTTTGGATCAGGACACGATCCCAGGGTCCATGGGATCAAGCTTAAGATTCCCTCAAATAAATTCCCTCTGCTCCTCTCCCCCACTAGTGCTCTCTCTTAAATCAATCAATCAATCAATAAATGAAAGAAGCTCCAAAATTTAATCCCTGTCATTAACCATACAACCCTGCTCAGGTCTAAAGGAAACAGCAATCTCAATAAGTAGGCAAGAAACATTCGTTACTAAAGTTGACTATAGCTCTACCTCTTACAGCCTGATAGCATATAACTTCAAGAAACATACACTGGTATGGCATCCATGGTAAAAACTAGCTTGCATAAAACACGTATGATTAAGGAAAACTGCACTGGTAACTTCAGGGTTCATAGCGCTAAAAGCATGCATTTATTTCTACATATGCCTTCAAACATGTTTTAAGTACACTTGAAAATTAAGCAATAACTGTAAAGCCAGGAAATTATAATTTTATAGGCAAAAGTACTCTAAGTCAAATTAAATCTATTTCAGGCAAGACTCTCAAAAAAGAAATTTCAAAGTCCTAGTGATTCTTCCAACATTTCTCAGAAAGAATGATGATGTGGCAATTCAGTAGAGGGGAAAAAAAATGTGGGAAAGGAAGCATATGTACATGCTGCAATACCCAGGAAAAACAGTACATATTAAGGACTATGCATTTTAAGTTTTTTCCACTTCCTTGAGTTCTTACTGGCTGTTAGAATTTATTTAAAATATTAAAGAACACTGATCCACACATTGTGAACTGAAAAACAGCTTCTACTGTTTGCTGAAAAAAGACTTGAATAGTGCATTCGTAATTTACAAATCATTTTCTAAAACCAGTAAGAAAAATACCTATGGTCACATAATTTTAAGCTGTACTTAAATTTCAAGACCTCTCAATATATATAATGGATGCTCACCCTACATTTCAGTAGATAATAACGTTAACCAGTAACAATTTTGTCCCTAAAAGTCTAGCAATTTTCAATTGGAAAAACGAAAACATTCTTTGAAAGATCATTCCTCACAAAAAAATGTTTAAAGATATCTAGTTAGCGTTAGATACTCAACTGATGTTTCTTAAAAACGAAAATGTTTTAAAATCTGAAAAAAAAACAGTCTAGATTCTAAACAAGTACAATTGTCAAATTTACTTTAAAAAGCCAAATAAGAACAGAGCAGCAAGCCACTCAGAAAGGAAAAGGATCCCTCTTTAAACCTGCAAATGAACTGGTTAACAGGTTTGGGTAATTCTTTCACTCGGTTTTCCATGCACTAAGTAGAAGCCAGTCACTTCACTTTTCTTTGCAAAACCACTCGTAGGTACCTGTCACTATCATTCATTTTGCCACACAGCTTGCTTGAACTTACAGGATGAAAGCAATCCTAGTAATCATTTAGTCAGACTGAATTTTACAGATTACAAAACTGAAGTTCAGGATAGAACCAGGGCAAAAAGCCAAGTTTCCACATCAGTAATGTTCTACTAAGTTATTTTCACACCAGGTTAACTGCTGGAAAGAATAAGCCGAAATAAACGTATCGCGCCGAATTAGATTCCCGCCGCCTCCCCACTCCCTGGCAAGGCGATGCTTCCCACAAAACAAAAAACAGTTAACAGAAAAACGAAAGAAGAAAAATGAGGGCTCAAGTAATAGGTAGGAATTCCTCGGTCGGCCTGGGAGTAGGGGTGGACAATGAAGGCGAATATGTGGAGCTCTTCCCAAATGAAGACTCCTGGTAACACAGACTGACCGGGTGCTGATAAACAGGGAGATGACCAGAAAAAAGATAATCTAAGAGTTAGGCATGTAGAGACCAAGGGTTTCAGCAAATGAATGAAGGAGGGCTCCCAGCGTGGAAGCTAAAGACACGTCAGCCCAGAGCGGATGGGGGTGGAGCGGAGGCGGCCAGAAGAAATACCACGGGCTGCAGCGCGCGCTCGGGGTGCAGCTGTGTCCCCTGCCCCCTCGCCTCCTTCCCCCGAGCCGAGGACCCACCAACTCCGGCCACAGCTGCAGGCGCGTGTCCCCGGCCAGAGGAGAAACCCAAGGCTCTGGGAGGCCACCAAGCAAGGTCGCCTGGCACTGCTCCGCGCTCCGCGTGGAAGGGGCGGAGGCTCCAGCGGGGACTCGGCCCGCGCGCGCTGAGACCCCCTACTACGGGCCGGGGGTCGAGGAAGAGGTAGGGAGAAGCTGGCGGGATGGACGCCGGACCCAGGAGCCGCTGCCGCCTCCAGCTTCAAACTTGCGGTCGCTGGCATTTCGTCTCCTTTCCGGCCAAGACCCGCCACGCACTCCCACGCCTCACCTCCAGAGCCGCCTCGGAGCAGGAGGGTGGCAGGAAACACGAACAAGAGAAGCAGAAGCAGACGGGAGAGGAGTCTCATGGCGCGGCCGGTCCACTGCCCAGTCACCGCCCGCCAGTGCTTTCCGCGGCTCCGGCGGTAATGGCGTTACTCTTCATCCGGGCTCCGGGAGGGGGCGGGGCACGTATCACGCAAGGACCCTCGCCACGCCCCCTCCTCTGGCCCAGGAACGCCGCCAACGTGGCTGCTAGGCTCGGAGAGGTGGGGAGCGTGTTGCAGCCCCAGGAGTCACGTGACGGGCTGCCCGAGGCGTCTGGTTCCCGAGAAAGTCCGCCTCCCGCCTTAGACGCGGGCTGGCCACCTGCGGTTTGTTGCTCGCCCCGCCCTGCTTGTACGTCTGTCCCAATTAATTAGCGTCGTAAGTAGTTACTTCTTCTGAATGACGTTTCGCCTGGTGCCCGGCGCGCGATAGTCTTTGTTTAATTTTAAGTAACAGTGTTATAAGGAACACGAAGTGCCTGTATGTGGCACTGAAAAGCAAAAACATATTCTGTTATATATAACTTCAAAAAAACCAAAAAGCATTAAAATATACAGTGGAACATCTTGCCCCCTCCCTGCCCACAACCTCACCTGTGGTTAGTGACAGTTCTTAAATTCTTTTTTTTTTTTTTGACAGATCTTAAATTCTTAATTGACATTCCAGAATTATAAATCACCTACAACAGTGCCTGGCATATGGCAAACATTTGGCAAATATAAAATAGAGGCAGCAATGGCTGTTCAGTATCCTTCAGTTTCTTCATCTAGTTGGGTTGATACAAATAATCTGATATTTCATGCAATTAAACAATGTGAATATGAAGTATTGGTCTGGATCTGTGTGAAATATCATACAGATGATGAAATAAATAAGCTAACCTTTATTGCCTGCTTATTTCCAATCACTATTTCTTAGAGCTGTGCTTTCATGTATAATCTCAGTAATCTCTAAAAATCCCTATGACCTGGATATTATTTACTGAGAAGAAAGCTGAGACACAGAAGGGTTAGTAATTTACCCAGAGCTTAAAGGTTAGTCAACAGCAGTTGCAAGATTTGAACCTGGCGGTCTGATCCCAGATTCCTAGGAATCTGGCCATGGCCTAGGACCATCTGCTGGTCCGATCCTGCATTGGCTGTGCGCAAGGCCTCATTCCCCCGGGGCCCCTGTAAAAGCGGTTTGTGGCTGCTCTTGCCATTAATTCTGTCTGCTAAAATCACAGCCTGGTTCACCTCACCTCCACTCCACTCCACCAGGCCACCAGTGCCACTGCCACCACTGCTGTTACACACAAAATCACAGGCCCAAAATGGCATCTTTTAGGCCAAATCACCAAATCTGGACCTGATACGCTACTTAATTGCATTGTCGACGTCCCCCAGAAATGGAGTCTTAACCAGTCAGTCACGGATTTTCTGATCAGCATCAATGAGGAATCTTGTCACATGGGCTCTCCTCCATCTCCCAAAAGAAGGTAAGGTAATCAACCTAATAAGACACCCTGTCCTTCCCCCAAGGGCAGGTGACCAGGCCTGAAACAACCCTTTCTTTTCTTTTGCTAATAACTTCTGGCCCCACCCTCCTTCCTATAAAAACCTTCCATTTTGTACAACTCCTCAGAGCTGCCCTCTACTTGCTGGGTGGAATGCTGCTCCATTCATGAATCGCTTAATAAAGCCAATTAGATCTTCACATTTTCTTGGTTCAATTTTTGTTTTTTATTTTTTTAACATTTATTATTATTGAGAAACAGAGACAAACAGCATGAGCAGGAGAGGGGCAGAGAGGAGGGGAGACACAGAATCTGAAGCAGGCTCCAGACCCTGAGCTGTCAGCACAGAGCCCGACGCGGGGCTTGAACCCACAAACTGCAAGATTATGACCTGAGCTGAAGTCGGATGCTTAACCGATTGAGCCACCCAGGTGCCTCCAATTTTGTTTTATTTTTTAACATGGCTAAGGCACCTGGCAGAAGGGAGGCACTCCCCGAGACGGCATTCTTCCACTCTGCTGCTGCCTCCATTTCTGTGCTTGGCTGCCAAAGCTGCCACTCTGTGCCAAAGCCACCAAAGCCACAGCCATCACTTTGTGGCTGAACCTTGCCAAGTACTCTACTGGCATGGGAAGACTCTCCTTCCCCAACTTTGAGGCACCTTCTGTTTCCTGAGTTTCAAATCAGGCCTTTTCTGACTTCCTGATGTGTGACAGGTTTTCCGACAACCGAATCCTTCTATTTAACTCGCTGCTCTCTCCATGCACCAGAACGAATCCAATGTGAACCGTGTAACAGAGGATATAGGAATTATATACATAGTACTCAGAATCACCTCTTCTCTCCTAACTGGACCAAGGATGTCTCACTGACTCTCATTTCCCTTCAGAGGACTGATTTCCCGTGGGGAGGATTCTCATTACAATTCAAATGAGATTCCTAGTAGGTTCTATCTCTCCAGTTCTCAGGACTTGTTTAGACAGCAGCCTGAACCAGTGAGGATAATCCAGTTTAGGTTTAAACTAGGACTGCCACACCAGGTATTAAATGATTACTAATGATTTTATTTGGGACTTGAACCAACTACTAACTTGAACCAGCTACTAAACTTGAACTACCTACTAAATATTCATCAGGGGCAAATAAAGTGTGCCTATTCTGGAAGTAATTTATATGCAGAATTGAGGAAAAATAAAAACATATAAACAGGAAACAAAGAAACCTATGTAACTTTCCAATTGGTATTAAAATAAAGAGTAGTTGGCGTACCTGGGTGGCTCAATGTTGAGCATCCAACTCTTGGTTTCTGTTCAGGACATGATCTCACAGCATGTGAGTTCAAGCCCCTCCTGGACTCCAAGCTGAGGGCGTGGAGCCTGCTTGGGATTCTCTGTCCCCTCTCTCTGCCCCTCCCCTGCTAGCTCTCTAGCTCTCTCAAAATAAATAAACATTAAAAATAATAATAAAATAAAATAAAAAGTAGTTGCCTGTGGATCAGGGAAGTAAAATATTCACCCTGATCTTGGTGCTCACAAATCCTGTGTTATAATCTACATTCTCTCAATAATAAGCAGATTTCCCTTAGTGCCCACCCAGAGCTCTTCCCCTTAGTTGGTTCCAATCCTTGATTTATGGAATTAAGAATCTATCTCTTGGGGCACCTGGGTGGCTCTGTCGGTTAAGCGTCCAACTTTGGCTCAGGTCACGTATGGTTCATGAGTTTGAGCCCTGCATCGGCTCTGTGCTGACAGCCTGCTTCAGATTCTGTGTCTTGCTCTCTCTCTGCCCCTCCCCTGCGCACACTCTGTCTCCAAAAAAAAAAATAAATAAAATCAAAATAAAATTTAATAAAAACTTAAAAAAAGAATCTATCTCCTAATTTAAGAGCACCTGGCTGGCTCCATCAGTAGAGCATGTATGACTCTTGATCTTGGGACTGTGAGTTTGAGCCCCCTATTGGGTGCTGAGATTACTCTAAAAATCTTTTTAAAAAAAAGAATCTACTAATTTACTTAGGTCTTTCCAAATATTTCCCCAGGTTCTCCCTTTCTCTCGCCTCTGCACCTATCTCTCTGAAGTTACTCGTTTTCCAGGAATATACCACACCCTGGTTATTCTCTTCATACAGCTCAGGCAAATCCACAGTTGATTTTTCTACTTTTGTCATTGTATTCCTTTAGAATTTGTAAAAGCAGAGCCTTCTCTTCCTCTGATTATGTAAGAGTTCCTTCAGCCTCTTTGGCAAATGGGCTCATTAAGTCCCAGTTTTCTGTTGTATTCCTCCAGGTTACCACGTATCTGAGGAACTTCCTCATGTCCCTTAAACTTTTGCTGTACTGTTACCTTGAGGACTTACCTTCACCTCCTAATTTAAAATTGCAACCCTCCAGCCTTCCCTACCTGCCCCCCTCTATTCCCTTTTCTCTATTCTCCTTCATTCACAGCGCTTACTACCTTCAACACAATATATAGTTTATTATGTGTCCTGTCTGTAAACGTCTTGAGGCCAGGGATCTGTGTGCCTTGGAGTCATGGTTACAGAAGAGTATACTCTGTGGTAACTCAGAAAATATTTCTTGAATTTGTTGTATTGTTACAGGGACATCTCCACAAATTTGCAATCGAAGTTTAATTGTAGGCTTAATAGGAAATGAAAAAATATCAAGCAAAAAAAATGTATTTATTACATGCAAGCAAAGACAAGTGTTCTTTCACCTAGTAAGGGCTAAAGAAAAGAATTGGGGTTTTTTTTTTTGTTTTTTTTTTTTGCTATACTTTATCTCTGAAAGAAATTCCTTATGAAAAGGGGGCACAACAGGAAAAAGAAACAAAAAAATAAGGAAAGCTTTCAAATGAGTCAAGGTTCTCCAAGCCCAATTCCTAACTTAGGAGGAGGTCCTACATTCTCTCCTGGGTGCTCTTCCCATCTGGTTCTCTTTCTGCACAATTCACAGACACCCCACCCCCACCCCCAGCTCATAAAGCTTTGAAAAGTATGGATGGACAAAAGCACAATCACCTGATCACTGTCCACAAAACCCGCCACTTACCTCCTTCTGTACACTTAGGCTCTGCCCTCCTTTCTGTTCCAATAAAAAATGTTTATAGGCCCACCAAGGGCATCCACCATTTGTGGTCCACATACGATAGTGGACCCTGCTCAAAAACGTGTGTTTTGAAGATAGCCCTCTCTTCTCTACCTCATAATACATTTCTACTTTTCCAATCTATAGCTCCCATTAACATACAAACATACAGTAATGTAGCCCAACCTAAAAAACAAAACTCCCTGTGGCCCCTGTCCCCCTTCAGCAAGCCCCTCCCTGCTCTCTGACACAGTAAAACTTGACTAACTCACCTTTCAACTTTCTTCTCCACCTATTCCAACTGCGCTTTTCTTTTCACCACTAAAATGTCTCCATCTTGCTAAACCCCAAAGACCTCATCTGAGCCCCGTCCCCCACTTCTTTCACACTTGTTTCTCTAGACTCAGAGACAACCTTACTCTCCTAGTTCTCTTTCCACATCACCGGCCCCTCCTCCTCCTCTGCCTAGCCCCTAAATGTTGGCTTGTTGGAATGGATCTACTATGTAAGGCTGGAAGACTCACCAGCTCGCATTCTGGGAGAGGGCCTGGAGCCCCCATCTACCTATCCTATCTAGGTCCTATCTAGGACTCCCATCTACCAAAGCACCCAGGAATGCATAGGCGAGAAGGGCTCCAGCTTCACTGAGACCAGTGGTGGGCTGTCCTCTGTAGCCCAGGCTGAGGGTAAAAGATGCTGTTACAGAACTGGGCTGATAGCAATGAGGATGAGTGGATGAGAACGGAGACCAGATGGCACTCCTTAACCATCAGACAAGGTGGGCTCAGTTATCACCATCACCATGAGCTGCAAATAGGGAGCTGAATAGGGAGAGGACTGGAGAATGGGCAGGAGGAGTAAGCTGAAGAGAGCCATGGCAATGGTTAATAAGATATGTGGGCATTCAACTTAGTGTTAATTTATACAATTAAAGAAATCAAGAAGGATCAAGAGGAGGTTGAGGGCAGTCACCCAGTAGAAAGTCACTATCCCCTCCTCAGCTGTGCCTGAGCTAGTTCTCAATTCCAGAACCAGTAATTATAGAGAAGTGGGGGTGTTATGACGGGAGCCCCGAAACACCACAACAGTTGCCATTCAGTTGTGAATCCCCCATCCTTCTTCAAAGGATGGACATTTACTCACAGTAATCATGCATTGAGGAAAGGGGAACACCCAGGCCTTTGGAGGATTGTTGGACACAAGGTCTGAACTGATGTTATATCCAGGACCTAACATGTCAACACGGCCCCCCTTTAGAGTAGGAGTATAAGGGAGCCAGGCAATAAATGGAATCCCATCCTGGGTCCAGCTAACAGTGGGTCTTTCAGGTTACCAGACCCACCCATACCTGGTCCCTGAAACTACAGATGGAATGGACATACTTGGTGGTTGAAAGAACCCTTACATTGGTTCCTTGGGGAACTATTAAGAGTATGAAGGGCTTAGTGGAAGTTTCTCAAGCTGCCACTACCACTCCCCTTCCCAACAGAGATAGTAGATTAAAAGCACTCCCACATCCCAGGGGAATGGTAGAAGTGTGTGCCACTTTCATGGGGTGGTGGTCTCTGTCAAATTCCAATTTAATTTGCCAGCTAGCCCCTACAAGAACTAGACGAATCATGGCAGATGACAGTGAAATACCAAGAAAGTAACCAAGTAGCAGCCTCAGTGCCTCATGCTCAGACACAGCAGCTGATCACAGTTTGTCCTACTAACCCTTCTCTTGTATGTTTCCCAAGAACTTGACTGACCAGAATCCTGAAGAAATTGGAGGCGAAAGCAGTGATTGACTGTCAGTAAGCTAGAGGAGATTTGGGGTGTGTGTGATGGAAATATTCTAAAACTAGATTGTGGGGATTATTGCATGGCAGTGCATTTGCTTTGTAAAATCACTGAGTTCTACACTTAAAATAGAAAATATGTATCTTTTACAGTATGTAAATCATCCCTCAATAAAGTGAAGAATATATTTAAAAGGTGTATTTATTAGTTGTAGTAATTCCTCATGTATTTATGTACTGTAGTTTTTATACCTCTTTGTGAGATAAAAGAAAATATATATACTGGTGTCTGCCCCAGTGTCTGGTATAGAGCACCTAAAACTTTTGTCAATTCCTAAGAGAGAACAGCATTAGGGGCATCTTTTGTTCTAATGAGGCAGCTCTGTGAGCTCTGGATGGCTCCTGGATGGGGGCTGGCCACTAAAGACCAAACCATGATTAGAAGGTTGGAATTTTCAGCTCTACCTCTCTATTCTCCAGAGAGGAGAAAAGGGTTGAACATGGACTTAATGCTAAGTCATGGCTACATGAGGACACCTCCATAAAAATCCCAAAAGGATAGGATTCAATGAATTTCTCAGTTGATGAATACCTCCAAATACCAGGAAGGGAGCACACTCCAACTCCATGGGGACAGAAGCACCTGCACTCAGGATCCTCCCAGACCTCATCCTATGTAACTCTTAGTCTGGTTTTTCATCTGTATCCTGCAATAAACTGTTAAAGTAAGTGTTTCCCTGAGTTCTGTGAGGTGTTCTAGCAAATTAATCAAACCTGAGGAGGGGGTTGTGGGAACCTCTGATTTATAGCTGGTCATCACCTGGACTAGTGATTTGGCCTCTAACGTGGAGTGAGGGCAGTCTTGTGGGACTGAGCCCTTACCCTGTGGAATCTGATGCTACCTCCAGGTAGGGAGTGTCAGAATTGATTTAAATTGTAGGAAACCCAGTTGATGTCACAGAGGATTGCTTGGTGTGTGAAAAAACACCACACATCTGGTGACAGAGTGTTGTGTGGTAGTAGCATCAGAGTAAAGGGGAGACATGGGAGAGAAGGAACTGACTTCTTCCTAGATCTTATTCTCTGAATACTAAAGGTCTCTGATAGGGATGTTCAAATCCTCCAGTCCAAATGGAAGTTGAATCCATCAGTAGAGTGGTTGTGCTGTGAAATCACAGAAATTCTCTTCTCAGAACATCTTCATTGACCTTGGCCTCATTTATAAGGACCCCCAAGTGTACATCAGTGTCATTGAATTTTTCACCATATCATGCTCACTGGAATTTCTTTAAAAATATATTCCAATTGGTCTCATGTAAGGTTGGCCTTGCTAAATACGGGAGGATCTGTGTTCGGTTTCACAAAGTACCCCCGAGATACAATCATGAATTAATACAGACTCCCAGAGTCCTCTGTAAATATTTCAGAATGGAGCTGCTAGATTTGAATTACATATGCCACTTGCTCATATCCAGAGTTTCTATAGGCAAGTGTCACAATCTTTTATTTTTTAATTATTTTTTAAATGCTTATTTGAGAGAGAGAGAGAGAGAGAGCGCGCACATGTGAGAGTGCGCGCATGAGTGGGGGAGGGGCAGAGAGAGGGAGACACAGAATCTGAAGTGGACTCCAGGCTCTGAGCTGTCAGCACAAAGCCAAACATGGGGCTTGAACTCACAAACCGCAAGATCATGACCTGAGCTGAAGTCAGATTCTTAACTGACAGCCCCAGGTGCCCCTACCACAATCATTTAAAGATGGACATAAAGTACAAATTATTTACATTTTTACATTTAATATTAACACAGTCCTATCATTGTTCTTAACATAACGTGAGCATGAACTCAATTCTCACAATAGCTATTACCGGGGAGCTGGGTCTTGAACCTAAACCATATATTCTGTGGTAAGTGCTTTTTCCTGTAACACACTATCTTCCATATGCTGTAGTTTAGAGAAGAAGAGTGTGCTAAATACCATTAGGAAATCTCAGATAAAATAGAGGAGGGGCACCTGGCTGGCTCAGTCAGGGGAGCATGTGACTCTTGATCTTGAGGTTGTGAATTCAAGCTCCTTTTGGATGTAAAGATTACTTAAAAATAAAATCTTAACGGGCACCTGGGTGGCTTAGTCAGTTAAGTGTCTGACCAGCTCAGGTCATGATCTCATGGCTTGTGAGTTCAAGCCCCACGTCAGGCTCTGTGCTGACAGCTCAGAACCTGAAGCCTGCTTCAGATGTCTCTTTCTCTCTCTGCCCTTCCCCTACTCATTCTCTCTCTCTCCCCAAAAATAAACTTTAAAAATAAAATCTTAAAAAAATTTTTAATTGAAAAAAATTTTAAATTCAGAGGAGATAGTATTGCTTTCAGATAAGGATGAGTGTGACATTTAAATTAGGCCTTGAGAGATACAAATGTGTTAAATATAGCTGGGAGAGGTGAACGAGGGAGGAAGTCCAGTTTAGTTAGGGCAGGGAAGGGCATTCCAAGAAAAAGCAACAAGATGGGCAGAGGCACACAATTAGTGTGGGGCCAGAATATGTAAAGCCAGAGATGTGTGACTACAACATAAGAATTTGTAACCCTGTCCATAAAATAGAATTCAGTAAATTATGATATACACATGCGCGCACACACACACACACACACACTCCATGAAATATTACACAGCCTTTAAAAATAAGAAAGGCATACTGAGACTGGCAATATGGAAAAATATTTATCAGAAACACTGAGTCAAGATGCCTGTTGGTTAAGATAATACATCAAAGTGCTTTGTAAATTGTAAATCCTTTCTCAGAAGGTATAATGGGGCATGGAAAGCAAGGAACCAGGATAGCTTTAGAGAAGAGGATTCTGGGGAGAATTTTTTTCAGGTGAGAGTAAGAATTCATTGAAGACGAAAGGCTGGAGAGAATAAAAATGGTCAGTGGGGCAGGTCCTCAAGAAGATGTGATGGCTCAGAATCAAGGGAAGAAAGAACTGGAAGGAAGGGGAAGAAAGTAGAGATAAAAACAGAAATCTTGAGTCGGAGAGGAAATTGTACCTCCTTGTCACATCCTGAGGCGAGAGCCAAAGCTTTGCTCTGTGAAGGCAGAGGCTGTGGCTATTTCAAACCTTCGCCTCCCCCCTCGAGCCTCCCACTGCACGAAGAGTGGGAAGCTTTCAGCCAGAAGCTCTTACTTACACGGCACAGGTCCTGGCTGCTCTAAGCATGCTTGTCTGATTTCCTTTCTTCCAGTCTCAGCAGCTGAAGTACCCCTGTTCCTATGCTTTGCTGGGGAACCCAGGCCCTCTTTCCTCCTCTGAGACCTTGACTCATCAGTTATCCCTGTTCTCCCCTTTATCGTCAGCCCCTTCCCTGGCCACTGGATCCTTCTCAGCATATATTTAACTTTGTATCAAATATCTCCTGGATGTTTCACATCAACCTCACACTTTCCTGCAAACCAGCAGCCCATCTTGTGCTCTCTACTTCAGTTAGGATGACACATCCAGAACTCTGCTAGGCTTTCTGGACTCTTCTGTCTTCACCACCATCGCTAACCAATTACCAAAAATCCTTTTCACTTTACTTTTGACATCACTTCGCATCCACATCTCCCTCTTTATTTTCACTGCCACTATTTTATTTTTTTTAAGTTTATTTATTTATTTTTGAGTGAGAGAGAGCGAGCTCGCACACATGAACAGGAAAGGGGCAGAGAAGGAGTGAGAGAAGCAGGCCCTGTGCTGTTAGTGCTGAGTCCAACGTGGGGCTCAATCCCATGAATCATAAGATCATGCATGACCTGAGCTGAAATGCAGAGTCAGATGCTTAATGGACTGGGTCTGGTGCCCCCACTGCCACTATTTTAGTTTCTGGTACAAGTATTCCTTGCCTGGAGCACTGTAGCCATTACCTTAACAGGCACTTCTGATTATACTTCACCCACCATCAGCCTGCCCTTTACATCACTTTGAAGGTGATCTTTCAAAATGCATATATAACCACATCAGTCCTCTACTTTAAATCTTTCAGAGCTTGAGATTTCATAAGGATAATGTTCAATTTTTTTGGCCAGGCATTCAATGCTATTCACCACCATCTTCATCTCCCGCCAATGAAGAATGTGGATTTTAGACGTGACTTGGGGTTCAGGGGGATGTAACAGAGCCTATCAGGCCTCTGTGATTTGAATGTGCTGTTGTTTTCCCCTCCTATCTGTCTGGGGAATGTCCAGCCAGGGATAGATCTGGCTCAGGTGGCCTGAATTTCCCTGCCATAGTCCTGAGCCATTTCATCTATGCTTCTAGAGCACCCTGGACAGTTACACCCGCACCCCACTCTAGAACAGTGTATCTATCTCCCTTAGATTATGTAGTCCTTCCTTGGTGATTCTTGCCTGATTTTTCTTTGTGTCCTTGGCATCTAACATAGAGGCTGTCACATAGTTTATTGAAAGTCACTAAATGTTTAATGAAAGAAGTACAGGCTTAGACTCTGCGTCCTTCAGTCATGCACCAAAGGAGGCACATTCATTTTGAGACAACTTGCAGATAAAAGATTATGAATGTCTAATACTATACAAGGCAAATGTGGTGCTTATGCACACGCTCCTGTTTGCAGACAGCCTTCCTTTCCAAAAGTTTCATCACAATTGTGTGCAGATTCCAGAACTGCAGTAGCCGTCTTTATGTTAATATTTGTCTTTCTCCTGTCATGTTTTAATTTTCCCTGGAGGATCCCCTCCAGGGAAACAATAATAGTATCTCTTTTTAAAACTGGAATCATTTCCAAAACTTCAATGCTTAATTTTCTGAAACACATTACTGTCACAGCTGAGTTTTTCTGTGGATTTCTCATCATTTATCTTAAGTGGTATTGCAACTTTTAGAATTTGAGAAATTAAAATTTCTGTTTCAAAATTCACATAAGATCTGTCTTACAGAATTCCTCAGCAAAAATAACAACAACAATAATAGCTTTTATTTATTCAGTGCTTCCTTTAAGTACAGATATATATTCTCCATATATTTTTCTCTTGTGCTTACCTGAGTAATTTAAGTGCAAAACTAATTACAGCAAGCTAAAATAATAATGTAGTTGATTCAACAGCTACATTTCCATCCTGGCTCTGGGATTTAGCAAAAGAATAATATGCACATAGGTACATTTGTTTTTCTGATACACATCACAAAATCAGCTGTCTCTGGTTCCTTTGTTTAAATTCAGGACTAATTCCTCAAAACTACGTAAAAGTAGAAATTATAAGAGTTAGGTCTCAAAGGACCAGTCCTCCCCTTTCATCCGCGTTTTAATTCCAAAGGATTTCAGAATTAGTGTCTTAACATTTGGTTGGTAGTAGGAAGAGCCTGCCTGCTGGGAGAGAAAAAGGATGTCCTACAGGCAGAAACCAGCTGAAATGAGATACATTACTATTTTTATGTGTCATTAAAGGCTTCATAATATGGAAGTGATATTGTGTGAATGAAAATAGACATTTGGAAAAGAAGCCACTTGTTCCTCTGTTTATGTTAAAGGAAGTATGTTTCGTTGTTCACAGGAATAAATTAGAAGAAAAGTAATCACAGTTTTTGGAATGTATAATTTCATCATTTATACAGATTTTAATGTATCATTTGTATGATTGATCTGGTTATTATACTTAGTAATGACTTTGCGCCTGGATTGGCCAACAAAAATGATTAATGTTTAATCTTCAATCTTGTTTAATCTAAAAATTTTCTATTTCCTTCTAAAATATCTGGCATCTAAAAATGAAAGGAAAAAATGTATCTGAAGTTTTTAGGAAACACAGACATTCAGTGACACAACAACTGATTCTTGATTACGTATGGAATTCCTGATTATATATACAATTCTTACTGCATAAACAGCTAATTCTTATATACACATGGAAAAGGAGTACAACCCGCAGATAGATAAACTTCAGATAACACCAATACTATATTTTAATAACGATTTCTGTTTGTTTCAACCTTTTTCCCGTTATGGAACATGGCAAGGAACAAGGGTGGCTGAGTTTCATCTTCCTTGGTTTGGCTGCCAGCTGGCAGAATGAAGAAGAAGGAACAGAAACACGAATCTAAATAATTTGTAAAATTGCTTACCAGCACAGTATAACTAGGGTATTCTCATAACTCCACTATTAGAACAGCTGGGTCTCGGGGGGCATATACAGACATGCCCTTGACTGTACCCATCTTCCACAAAGCTATGTCACAAATAGGCCACAGGTTTGTATGAATACATACCCTTGGCCTGGAGTAGGACAAGGGCATGAGTGGCTACATCTTCTATTAGGAATTACTCTACCACGGGTAGCACTGGTGCTGGGTCCTGAGTCTGTGTAACACTCCCTCCTATTTAGTCCCTATTAGGGGGGATAGGTGCAGGGAGATACCAAAATCAATATGAGACAATTTCTGCACTAAAAGTGTTCTAGTCAAGTTACGGGACATGCAAGTAGAGAACAGTAACTTGCAGGTGCTGTTTTATCAAAGGGGACAGTGTGGGCCCGTGGCAGGAAGCCAGTCAGTTCCGTGTGGGAGACAGGGCAGGAGAGGCTTCCTACAGGAGCTGGACCTTGAGCTGCCAGGTGAGTCTGTGAGGTGGGAACTGAAGTAGAGGAGAAAAGGAATTGAGAGAGAACATTCCTGGCAGGGGAAGCTGCAGGGACCATCACAGGAAGGCATACAAATAACATAGCATGCTTGGAAAGTGGCAAGTGGTTAGATGTGGTTGCGTGTTTGATGACAAAGAGGAAGCAGCGAATGAGAAGGCTGGATAGGAGGGCAAGAGCCAGGTCATAGAGGACCTTATATGCTGTGCTAGGGAGCTCAATTTGATCCAGAATGCAACTGGGAACCACTGAGGGGTTTTATGTAGGGAAGGGGCATCATCCTTTTTGCTTCTGAAAGATCACTCTGTCTACTCTGTGGAGGATGGAAGGAAGGGGCACCAAGCTGGAGGCAGAAGCAAGTAAATGACTGTCATAGGCCAGATGAGAAATGATGAGGGCCTGACATGAAGCAGTGGCTGTAGGGATGCAGCAAAGAGGACCAACACAAGGACAATTTCAGAAGGAGGGCTTCCCAGTTATAGGATATATGAAGATCAGAGGCCGAAGAGGCCTCATCTGAGGACAGAAAGGAAAGCAACACTGAACATTACTGAAATGTAACTTCAGGAACTCCTATTTAATCTTGTGCTAGGGTTGAATTACATGGAAACAGAACATTCTTAATAGTGATCATCAGTATGACCTACCACGGTCAAGGACTTAGGATGATCTTCTAATCTTCTTGGTCTGTAGGAGATAGAAAGAGAACAATGTAAACAAACAAACAAAACTCCCCAAAACCCAAATCCAAACCAAACCAAACCAAACAGGGCAGTGGTGGCAGTGGTGAGGAAGACTAAAATAGTGAAACTAGTCAACAAGAAGGCCATTATTTAATATGTTCTTGCCATTTAGGATAGAACTACGAGCCCCTAAAAGATTCAGAGAAAGCTTTTCAGTGTGTAATACATGGATCAGTCTCATTGCAATTAAATAAAATTATTGGGCAGTCTTGTTGTATTTTAACATTCTCATAGACTTCTTTAGGATAAGATTTTGGCTCCTTCAAAGTGATAAGGAACTAGGGGGGAAAAAGACATCTGAAACTATTAACGTGCTTGCTTTTATGTCTGTATTTCCCACTCTTTCTACTACTGGAGACAATAGGCACCAGGAGCACCCCAATTCTGAGACGGTGCAGAGGTAGTCTAAAGTGCATTCCCCGTGCCCAGGGGAAGCCTCAAGGACGGTGGTGGCTGAAGGCTCCTGTAAGTCTCCAGTTTTCTAAGAAACAGCCTTGCCCAGCTGGAAAGGCTCTTCTGCTCCAGCTCACTCCCTGGCTTCAAAGGCCATTCAAAGTTTACACAAATGGGCTTTAAATCCACTCTGAAAACAGGCTAAGTAAACAACTAGCAGAACTAGTGAAACCTGTGAATTTATATTGCTAATTTTCTTATTTTAAAATAAGGGTGGAAAAAATACTCCACAGTTTCTGACAGCAACTCAGAGAAGGTTCGTATTCAGTTTAAATTAGCAATTACGGGGCATCTGTAACATGCCAGGCATCAGATCGTATTCTTTCATATTAGGGGAAAAAATCATAGTTAACCTATCATCTTGCAAATACTAGGATAACCTCCTAAGGCGTTTTAATTCTCAAAACATAGTTGTACTGCAAATGGTATGCCGAATATTCATGACTCACAACATAGTCAAAATGCAACTTTCATATCTGCTTCCCATTTCTTCACTCAAGGAAGCTTCTCCTTTGCCATTGGCTGAATATGCAGCGGGCCCAGTGATGTTGTTGGCTTACTCTAAGGTGAGGTCAGTCCTCACTGTGAGGCACGAACACAATCTCAATTCAGTAAGCAGAATGTCTGGTCTTACATATTAATCCTTTAATCTTCATTTGGGAAGTAGGACTTCTCCTCCCCCTCTCCAAGCTAAGGCTTGTAACTGGGGGACACCACCTGCCACTGGAGGTCAATTTCTGCTCCCTTTTCATTCTCCATCTCCTCCATTTGCAGGAGGAGTTAGGAGAAGTAAGGTGCTGGGACATTTTTACTTGGCTTGGTGGCTTCCGTCTCTGGGCTTGTAGTGGCCAGCTGATTGTGTCTGTGGAGTTTGCCACTGCTAGGGACCTCTGTCCTACAGTTCCCCTGACCGAGGCCAATGCATCTCTCTTCTAGAGCTCACCTGATACTCCTTCATCAGCCTCTAAAATTCTGGCATTCCCTTCCAGCCTCTCAGTGCTGGTATCCCTCCAGGCAGCTTTGGGCAGAGCCCAGGGGAACTCAATTCTCTCCTGTCTGGTTCTTAAGAAACTATCGCAAACATCTTTTGTCCTGCTGGCAAGCTCAGAAAGAACAGGCCACCCCATCACAGCCCCTCTGGGAGGCTGCCACAGCTTTCTTTAGTTATCTCAGGCACAGTGCATCACTGGTCCTCTGTTCCCCAACTTTTAGGACATGCATATCAAAGCTCTCCAGGTGATCTTCTGGAAACCCCCACACCAGGCTTTAAGTAAAAGAGGTAGGATTACTTGGGGGCGATGGGTAATCCACAATATGATGGATTCAAAGAAATTTCTTTTCCAGTGCTCCCCACTCTCCACACTTTTTATACACTGGATCTGGCCAAGAGATAGGAGTCCTGAAACAGGTTCTTTGCAATTTCCTTCAGAAACTCTGCACATGGGGAAACTCACACTCACTTTGAGAACTTTAATAACTGTTTTATTAGCACCTTAGGGACTAGGCCAGAAAGAATTCCATTTTAATATCCTGCTATTGGTCTTAATCAACCCCATAGGGTTTGTGCGTATACCTTGTAGCATCAAATCTACAGAAATAATGTATTATAAGATTTAATAT
Source organism: Cryptoprocta ferox (assembly GCA_028646485.1). NCBI lineage: Eukaryota > Metazoa > Chordata > Mammalia > Carnivora > Eupleridae > Cryptoprocta > Cryptoprocta ferox. Next base: position 122,551,126 of record CM053577.1, read on the forward strand.
TAGTGTAAGAAAATCTGGTCATAAAGTATATATGTAAGCTGTTTTGCTGTAGACAAAATCTTAGCTCATGTCTTTATAATATCTTCCTTAGAGGGGATTGTAAGTTCCGGGAGGGCGGGTATTCCAGCTTTCCAATTCAAGTTCTACAAAAAACATTTATCAAGCAACTCTTTTATGCCAGGCAAAATGCCAAGGACTTGTATGTAGTGTATCTTAAATTAAGAAAAGGGGAAAAAAGTTTTTTAATGTGTCATTCATTATACTTATGTTCTAAAGTTAAAGACATTATTTAGAAACAGAAAAACTCACTTTGATTTTCTTGCTCCCTCTCTGGGCCTCCTAATTAAATCTTCCAAATGTTTATTTCTCTCTTCTAGACTGAAGGAAGAAACAATTGAATTTTATGACTAAAATTGACTTTTCTAAACTAACATTTTGTTGGACTCACTGGGGGATTTGAGACGATAAATATAAATGGTGGTCTAGCTTTCTGTATATCATCCATCGACCTCACCATAGGAGAATTCGGGATTTTTTCCTAGCAACTCAAATGATTTAATCAATTTCTTCCATTAAGGTCCCAGTAGTGAAGAAGGAAAGTAGATTGTAGTAAACCTATAAAGTGACAGACGTTTTATTCATTTACACAGACAGTGGGTAGAGAAGTAATCCCTTTGCACGAGAAAACCCAACATGATTCTGGGAGTAACATGTTAAAAACACAGCCCCTGGGGGCATTTGGGGGGCTCAGTCGATTGAGCGATTGAGCGTCTCACTTCAGCTCAGGTCATGATCTCATGGTTTGTGGGTTTGAGCCCTACATCAGGCTCACTGCTGTCAGTGCAGAGTGCGCTTCAGATCCTCTGCCCTTCTCTCTCTCTGACCCTCCCCTTCTCGTGCTCTCTCTCTCTCAAAAATAAATAAACATTAAAAAAAAACCACTTTTAAAAGCACAACCCCTGAGCTGTGAACTGCTTTAACAAGGGGAAATGTGTAATAGTATCGTAGGAAGGATCACAGCACGCAGGTGGCCTGTTGGAGTTTTACTGGTGTTCTACTTTTATGGCTTTTAGCAAGAGAGATAGCAGCATGTTCCCTTCTTGCCTCTAGGAGGGCAAATTCAATTAAAGTAGTCTCTTCTCAAACTCCCTTTCCTGTCCAGGGACAGTTTATTAGTTTCCTGTGGCTGCTTCAACAGCTGACTACAAACCTGGAGGCTTGAAACAACACAGCTTTATTCTCCCACAGTTTAGGAGGTCAGAAGTCTGAAATCAGATGCCCTGAGCTAAAATCAGGGTGCCCGCAAGGATGTGCTCCCTCCAGTGGCTTGGAAGCAGTCTTCTTTGCCTTGCCTTTTCCCAGTCTGGCTGCTGTCCTAATTCCTTGGCTCCTTGGCACGTGGCCTTTACTCTTCCTGTTGCTTGATCACATTGCCCATCTTCTGTCATCAGACTTCTCTCTGCCTCCCTTTTGTAACAACAATTGGGACGGCTTTTAGGGCTCACCCGAATAATCCAGGCTAATCTTGCCATCGCAAGATCCTTCATTTAATCACATCTGCAAAGTCTCTTCTGCCATATGAGGGTGTATTCACAAGTCCCAGGGAATGGAATTTGGCTGTCTTTGGGAAGCTGTTATTCAGGCTACTATGGAGAGTAAACAGATCTGTGGAGGATAGAAAATTCTCTTGCAGGGGTCATTACCTCAAATACCTACATAAGAGTCAAGCAAGTATATAAACTGAATAAAGCCAGCTAAGGGGGATTTGGACAAACCAGAGAGCATTTACCCCTATTGTAGAGGTCACTTTTAAATAACAAACTTGAGCCATGAAAACTTGATCAAGGCAAAAGGGCCAACCGTAACCCCAACCCCCTGGCTGAATACAGATCAGCCCATCAGGAAACCCACCTCAAAATATCCATAAGCGCTAGCTAACCAATGGGTTACTTACAGCCAGGCAGTTACTAAAAAAGGGAAAATTCCATTGGTCCCCATACCGCCTCACCTTCCCTCTTTAAATACAGTCCCCACCCACTGCCTTGTGGCAGTCTCTCCTTTGCTGTCCTGCCCGCTACTCCCTTGTGGTGTATTCAATAAACTTCTATCTCCTTTGTTCTGTCTCAGGTGAATTCCCATACCCCTGGCTTCCACTCAATCCCGTCGCCCTACATTTGGGGCCCCCCATCTGATTGGAAGGGAATCACACCTATTCCCTGCCTGAAGGACAAAGTTGCTACTTGGCTCTTGCCTGATGTTGCCATGTGGGAATGCTGCAGTACTGATGTCAGATCTCAATTTTAAAGAAGAGACGGAAATCTAAATTTTTACAGGAAATCTTCCTTTTTAAATATTGACAATATTTCAAAAATACTTTAAACATTAGATGGGCCAAACAAAACACATCTGCCTTGGGGTATGCCTCATATGGTGTCATTTTGAAACCTCTGCATTATTGTCCACAGATATCAGGCTTTTGTTTTCAAAGGTTAAAGGGGAGATATTGTCCATCCAGGAGGGGATGAAAATATTAAATAGGCCCTCTGTTTACAAACAGCTTGAGTCTATCATGCTTCATGATTAGAGAAAATGCCATGGAATAAATCTTTGTCTTTCTAGAGTTCACAAACAACAGACCAAGTCTCAGAGGAAGAGGATACTCAAGGAGAGAGACTGAAGTGGCTCAGTCAGTTAAGCATCAGACTTCAGCTCAGGTCATGATATCACGATTCATGGGTTTGAGCTCTGTGTCTGGCTCCATGCTGACAGCTTGGAACCTGAAGCCTGCTTTGGATTCTATGTATCCCTTGCTCTCTGCCCCTCCCCTGCTCACACTCTGTCTCTCTCTCAAAAATAAATCATTAAAAAAATTTTTTTAAAGATTTTTAAAAAACAAGTAAAAAAGGAGAGTGAAAAGTTCTTCTAAGCATGCTATGAGCACCAATGGGATATACTTATACACAGTGCTCCTGTGCATAGAGCTGAGGACAAAAAGCCACAACCTAAGTCCAAGTAAATGGAGTCATTGGTTTCATGTGGGAAGCGATGTCCTCCCTTGAAGGACACTGGCAGCTCATGCAGGGAGCCAAGCAAGCAGAGCAGCACCATTCAGCAGAATAAAGGTGCTAACTGGACCGTGTCAACAGATGTCATGATGTCTGTCCCTGCTTGGAAGTAGAAGTCAGCCTTATCCATTTTAAAGTCTGTGTTAGCACTGGCGTTTGTGTTTTTTAAACATCTTTATTAATGTATAACTGATATGTAATGAATTGCAGATTTACTTATATTTAAAGTGTGGTTTGATGCTTTGACATATATATTCACCCAGGGAACAATAATCACAATGAACATAGTGAACATATCCATCATCTTCAAAATTTTGCTCATGTACTTGTGTAATCCCTCACTCCCATTCCTCCTTGCTCCCAGGTCACCAGACAACCACTGACCTGCTTTCTCTCACTATAGATTACTTTCCATTATCTAGAATTTTATATAATGGAATCTTACATTTAGTCCAGTTATTTTGAGATTGATCCATGTTGTCGCACGTACCAAGAGTTCATGCTTTCTTTCTTTCTTTTTTTTTTTAATCACTGAGTAGTATTCCACTGTGTGGCTATACTACAATTTATCGTTTTACCATTTGAGGGACATATGGGTTGTTTCCAGCTCTGGGCTATTACAAATAAAGCTGGCATGAACAGTCATCTTTGTGTGTACACAAGTCTAGAAATACAAAGATATATTCCATGGCATTTTCTCTAATCATGAAGCACGATAGACTCAAGCTGTTTGTAAACAGAAGGCCTATTTAATATTGTCATCTCTTCCTCATTTGGATCAACACATTGGAGTGCTGAATCATACAGTAGTGTCTGTGTAACTTTGTAAGAAGCTGCCAGACCGCTTCTAAAGTGGCTGTGTCGTATTCCATTCCCACCAGGATGGTCTGAGCTGCTCAGCTGCTCCACATTCTTGCCAGTACTTGGTATAGTCAGTCTTTGAAAATTTCCAGTAGTTGTGTAGAGGTATTCATTGTGGTTTTAATTTGTCTTTTAATGATGTTGAATATCTTTCCATGTTCTTATTCGTTATCCATCTATCTTCTTGGTGAAGTGTCTGTTCAAATTTTTGCCATTTTAATTGGGTTGTTTTGTTACTGAGTTTTGAAATTTGTTACATATTCTGGATAAAAGTTCTCTACCAGATATATGACTTGCAAATGTGTTCTTTCAGACTGTGGCTTGTCTTTTCATTCTTTTATCTGTCTCCTGAAGAGCAGAAGCTTAATTTTTTTTTCTTTGTTTTATCGAGACACAATGACACATACATAGCACTGCATAAGTTTAAGGTGTACAGCATAATGATTTGACTTATACATACTGTGAAATGGTCACCACATGTTGCAGACTATGAGTCTGGAGTTCTCTCTTGTCCAGGAAGAGAGCGGATGCAGAACAGAATATGAGGAGGCTAATGTCTGGGAAGAGACAAGAGCCCCAAACAGGGGTTTTGTCTCTGTATTTATAGAGCTCATGAGATATTACCCACATGGCAAACGTGAAGAAAACAAGATCTTACATACATGGTGAATGGAAGAAAACAATCAGATAGTAATCATTAACTTGTGTATAAGCAAAGGGTCTTGGGGGCAAGTGGAGTTTGTGATCAAGGTACAATAGTATACTGGTGTCAGAATGGAAAGTACTCATGATCCCATTACAATATCTCACTACCTAACCTCAGGTGTTTTTGCCCCGTGGTGGCGGCTTTCCACCCTAAGCCTTTTTCTAACCCATTTATGTAAGAAGAACCTATTTCTCCACAACCACAACAAGTTTAGTTAACATCCATCATCTCTATTAATACATGAAAAATAAAAAAGAGAAAATAGGGCGCCTAGGTGGCTCAGTCGGTTAAGTGTCTGAGTCCTGATCTGGGCTCAGGTCCTGATCTCATGGTTGTGAGATAGAGCCCTGAGTAGAGCCCCGCCTCGGGCTGTGTGCTGGGTGTAGAGCCTACTTAAGATCTTCTCTCTCTCTCCCTCTGCCCCTCTCCTGTTCTTGTATAGATATACTCTTTCTCTCTCTCAGAATAAATAAATAAACTTTAAAAAATGAGTAAAAGTTTTTTTTCTTTGTGATGAAATTTTTATAATTTACCCTTAGTGACTGTAAAATATACCATGCAGCAATGTTCAACTATAGTCATCATGTTGTACATTTTATCCCAAGTACTTACATATCTTACACCTGGAAATTTGTACCTTTTGACTACCTCCGCCTAATTCTCATGCCTCCACACATCCCCCACCACTGTTAACTGCAAATCTGATCTCTTTTTCTTTGGCTTTGGGTTTTGTTTTGTTTTTCAGATTTCACATCTAAGTGAGATCACATAGTATTTGTCTTTTTCTGACTTATTTCACTTAGTAAAATGCCCTCAAGTTTCATCCATGTCATTGCAAATGGCAGGATTTTCTTCTTGTTTATGACTGAATAATATTCTTGTGTGTGTGTGTGTGTGTGTGTGTGTGTGTACATACCACACTTTCTGTATCCATTCATCCATCTATGGACACTTAGATTGCTTCCATATCTTGACTATTGTAAATAATGCTGCAATAAACATAAGGATATACATATCTTTTCGAGTGTTTTCATTTTCTTTGGATAACCACCAGGATGTGGATCATGTGGTAGTTCTTTTTTAATTTTTTGAGGAACCTCCATACTGTTTCTATAGTGGGTACACAAATTTATATTCCCACCAACAGTGCATAAGGGTTCCCTTTTCTCTATATCCTTGCTAACATCTGTTATCTCTTATTTTTCCTGATGATAGCCATTCTGACAGGTATGAAGGCATATCTCATTGTGGTTTTGATTTTGCATTTCCCTGATGATTAGTAATGTTGAGCATTGCCACTTGAATGTCTTCTTTGGAAAAATACCTATTCAGATCCTTTGTTCATTATAAAATTCAGTTGTTTGTTTTTCTGCTATTAAGTTGTAAGAGTTCTCTACATATTTTAGATTTTAACCCCCTTATAAGGCATATGATTTACAAATATTTCTAACATTATGTAGGTTGCCTTTTCATTTTGTTATTTCTTTTATCATGAGGAGTTTTTAGAGTGGTGTAGTCCCACTTCTTTATTTTTTTATTTTGTTGTCTGTGCTTTAGGTGTCACATCCAAAAAAATCAAGACCCATGTCAAGGAGCTTTTTTAAAAAAATTTTTTAAATGTTTTACTTATTTTTGAAAGAGTGCATGAGGGGGAGGGGCAGAGAGAGAGAGAGAGAGAGGAAGACAGAGGATCCAAAGCGGGCTCTGTGCTGACAGCAGTGAGCCCAGTGTGGGGCTCCAACTCATGAATTGCGAGATCATGACCTGAGCCAAGGTTGGACACTTAACTAACTGAGACACCCAGGTGCCCCTGTCCAGGAGCTTTTTATGCTATCTTTTTTCTTAGGAGTTTCATGGTTCTCAGTCTTTCATTTATGTCTTTAATCCATTTCAAGTTCTTTTTTTGAACAGTGGAAGGGAGTATTCTAGTTTTATTCTTTTACATGTGAATATCCAATTTTTTAAGCACCATTTATTGAAGAGACTGTCTTTTCTCCATTAAATATTCTTGGCTCCCTTGTCAAATATTAGTTGACTATAAATGTGTGAGTTTATTTCTGGTCCCTTGATTCTGTTCCATTGGTCTATGTGTCTGTTTTTATTCCAGTACCATGTAGTTTTGTTTACTATCGCTTTATAAATATATCTTGAAATCAGAAAGTGTGATGTTTCCTGCTTTGTTCTTCTTTCTCAGCATCTGCTTTGGGGCTATTCAGGGTCTTTTGTGATTCTATATAAGCTTTAGGATTTTTTTTCTAAGAAATTTTTATTTCTGATGAAATCCAATTATCAAATTTTTAAAAAATGTTTTTTAAATAAAATCAAAGATTTAAAATCAAATCTTTTTAAAAATTATTTTAAAATGTTTATTCTTGAGAGAGAGAGAGACAGAAACAGAGCATGAGTGGGGAAGGAGCAGAGAGAGAGAGGGAGACACAGAATCCGAAGCAGGTTCCAGACTCTGAGCTGTCGGCACAGAGCCCAACGCGGAGCTCAAACTCACAAGCTGCGAAATCATGACCTGAGCCGAAGCTGGACGCTTAAACCACTGAGCCACCCAGGTGCCCCTCAAATTTTCTTTTATGGATCATGCTTTTAGTGTCTTATCTAAATCATTGCCTAAACTAAGGTCACAGGCATTTTCTCCTATATTTCTTCCAGAAGTTTTATAGTTTTAGCTCTTACATTTAGGTCTAATATGCACCTTGAATTACTTCTGGCTCTAGTAACAAGGTATAAATAAAAGTTTTTTTTTAAGTTTTTTAAAATTTATTTTTGAGAGAGAGAGAGAGAAAAAGAGACAGAGACAGAGAGGAAGACACAGAATCGGAAGCAGGCTCCAGGCTCTGAGCTGTCAGTACAGAGCCCGACGCGGGGCTCAAACCCACAAACTGTGAGATCGTGACCTGAGCCAAAGTCGGACACTTAACCACTTGAGCCACCCAAGCACCCCAAAGTTTTTCTTTTTAAACAAATGAATACCCAATTATTTCAGCACCGTATGTGTAAAAACAATCTTTTCTCTACTTCATTACATCTGCACCTTTATGAGACATCAGTCAGCCATATGTGTGTGGGTTTGTATCTAGATTCCATATTCTGTTCCATCGATCTCTTTTTCTATTTTAACATCACACTCTTTTGATTATTATAGCTTCATAGAAAGTCTTAAAATCAGGTTTCCCCCCAATTTCGTCCTTCTTTTTCAAAGTTCTTTTGACCATTCTATGGTCCTCTGAATTTCCATGTGAATTTTATTTTATTTATTTTTAAATTGTTTAATGTTTATTTTCTTATTAAAATTTTTTTAAGTTTATTTTTGAGAGAGAGACAGAGACAGAGACAGAGACAGAGTGCGAGCAGGGGAGGGGCAGAGAGAGAGGGAGGCAAAAAATCCAAAGCAGGCTCCAGGCTCTGAGCTGTCAGCACAGAGACCAACGTGGGGCTCAAACTCACGAATGGTGAGATCATGACCTGAGCCAAAGTCAAGAGTCAGACGCTTAACTGACTGCACTACCAGGCGCCCTGACTTTTTTTTTTTTATTAAAACTTTCTACCCCATTACTCCATGAATATTTTGTTGCACTCCACTTACTTAGGTATTCTTTAATCTTCCAGTAAAGACAACAATTTCTTCCCAAAGTTCATGCACATTTTTTGTAGGGAACTTTTGTTTGCTATTATATATAGAATCTTAAAATTTTATTTATTTATAGTGTGTTGCTCATGTATAGAAATTAAATTGACTTAGAAGCTTTTCGTGATTGTCAATTTTGTTAAAGTCATTTGTAAATATCAATAATTTATCTGTAGGTTATTTTGGACTTTCTGGGTAGGCAAGTATATCATTGGAAAATAATGACAATTTTGTCACTTTTATATCAATCTTCACAATTTCTATTTCTTTCTCTCTTCTTAGGACATTGGTGAGGACTACCAGCATATTACTAAATAGAATTGGCAACAACAATGGGTTTATTTATCTTGTTCCTGATTTTCAGATGAAAGAAATACTTACAGTGTTTCAATTGATTATTATATTGGCTTTGGGTTTCTGGGGGGCAGGGGATGGGAACATACCGTTAATCAAAAAGTGGAAGATTCCCAGGGTGCCTGGGTTGCTCAGTCAGTTGAGAGACCAGCTATTGGTTTTAGCTCAGGTCATGATCTTGTGGTTTCATGAATTTGAGCCCCGTGTCAGGCTCTGTGCTAGCAGCATGAAGCCTGCTTGGGATTCTCTGTCTTCTCTCTCTCTGACCCTCCCCCACTCCTGCTGTCTCTGTCTCCCTCAAAATAAATAAAAAGTCTTAAAAAGATTCCCTTACTTGTATTTTTGTCATGAGCCATACAAAAATATTTTTAATGTATACCAAAGAATTTCTGAACCTATTGAAATGCTATTTTCTCCTTTAATCAGTTAATGTGGTGGATTTTATTAATAGAGTTTCTAATGTTTCATTGCTGTGATAAATTCAATTTGCTCAGAAAGCATTGTTGTTCTTTTCATTGCTGGATTCAGTTTGTTTATTATTTTTGTTTAGAAGTTTTGCATCTATGTTTATGATGAAATTAATCTACCATTTATGCTTCTCAGGCTGTCCTTGACTGCTTTTAATATTTTTTCTATAAACTCTCCATTTCACCTAATTTTTCCAAAATCATTGTTGTAACGTTTTTATTATAATATCTCCTTAATTAATCTCTGCTGCACCTGCTGTCGTTTCTCTGTCTTCATTTCATTTGAAGTTTCTGATAGTAAAATCTTATTGTCAGGAAATGATCTATGTTTTTGTCTGAAGCTTCCGTATCTTATCTGCATTTCTTCAAGAGTTCAAGTGGATAAAACATTCTAGGTTGGCACTGACTCTTATCAGCATTTCACAGACAGTATTCTACTCTCTTCTGGCTTTTATTGTTGCTATCCATAGGACAGCGGTCAGTCAGGCTGGTTTGCATTTGCAGATAAGGTCACTTCTCTAACCCTAGTTTTAAGATCCCCTCTTCCTATCTAGTATTCTTTAGTTTTACAGCAACACTTCGAGGTCTTCGTTTCTTTGCATTTATCCTGTTCCGGAAAATCCTCCATAGTTTATTCTCCACCATTCTGTTCTTTTACTGAAATTCCAAGTAGTTTGGATCTTCTTCCTCTGAGCACTGTTTCACGTGACCTTTACTTCATATGTGTCTGTGTGATACAGTGTATGCATTTCTTTCTTTTCTAACTCACTAATTCTTTCTTATTCAGTGACCCATCTACTGTCTATATTCTGTTCACTGAGTATGTATTATGTATGTATGTATTTCTGTGATACAGAGGAACTGGAAGAAGGATCATGTTAGACAGTGTGGTCATGGAAGGTCTCTCTGAGGAGGTGACATTTGAACAGAGACTAAAGGTTGATAAGGGCAAAATGTCAGGTCAGGGGAGAACATTCTAGGTGGAAGAAAGAGCAAGTGTGAATGCCCTGAGAGAGGCAAGTCTTGCCAAGTTCTAGCAACTACAAGGAATAGGTAAGGAGAGACCAAGATGAGGTGGGAGAAACAGTATTAGGTAAGATAATGTAGGGTTTTAGAAGCTGGAGTGGGGAGTTTGCGTTTATATTAAGGGTGAGGGGAGGCTCGTCAAGGATTTAATGCATGTTAAAATAGTGCCATCTGATTTGTGGCTTTTAAAATGATTTTTAGAGAGATATAATTGATGTAAAACTTCATTTTAGTTTCAGATGTTCAGCATAATGCTTCAATATTTACATATATGGTGAAATGATCACAATAATTCTAGTTGCCGTCTGTTACCATATAGAGTTACAAAATTTTTTTCTTGTGATGAAGAATTTTAAGATTTACTCTCTTAGCAACTTTCAAATTTACAACACGGTATTATTAACTATAGTCACCATGCTATACATTACATCCCTATGATTATTTTATAACTGGGAATTTGTACCTTTTGACCCTCTTCACCCATTGCACCGGCCCCCCAGGCTCCTAACTGTGACAACCACTAATCTGTTCTCTGTATCTATAAGTTTGTTTTGTTTTGTTTTTTAGATTCCACATATAAGTGAGATCATCTGGTATTTGTCTTTCTCTGACTTATTTCATTTGGCATGATGCCCTCAAGATCCATCCATGTTGTCACAATGGTAGAATTCCTTCTTTTTATGGCTGAATAACATTCCATTGCATACATATATCACATTTTCTTTTTCTTTTCGTTCATCAGTGGGTACTTCAGTTGTTTCTGTATCTTGACTCTTGTAAATAATGCTGCAGTAAACATGTGGTGCATGTATCTTTTCAAGTTAATTTTCATTTTCTTCAGATAAATATCCAGGAGTAGCATTGCCGGATCATATGGTAGTTGTATCTTTAAATTTTTGAGGAACCTCCATACTGTCTTCCACAGTGGTTGCACCAATTTACATTCCCATCAATAGTGCATGAGAGTTGCCTTTCTTCCACTTCTTAGCCAATACTTGTTATTTCTATCCTTGTTAATAGCCATTCTAACAGGTGCGGGGTGATTTCTCATTGTGGTTCTGATTTCTATGATGATTAGTGATGTGAGCATCTTTTCATGTACCTGTTGGCCATCTGTATGTTGAACCAGGGTATTTAAAATTTTTTTGTTTATGTTTATTTATTTTTGAGATGGGGGGAAGGTCAGAGAGAGAGGGAGACACAGAATCCGAAGCAGGTTCCAGGTTCTGAGCTGTCAGCATAGAGCCTGATGCGGGGCTCAAACCCATGAACTGCGAAATCATGACCTGAGCCTAAGTCAGACGCTCAACCGACTGGGCCTCCCAGGTGCCCTGAACTGGGATATTTTTCTGAAAGGATCCACCTCTCACCAAGATGTTGCCATAGATGTGATGGGGAGGAAGGTACAGAGAACAAGTCTAAAATTTCATAGAAAACTGTCCCTGAACCAGGAATGTGTGTGTATATGTACATACACATACATACATATATAAACATATATATATATTTATATGGAGCAGGGACTTTTACACCTGCTATAAACTGATCTGGCCACAGGTAGTACAGAGAAAGCAGTGTTTGGGAGAGAGATGCATGATTACTGGAATCTCTGTAGCATTTCAGAAAAGTTGTCTTACTCAGACAGGGAAGACAGTGAATGTATATCTAAAGAAAGGGCATTTGGGTGGAGATTTCAAGAACAGTAGGAGATAACTGGGGTGAGGGAAGCCTGAGCATTCCAGGTGGAACAGCCTATGCTAAAGTCATGAGGCAAAAGGGAATGTGATGCATTTGAGAAGCTATAATATCTCCAGTGTGGCCGAAGGCAAGGCAAGGAGTGGGGAGATGAGACTGGAGAGGCAGACAGAAACCATATTGTGAAGAAACTTTTAGGTCATGTTAAGGATTTTTGCTTTTATCTAAAAGTGGTGGAAGAAATCACTAAAAATGTTTTAAGAGGCATGATCAGATTTATATTTCAGAAAGATTACTCTGGCTGCATGTGCAAAATGGACCTTACCAAGTTCCTTCTTTTATTTAGTCTCTTAGAAAAATCAAATATTAATGGCTTTTATAAGTAAGCAGCTGTTTCTAAAATGCAAAGTATGTAAATTGAAAACTTATAGTATATCCAGTGGAAATACTTAAAGGTACTTCAAACACTGCTAAATTTTAACAGAATAGCGCCACTTAAAGAAACATTGTTCTAATGATGTATTTGATAATTTTTGAAGCAGCATACATCTGTTAAAAAGACCATAGTTGGGGCACCTGGATAGCTCAGTCAGTTAAGCATCTGACTTCTGTTCAGGTCATGGTCTCACAGCTCGTGAGTTCAAGCCCCACCCCAGGATATCTACTGTCAGCACAGAGCCTGCTTTGGTTCCTGTCTCCCTCTCTCTCTGTCCCTCCCCAGCTTGTGCTTTCTTTCTGTCTCAAAAATAAGTAAGAACATCAAAAAATATTTTTAAAGATCAAAGCTAATTCACAATAATTTTTGTCTTCATGAATATAACAGACCATATTTGATTTAAAAATGACGATTCTTACAACTTAAAGCAAATCATCTCACATGACATCTGGCAGTGGTTCTTGAACTGTCCAGACATTAGAATCACCTGGACGGCTTTCCAAATACACTGATGCCCAGTATCGACTTGGTATTAGCTTTTTGGATCTGGGAGTAGAGTCTGGGCACTGGATATTTTTAAAAAGCATTCAGGAGAATTTTAATAAGCAGCCACAGTTGACAACCATTTTAGTAAAATTTATAGAACTCAAGTGTCAAATTTCTTCTTTTAAAAAAAATTTTTTTAAGTTTATTTATTTATTTTGAGAGAGAGCAAGCAGGGTAGGGGCAGAGAGAGAGAGGGGAGAGAGAGAGAATCCCAAGCAGGCTCCACACTGTCAGTGCAGAGCCTGATGTGGGGCTCGAACTCATGAACTGTGAGATCATGACCTGAGCCAAGATCAGGAACCGGATGCTTATCTGACTGAGCCACCCAGGCACCCCTCAAGTCTCTTCTTGACCACAAAGTGGATCAGCCACTTTTCTGAAATGTAAGTTCAAAAAAATTGAATTTTAAAAATAACTGGGACAAAGCAATGTGGCCAGGGTGATGGTTTATTTGATATTGGTTTAGAAATATTAAGTTATTTGTTATTTTTATATTTCACGAGCTCATGATGATTGATCATTGGCTGAGTTTTCTTGGTTATAAGCTAAGGAGGAGTGTTATTTTACTTGTCTTGAGTGTATAAGAACACTCCCTTCCTCCTTCAAATTCAAAACTTGTCAATGTCAGTCTGAAAAATGGGAAAACTGTTTTAACATTCATCTGCTTAGATACTATAATAAAAAATAAAACAAACTTCCCAAGGTACAAATACCCAAACTATCTTTCAGTTATCTTGTGGTAAGTTAGCCCTACAGAAAGTTTATATGTGGGGTGTGCCTTCTATGTAAGAATAGACCTTTTGCTTAAGCTTAGTGAAAGCCAGCACAATATAATAAGTGAAAAAATTTTGCAGAATTTTATTCATTCATTCATTCATTTATTTATGTTTATTTATTTTTGAGAGAGAGGGAGAGGGGGGGGGAGAGAGAGAGAGAGAGAGAGAGAGAGAGATTGAGCACATGAGTGAGCAGGGGAAGGGCAGAGAGAGATAAAAACACAGAATCTGAACAGGCTCCATCCAGGCTCTGAGCTGTCAGGACAGAGCCAGATGTGGGGCTTGAACTCACAAGCTGTGAGATCACGACCTGAGCCAAAGTCAGATGCTTAACTGACTGAGCCACCAGGCACACCTTATTTTTTATTTTTATTTTTTTTAGAGAGAGAGAGTACCAGAGGTGGAGAGAGAGAATCTTAAGCAGTCTCCATGCTCAGCCTGGAGCCTGATGAGGGGCTCATTCTCATGACCCTGGATCATGAACCAAGCCAAAATCAAGAGTAGGATGCTCAACTGACTAAGCCACCCAGACGCCCAGAGCTGAATCTCATTCTCATGAGAGAGTTTAGTTGGTACTTGATACACATACATGTATGTTTCATTTGGTGTGCTTTCAAAACTTTTTTGTGAATAAAGTCTAAACATTGCAAGGTTATTTTACTTGAACACCATGGAATATCTCCTGAAAATTTTGGATGCTTCTCATGAATATCATCACTGCCCCCCTCCCTGAAATTTAAAGGGAGCTGTGAGAAAGGAAGATGAAAATCTGGTTATGCAAGTAGTCAGACATTAAGCAGACTATTTTATTGAAGAATGGCCTTAATTTATAAAAACTACACATTTTTTTCTCTTTCTAGGAGTCTAAGAAAATAAACTTGGCAAGCCAGAGAGCAAAATAAAATATTGGTAAATGTTTACAAAATGAAAAACTAAGCTTTTTCAACTTACTATGCAATCTTGGAGTGGGATATCTCAAGCCTTTGGTCAGCATATTTGATCATTTCTTCATATGATGTAACCTTGAAAAAAACAAGCCAAAAATTATTCTATGATAAATTCTAGGATTTTTATTTTTGTTTTTATTTGCTTTAAAAAATCTCTACAGTTGAAGTTTAATTATGTGAATTTCATCAAGTTTTACAGTAGAAAAAACATCTTCCTTACAGTTTGAAATCAGGAATATGAGTAGAAATAGAACTATAAAGTACTTATTCATCAGGCAGAAAGAGTGAAGTGTCAGAAAATGGACAACTGTAGTGAGTCAACTATAACCCAGTTGTCTTCCGCACAAGCGGTAGATGTATCAGCTAAGGGTTAGAGCCTGTTTGGTTAAAGTTAATGCAGTTTTCAGAAGGTAAAGTAGGATGTTAAATTGAAAAGATTTACAATTACCCTCAAAACGAATTTCTCTAAGAAAATTTGTACCTTACTTATTAAGTTGCCTAAATGTCTTTGGCATTTGTCATTTTCTTCAATGAGTCTGTTGCAATGGTCTGCTTTTGACTTTAGAAGACTTCCCAATTTTGCAATCTATGGAGAAACATAAATAAAAATACAAACCGTGGAAACTGTCATGAAAATCACATATGGGGACACCTGGGTGGCTCAGTCGGTTAAGCATCCAACTTCAGCTCTGGTCGTGATTTGTAGTTCATGAGTTCGAGCCCCATATCAGGCTCTCTGACAGCTCATGGTCCGGAGCCTGCTTTCAATTCTGTGTCTCCCTCTCTCTCTCCCCCTCCCCCACTTGCACTTTGTATCTCTCTCTCAAGAAAAAAATAAACATAAAAAAATAATTTAAAAAATCATTTCTTAGGAAAAAAAAGAAAACCACATATGGATGCTAAGAACTAATGAGAACAGTGGCCTATACTTTATTCCAAGATTCTCTTTTTTTTTTAAGTTTGTTTTTGAGAGAGAGAGAGAGAGACAGTGCTAGTGGGGGAAGGGCAGAGAAAGAGGGAGAGAGAGAATCCCAAGCAGGCTCAGCATTGTCAGCACTGAACCCAACACAGGGCTCGAACTCACAAACCATGAGATCCTGACCTGAGCCAAGAGTCAGACACTTAACCAACTGAGCCACCCAGGCGCTCCATTCCAAGATTCTCTTAAACCAAGGTGTACCACAAGTGAATCAATAGACAGTAATCCTAGTTAGATTGCACTTAGAACAGAGGAGCAGAAATTATAATTTTATAATCACAATTATAATTTCCTCCAATTTAATATTATGAAAAAGCTTTGCAAATAATTAAACACTTGTTAGTGAATACAAGTGTCCACCCCAAATCATCCTTACCCTCTTTAAATTTATAACCATTGTATAGATATATTTGATTCCATCTAAATTAAAGCACTAATGTGCCTGATGATGCCTTTTCAGGTTTGATAAATAGTCTCAACTTGTATAAATGATACAAAGTTTTAATTTTTTTAATGTTTTATTTATTTTTGAGAACAAGAGACACAGAGCACAAGTGGAGGAGGGGCAGAGAGAGAGGGAGGCACAGAAATAGGCTCCAGGCTCTGAACTGTCAGCACAGAGCACGACGTGGAGCTTGAAATCACAGACTGTGAGATCATGACCTAAGCTGAAGTTGGACGCTCAACCGACTGAGCCACCCAGGTGCCCCATACCAAGTTTTTAAAAAGGCTTAGCTCAATGTATGTCATGTTCTGACTTAAGGCCTAATGTTTATTTACACACAGAAAAATACCAAAAATTAAAAAATTTATTTCTAACCATGGCATCTCAGATTAATTATCAGGAAAGGGTATTCCCAAGTTCCCTTATCAGTTACCTTAATTTTCAAATCAGTTATAGAAGAAAAATGACAGAAATGTCCCCATTAAATACCAATGTTAAGAATGGCCATCAATCTTCTAATGTTTTAGATATACTTTTGTGTCTGTAGTGAAATCCTGTAGGAGAAGCAATGGCAAAACAAATTTGCTGTGGAAATAGCAACTCTCTTATTGTTACTCTTATGTAAATAAATTAAAGGGACAATACCAAATTAGTGGTCCTGCTCCTCTGACTACATACATTATTTAAGGTAGGGAATACTAATATTATGACCTCAATTTAACAGATGGAATCAAGGTGAAAAGAATCTAAAAGTTTTTGAAAGGATAGGTCTAGAAGTGGGAAATACTAAAACCATATTTATCAACCATTAGCATAGGGCCTGGCTTTCCCCCATTCTATTCCTTCCCTGCACTCCTCACCTGGAGCCTCATGTATCTCATGACCTCCTACAGAAGCAATACAGAATTCTTCTCACTCTTTTTCATTATAGACTTTATGGCACGTTTTGGATTTCTTTAATGGCTTTCATTTTTTAAAAAAAAATTTAAATGTTTATTTACTTTTGAGAGAGAGAAAGAGAGAGAGAGAGAGACAGAGTGTGAGCAGGGGAGGGACAGAGAGAGAGACACACACAGAATCGGAAGCAGGCTCCAGGCTCTGAGCTGTCAGCACAGAGCCCGATGCAGGACTTCAACTCACAAACCACGAGATCATGATGTGAGCTGAATTCAGATGCTTAACCAACTGAGCCACCCAGGCGCACCTCTTTTATGGCTTTCCAGATCAAAGTAATAGCCCTTTTAAATCCGAAGATTGAATTTTTTAAATTTGCTAACCTCAGATTAAAGAAATAAGAGCAAAACATTCCTTAAAGAATATTTGTTTTGGAGATAAAGGAATAACTCTTGTAAAGCAGTATTTTGTATTACAGTGAAAAGAAATCAAAATTTTAAGTTTCTGAAGTGTATAAAGTTTAACTGCTTTAAGAGTATTACTGACATATGATAAATAGCACATATTTTTATTAAAGTTTATTTACTCATTTTGAGAGAAAGAGACAGAAAGCATGTCCATGCATGATGGGGGTAGGGACACAGAGAGAGAGAGAGAGAGAGAGAGAGAGAGAGACAGAGAGAGAAAGAGATTGAGAGAGAGAATCTCAAGCAGGCACCATGCTGTCAGCACGGAGCCTGACATGGCACTTGATCCCACGAACCATGAGACCCTGACCTGAGCTGAGATCAAGAGTTGGACGCTTAACTGACCAAGCCACCTGAGTGCCCCTAAATGAGACATGTTTAAAGAGTACAGTTTGATAAGTTTTCACATATGTACACAACTATGAAACCATCACCGCAATCAATATAAGGAACATATCCATCACTACGTCTCCTCTTGCCTCTTGGTAATTCCTCTTTATCTGCCTGTCTTCCCTGACTCCCACACTGTGTGAACCCCCAGCAAATACTGATCTGCTTTCTGTCACTATTGATTGGTATTTTCTACAGTTTTACAGAATATAAGCAAACAGTATTTACTCTGGTCTGGCTCTTCTCACTCCACACAATTTTGAGATTCATCTAGGTTGCATGTGTATCAGTAGTTCACCCCTTTTTCCTTGCTGAGTAGTACTCCATAATGTGGACATACGAAAATGTGTTTATCCATTCATCTGTTGATAGACATTTCAGTTGCTTTCAGTTTTTGATTATAAATAAAGCTGCTAGGAACTTTCATGTCCAGATCTTTGTATGAACATATGCTTTCATTTATCTTGGGTAAATACCTAAGAGTAGACCAATGGCAGGTGTATGTCTACCTTTTTAATAAACTGCCAAAATGTTTTCTAAAGTGGCTGTACAATTTTACATTCCCATCAGCCGCGTATGAGACTTGCGGTTGTTCCATGTCCTCATCAATCTTTGGTGTGGTCAGTCTTTTTAACAGACACTGTAATGGGTATGTAGTGGTATGCATTGTGGTTTTAATGTGGATCTCAATGATGTTGAGTATCTTTTCATGTGTTTATTTGCTATCCATGTATCCTTTTAATGAAGTGTCTGTTTAAATCTCTTTGCCCACTTTTTAAATTGGATTGTTTATTTTCTTCTTATAGTTTTGAGAATGCTTTACATATGTTTTTAAGTTTTTTTTTAAGTTTATTTATTTGAGAGAAAGAAAGCACAAGTGGGGGAGGTGCAGAAACAGATGGGGAGAAAGAGAATCCCAAGCAGGTTCTGCACTGTCATCACAGAGCCTGACACGGGGCTGGAACCCACCAACGTTAGATCATGACCTAAGCCCAAGTCAGGTGCTTAACAAACTGAGCCACTCAGGCACCCTGGTGCTTTACATATTCTAGATACAAGTCCTCTATCAAATCTGTGATTTGTGGGGCACCTGGGTGGCTCAGTTGGTTATGCATCTGACTTTAATTCAGGCCACGGTATCATGGTTCATGAGTTCAAGGCCTATATCAGGTTCTGCATGGAGCCTGTTTTGGATCATCTGTCTCCCTCTCTCTCTGCTCCTCCCCCACACTCTCCCTCTCTCAAAAATAAAAATAAACATTAAAAAGAAGCCCTGTGATTTGCAAATTTCTCCCAGTCCATGGCTTGTCTTTTCATTAAAAGCTCAAATTTTAAAGTTTAAAAGAAATTTCAAAATAGAAAAATTTTAGGGGTGCCTGAATGGCTTAGTTGGTTAAGCATCCAACTCTTGATTTCAGCTCAGGTCATGATCTCACAATTCATGAGATGGAGTCCCACATTGGGCTCTATGCTAAGAGTGCAGAGCCTGCTCAAGATTCTCTCTCCCTCTCTCTCTGCCCCTCCCCTGCATGTGTATTCTCTCTCTCTCTCAAACTTTAAAAAAAAAGAAATATTTTAGAAGACAGTGCATTTGAATTGAATCACTGAAAAAGTCTAAAACATTTTCATGAAAGCATACCAGAAAGTCCTTTTTAATATGTAAAGTAATATTTAAATAATAAAGGATGGAGTGGTGGCAACATTTTTTTGGTAAAGTATTATGAGATAACCTTGAATATGATGTTTGAATAATATTAGTGAAAGGTGTCCTTTAATGTGTCTTTTCCTTGACGTCTCAGAGACACTGTAACACTTCTGAGCTGAATGCTAAACTGAACCCACTCAAAGTCTCCAACAAAAGAAAGTAGATTTGAATGAAGGATGAGAAACTGAAGCTTAGTGAAGGGACGATCTATGCACTTGACTTAAAAACGGCAGGAGATCTAGACCACTGTGAGTTAAACAGATGATAGAACTCCCATTCACCAGATGGTTCACAGAGAAAAGGCTTCCCTTGGCTCCATTCTGTCTGGCCCTAGATTTTTGGATCCATAGGTACTGTCCCTGGTGCCACCGCACCCCCACCCCATCCTCCTATCTGGTTGATGACTCTTGTGACTTCCCTTCTAGGTCTTTCACATGACATTCCTGCGTGGTTTTTGGCCTTGTTTAGTCCTTTGGTTTTGGCATCCTTTGTTGCCCCCAGTAAGGATCTCAGCCTTCATGGGGAAACCCCTTCCCCTGCTCCCCACTCCTCCCACCCTCCCTAGTCAGTCCCCATAACTAGGTGAAGGTAGAAGAGAAATCAACTTTGGGGACAAGTTAAATTGAAGAAAAAGCAAAAAAATCTTTAGATTGGTATCAGGCCTAAGAATACGTACAGTAACAGATTTAAGACTTTGGCTTGGAAAGCAGTTTGGAATCTGCACATAGTGGGATGTTCTTTATTCTACCACAATTATTATTCCTTGAAAATATAATGCATGTGTTAAAATCTCTGTTAAAAGATAATTGTTAAACTCTGCATCTATTAAAATCTTCAGGTGAGACTGTCCCCCACACACAATTGTAAAAGCAATATGTTAAAGAAGTTTAAAAAGTTAAAAAAGTATAAATTAAAAGGCCAATTGTTTAGAAACATTTCAAGTGATAATATTTTTTTAACATTTATTTATTTTTGAGAGACAGAGAGAGACAGAGAAGAGCAGGGGAGGGGCAGAGAGAGAAGGAGACACAGAATCTGAAGCAGGCTCCATCCAGGCTCTGAGCTGTCAGCACAGAGCCCAACATGGGGGCTCGAACCCACAAACCATGAGATCATGACCTGAGCTGAAGTCAGTTGCTTAACTGACTGAACCACCCAGGCGTCCTCAAGTGATAATATTTAATGCTGGAAGATTTTGATGAAATAGTACCATTAACACACTGATATCTGCAAGGTAAAGTTCAAGTCTTTTGAAAATTCATTTGATTATGTACATAAAGATCCACATGCATATTTATGGCTTTAAAAGCAGTAATCCCACTTCAGCAATTTATTCTAAGGAAATAACCACAAACAAAAAGCCTCTCCATAAAAGTAGAAAGAACTCAAACATCCAACAAGGGGAATGGCTAAAAAATTATTGCATATTGCATTTTCACTCTATGGAATATTACGCAGCCATTGGGAATTATATATAATCTGTATACAATCTATATACAATCTATAAGGATAGCATAGTAGCATGTAAAAATGTGATATATTAAAATAAAATCCAACAGTTTATATACAGTACAATTTCAAGTCTGCAAAGGTATGTGGACAAAGACTTGATATATCTGAAATGTTCTAGTGTGAGCTATGATTTATTCAAATGTTGAAACACTACAGGGGCACCTGAGTGGCTCAGTCGGTTAAGCGTCCAACTTCGGCTCAGGTCATGATCTCACAGTTTGTGGGTTCGAGCCGCGCATCGGGCTCTGTGCTGACAGCTAGCTCAGAGTCTGGAGACTGTCTTCAGATTCTGTGTCTCCCTCTCTCTCTGACCCTCCCCTGCTCATGCTCTCTCAAAACTAAGTAAAACATTTAAAAAATTTTATAAATAAATAAATAAAACACTACATAGGAGTGAAAATGGGTAAATTCAGCTACATCTAATCACAAAGAAAGTTACAGTTACAAGATTGAGGGAAAAAACTTAGAAAAGGATATACAATAAAAAAGATATGTAAACAATAAAAGATATGCAAAACAATACTGCACATTGTTTAAAGATATATATGTATGCAGGAAATACAAACATGCATGGTCAAGGTAAACACTGACTTGAGGAAAATGGTTACCACTGGGTGGAGGGGAGGAAAATGCAACTGGAGAGAGCCACAGGGAGCTTCAACTATATTCACATTTCATTTCTTTACCTGGGTGGTACATACAAGGCTATTTGTTATATTACTTTGGTGTGAAATATTTAAAAAATAGTTTTTTAAAAAAGTTTTTATGTTTATTTTAGACAGAGACAGAGCACAAGCAGGGGAGGGGCAGAGAGAGACAGAGACAGAATCTGAAACAAGCTGCAGAGTTTGAGCTGTCAGCAGAGAGCCCTATACAGGGCTCAAACCCACAAAGCATGAGATCATGACCTGAGCCGAACTCAGACACTTAACCCACTGAGGCACCCAGGTGCCCATAAGTAAATACTTTTTAAGATCACATCACAGCCCTTGCATAAGTGGAGATAATAAGGTCCAACAAGACCTCCTCATCCCAGGGTGCTCGAGGCTGACAGCAGGTGCAGTGGCATGCTCTCCCATCTCCCCAGCACCTTCCTTCCTGTGGGGTCTGCCCACGTGTGCCGGAGTGCCTGGTACAGAGGCAGACCAACAGTGGTGGCGAGGGGCCTTGCCAATGATCTCTAAGAAGCCGGATCCCAGGGTAGGCCTGAGTTAGGCAGAGGAAGAGTATCTGTGTCTGGCCCTGTTCACAGAAACATACACTTGACCAGAGTAGAGGAGGAAGTCGTCTTGGAAAGCTGCTTCCCATGCTGTGTGGACGCAGGCACTGAGAGGTAGAGAAGCTGGCTGGCTGCTGGTGCTTGATGAGGTTTCCTCAGACAAAGTGTTACTGCTCAGTTACGAAGTCCTTCAGAGGAAGATTTCCTGGGTTGGGTCCCCTCTACAGTTCCCCTGTGTTCTAGATTTATGGACATAACTCCAAGTTAATAATATATTAATTTGCCCTAACATATTATGAGGCACTGAAAACTAAGTAACTAAAAAAAAAAATAAGATCAACACGTCTTGTATTAGCTTTTTATTACTGCTGTAACAAATAGCCACAAACCTAAGTGGCTTAAAACAACACAGATTTATTATCTTTCAGTTCTGTAGAATTCTGGCAGGGATCTCATTTGGCTAAGGTCAAAGTGTCAGCATGGCTGTATTCCTTTCTGAAGGCTTTAGGGAACATTTTCCAGCTTCTAAAGGCTGCCCACATCACTTGGCTTATGGCCTCCTTCCCTCATCCTCAAAGCCAGCAATGTTTCATCTCTAACATTCCTCAAGGTCATCTCTCTCTCAGACGTGGCTGGATGCAGATTAGATTGAGCCCATCCTGATAAGCCAGGATAATCCATCTCCACATCTTAAGGACCTTGATTTAATCGTCCATCTTCACACAATGGTCCTTGATTTAATCACATCTGTGAAGTCCCTTTTGCTGTAAGTGCCTAGATTTCTTATTTTATTAAGGGATGCAAAGTCCCTACTGCTGTGCTCCAGGACTAGGGCATAGACATCTTGGGTGGCCACTGCTGTGCCTACCACACACCTCTGCAAGGATCACTGAGGCCTTCTATGATGAGAGGTACAAGTGGCCTGGTAATACAGTCAAGCTATTTGGCTCTATCTAGTTCATCATTCCAGGTTTCCCAAGAAAAAATAATTTTTTTTTTTGCTTACACGAACACTTTTTCCTCATATGGAGTTATCTTACGCCGTGCTGCAGTCAATTTACAGAGAAAGTGTGTCAAGGTAGAAATAACATTTAACCATGACCGTAGACGTATCTGTCATTGTTATGAATGGCCTAGGAGACTGGGACATCTGAAGGCTGGCTGATTGATTTCCCAATTCTTTACACAATGGTTTTGAGATTGAATACATATAGTAAAATATAAATGAAATACAACTAAACCAGAACGTACAGAACAAGTTAAGAACAAAATGCATACATGAAGACAGTTAAAACCTGCACTACAGCGCCATGCATTTGGTATGGAACTTCCTGGCAGCTAAAGCAAAACTGACATCTGGCCAGTTACATGATTTGCATTATTCGTGTGATGCAAACACACTTGTTTCGAAAGTTTTTCCTAGTAGACCTGAGGCCTCAAAGTTCTCATCCACATGGCATGAAGCGAAACAATAATCTCTCTGTAAAAAATGGAGAAAGAGGTTTCCTAGGATTGCTGAGGGCATAACACCAAACACAACCTGGTAAAAGCAATCCCATGAGGGCCAAGACAGCATGTTCCAAGCAGCAGCTTTCTGCTAATAATCACAATCCAGGCTGTGACTCCAGGAAATGAATTTATAACCAACACACGTGAAAACGGACTAGGAACAGAACAATAAAAACCCAGCGTTTCTTCTGTGTGGGGGATATATGTGTATTTGAATAAGAAGTGAGATGCATTTTCTACTGTGGATTGATCCGGGAGGAATGACAGGGCTGCACAGAGAGTTCTTCAGAGATGGAAGAGTTCTTAAGCTCTGGGCTGGTCAGCAAATAGACTGTTATATCCTGCAACAGGGTCTGTCGTGCAAGTATTGCTTCTTGCACTGGCTTCACAATAGGATTTAGGGAAGTGGAAACCAGGAAGGTAAGGAATGGGGGCAGAGTATCGCATGAATGCCCAGCGTACTGGAGAAGGCAAGGAAACAGATGGTGAGGTTGATGTCTTTCTGTGGAAAGGATATCTTCTAGATGCTCCTGGGTGGCTCAGTTAAGTGTCTGAGTCTTGATTTTGGCTCAGGTCATAATCTCACAGTTCATGGGATCAAGTCCCTGTTATGCTGAAAGCACAGAGCCTGCTTGGAATTCTCTCTCTCTCTCTCTCTCTCTCTCTCTCTCTCTCTCTCCCCCCCCCCATGCTCTCTCAAAATAAATAAATAAACTTTAAAAAAAGGACATCCTCTACAACACTGGCTTAAAAATATTATATTTTTATAAGAAGATTTCTGGGGCACTTAAATGGCTCAGTCAATTAAATATCTGACTCTTAATATCGGCTCAGGTCATGATTTCATGGTTTGTGAGATCAAGCCCTGCTTTGAGCTCTGTGCTGACAGCACGGAGTCTGCTTGGAATTCTCTCTCCCTCTCCCTCTGCCCCCCCCCCCCCACCAAATAAATAAACTTTAAGAAAAAGATTCCTACTTTACTGAAGATGGCATCTAGGAGGACCTTGAAGAATCATTACTCTTAGCCTAACTTGAACCCTAAACTTCAACACTGTTTTTTTTTAATGTCTATTTATTTATTTTGAGGGAGGGAAGGACAGAGAGAGGAAGACAGAGGATCCCAAGCAGGCTCCACACAGCACAGAGCCTGACGTGGGGCTCGATCTCATGAATTATGAGCTCATGACGAGCCGAAATCAAGAGTCAGACAGGACACTTCACCAACTGAGCCACCCACGTACCTCTAACTTCGGCACTGTTAACTGGATGCCTGTCTATTCCCTCTGACTAAATCCCTAACATTGGTGTTCCTTATCAAGGGCTTCTAGGATCAGGGGACATTTTGCACTTGACAGTTAAACATCCACAGTGCTAGAGCCAGTCAGTAGGCAGAGCTGGGGTCAAGGATGCTGTCTCAAGATGGAGGAGGTCAGGAGGTGAAAGGAGCAACAAAAGGATCAGAATTGTTAAGAAGAACCAAAAGCAAGGGGTCAGAAAGGCCACAAGAGAAGCATAAGATGAAGCAGGAGAGGAGATATGAGCCTCAAATTTAGCTCCAGCAGACCAACCCTTGCTGGTCTAGAGCTCCTTAGAGAATGAGAAGTGAGCCTTCTGGAGCACACTTCTGCATTTCAAAAACAACACAACCAAAACTCTTTATTTCAGAAAATTCCAAACACATACAAAAGTAGAGAGAGTAGTATAAATGAACCTCCATGTGCCCAGCACTTAACTTCAACAATTATCAACATTTTTCCATTATTTTTTCCTCTGTCTCCAACCTCCCACCACCCCAACTTGGTCACCTTTTCATTTCCCTGGAGTATTTTATTAAAAGATTTTTTTAAATGTTTATTTATTTTTGAGAGCATGAGTGGGGTAGGGGTAGAGAGAGGGAGACACATAATCTAAAATAGACCCCAGGCTCTGAGCTGTCAGCACAGAGCCTGATGCAGGGCACGGACTTATGGGCCGTGAGATCATGACCTGAACCAAAATTGGATGCCCAACCGACTGAGCCACTCAGGCGCCATAGTTTATTTTTTAAATTTATTATTTATTTTTGAGAAAGAACGTGTGTGCACAAATGGGGGAGGGGCGGAGAGAGAGGAGGAGAGAGAGAATCTTGAGCAGGCTCTGTACCACCAGTGCAGACCCTGATGTGGGGCTCTAACTCACAAACCGTGAGACCATGACCTGACCTGAAGTCAGACACTTAAACAACTGAGCCACCCAACTGCCTATTCCTAGGGTGTTTTAAAGCAAACCTAGACATCCTATTAATTCACTCATATATACTTTTCAAAATGTATCACTAACAGATCAGGGCTTTTAAAAACACAATGATATCACTATCTCATTTAGTAAAATTAACAATAACTTCTTAATATTATACCTAAACTGTGTTCATTTTTCTGCTACTATCTAACACCTTTTTATAGTGGGTTTGTTCAAATCAAGACCTGTATACATGGGTGTCACATACTCACTGCATTGGGTTGATTGGTTTCTTGTCTCCACTCTCCTTTAGCCTATAATCACTATTCCTCCTCTCCCTCCCTTTTCTTGTGCCCAGTGTCAACTGATTAGTTTTTTTCACATTCTGCATTTGTTATCATGGTGTCATTTAATTCACCTCTTTGTCTACTGTCAAAGTAGTTAGGTCTGAAAGCCTGCTTTCGGATCCAGTTGTTTTCCTGAAAAGACTTCACAGATGTTGCTGTGTGTGTCCTTCCTGTAGCATGTCAGGGGCACAGGCGTGCATGTCTCCCTTTTAGTGGGGTTGACATTGATCAGCAGGCTAGGTGCTTGTCAGTCTGACCCATTCACTGAAAGTTCCCCCGCAGGCTTTTCAAAAAAAATTTTTAATGTTTATTTTTGAGAGAGAGAGAGAGAGAGAGAGAGAGAGAGAGAGAGAGAGAAAGGGGGGGGCACCTGGGTGGTTCAGTTGGTTCAGTGTCCGACTTTGGCTCAGTCATGATCTCACCGTTCGTGAGTTCAAGCCCCACGTCCGGCTCTGTGCTGACAGCTCAGAGCCTGGAGCCTGCTTCAGATTCTGTGTCTCTGTCTCTCTCTACCCCTTCCCCTCTTGCACTCTCTCTCAAAATAAATAAACATTTAAAAAATTAAAAAAAAAAAGAGAGAAACAGAGCATAAGTGGGGGAGGGGCAGAGAGGAGGAGACAGAATCCAAAGCAGGCTCCAGGCTCTGAGCTGTCAGCACAGAGACCAATGCGGGGCTTGAACTCATAAACCATGAGATTATGACCTGAGCTGAAGATGGGCGCTCAACCGAGTGAGCCGCCCAGGCGCCCCACCTCAGTCTTGAACGGAGGATTTTAGCAGCGATGAGAATTGCTAGGAAAAGATGGCTCTTCTCTTCTGCGTTTAATAGCTTACCCTTCCAGTGAAGACCTCTCCTTTCCTCATCAATTATTTGGTCTCTCTGAGACATGGTTTGTGGAAGTAGACCACAGTGCACTTTAAACATGACATCGTATATCTGACACACTTCCAGTTGTGTCCCCTTTCTGCTTCCCAGCTTCCCACTGCTGGAAACATGAAGGTCCACTTGCAGTATCTTTTATGCCCGAAGCACAGAAACTACTAATGAACAACAGAGCTTACTGAGGGCTCTGCTCTCATCTCCCTATGTTCCAATGTAACCAGTCTTCAAAGTCCAGCTGCCATTCCCCTTCACAAGGTGTTCCATGATTCCCCTCACCTGGACAGCATCTGGTCCTCCTCTGAACTCCTCGTTCAACAAACATGGCCTCTGTCAGATGCTAGTCACTGTATCGCTTTTTAAGAAACTTCCCCTTTGGGGTGCCTTGGTGGCTCAGTCGGTGAAGCACCCAACTCTTGATTGTAGCTCAGGTCATGATCTCATGGTTTGTGGGATTGAGCCCCATGTTGGGTTCTGCCCTGTCAGTGCGGAGCCTGCTTGAGATTCTTTCTCTCCCTCTCTTTCTCTCTCCCTCCCATGCGTGCTCTCTCTCAAAATAAATAAACCTAAAAAAGAAGAAACTTCTCTTTTATCCCTTTTGAATACTTATTTATGTCTTCTTTTCCAGGGTTCTTACAAGTAGACATCATGTTTGATTTAGCTCTCTGTCTCCATAGTGACTAGAACTTTTTAGGCTTTTGTGGGAAGTCAATAATTACTTATTTTTTTTTTATTTTTTAAACTTTACAGTTTATTGTCAGGTTGGTTACCACATAACACCCAGTGCTCTTCCCCACAAGTGACCTC
>CM053577.1:122579512-122629949 GCA_028646485.1 Cryptoprocta ferox
TTGAGGTTCTCTTCTTTCTGGCGTCTGTTTCTTCTTTCCCCCACTTGCAAATCCGAGTTTTATCCCTTCAGTCCTTCTCAGTTCAATCCATATGGGCGTGCGCGGATTACAGAGCTCCCTGCTTCTCCGCCATCTTGCCTGCTCCCCCATAATTACTTATTAAATTAAAAAGTTAATGAATTACAAGAAACTTTTGAGCCCTCACAACATTGACTTTTTCTTCTGTCTTATAGATGAATGGTTATGCTATGAATTTAGTGCAGAATGATAATTTTTAATAATTTAGAAATATGATAGACTTCTCTAACTGCTATTAAAAAATAAATTACATTAATTAACCTTTCCATTACAGTAGGATTCAATTGGATTGTAATTCTACAACTATCTAGGTACCAAGATCACATTTTCACTTTTTTTTTTTAAGTTTATGTATTTATTTTTGACAGAAAGAGTGAGTGTGAGCCAGGAAGGGGCAGAGAGAGTCCCAAGCAGGCTCTCTGCTGTCAGTGCAGAGCCTGACATGGGCCTTGATCTCACGAACCATGAAATCATGACCTGAGCCAAAATCAAGAGTTGGACACTTAACCAACTGAGCCACGCAGACACCCCACATTTTCACTTTCTTATAACATATGTTTCCTGTTTTATTTGCCTTTATTTTTTTCCAGCTTTATTGAGATATAACTGACATATAATACTGTGTAAGTTTAAGGTATACAACATGGTGCTTTGATACACTTCTATACTGAAAAATGATTACCACCACAACATTAGCTAACACCTCCATTAAGTCACATAATTACTATATATTTTCTGTGGTGATACCTTCATCTTTAGATGGCATCTAAAGTAACCTCTAAGAACTATTTCCCAAAGTACTCCTGAATCATAGTTGTTATAAACAGCTATCAATATATTGATATAAGAATGGTGGTAGTGGGGTACCTGGCTGGCTCAGTCAGAAGAGCATGCAGCTCTTGATCTTGGGACTGTGAGTTTGAGCCCCATGTTGGGTGCAGAGATTATTAAAAATAAATAAATAAAACTTAAAAAAAAAGAATGGTGGTAGCATATGCAAAAATATAAATGTACTTCAATCACTGGAAAATAGCGCATTTTTAAAATTTCTGCATTTTGAAAAAATAAATCTGATTAGTCTAAACAGTATCAGGTAGGGCAATATATAAAATATCAAAACCTGAAAATACAAACTTCAGTTCTATACTCTTATGGCCAAATAATACTGCCACAGTGCCAGTGTAAGACCATTTTAATGAATGAAGTTTTAATTTGATTCAAAGAATCCTTTATTTATAATATTTTTAATGTTTATTTATTTTTGAGAGAGACAGAGACAGAGCGTGAGCAGGGGAGGGACAGAGAGAGACACACACACAAAATCCAAAGCAGGCTCCAGGCCCTGAGCTGTCAGCACAGCGCCTGATACAGGGCTTGAACTCATGAACGGTGAGATCATGACCTAAGCCGATGTTGGACAGTTAACCAACCGAGCTATTCAGGCACCCCAAAGGTTTATAGTTTCTTAAACTCATCCAGAAAATGGTGTTATATAAAAAGGGTAGCAAAGCAACAAAATATCTCTCTTACCAAGCAATCAAGCTCTTCATTCAGACTGGGGTACATATTCAGTCTGGCTCCCAGTAAGATAGATACATCTCCAATGTTCTTGGCGTCATCTGAATCAAAGCCTGTAACCTGAGATTAAATACGTTTGTGCTCACTTCCAACACTTTCACATTCCTTGGAAAATTTGACAGTAAATATTTTATAAGTTTAACAATCTTATTCATTTTCCCAGCATTGAGCTGTGACAATATATGTAAAGTTTTTACATATCTCATTAGAGACCCAGCACCCAGGATTTTAACTGGGGGCTGCTCACAGGCACCTCTGCCTAGCGCATATGAAAATTCAAGACCCTCCAAAAGGTGGGTCTTCAGTGGTTAGAATCATAGACATGTAGAAGTACAGCTGGAAGGATTTCAACACATTTCCCAAAAGAACACAAATATCTGAAATTGTATTTTTGTATATTAAAGACAGTGCACAGTGAATGTTACACTCACCTCAATAACCCGATCTTGAAATGCTTTTTCATTAGTAATTAACTCTCTAAAAGTTGTGATTCTGTCTTTATGTTTCAGTAGCTAAGAAAAAAAGCATTTAACATTTCAGAAAAGGAGATGAAATAAAATATATTCTATAACATTTATAATAAAATCATCAAATCATGTACCATCCAATTCCTGGTCTCCAAAGATCTACTGTTTTTACAGCTCTTGTACAGAAAAGCAATCACACAACAGATCTGAGACTGCTCTCTGCCCCCTCGGGGACTGCGAACGTGGATTGCAGGAGGATTTCCATCATTTCAAATATGAACAACTCACTCTGCCTAATCTATTTGTACAAAGAGTATAGTTTACACTGAAACACCTCTTTCCTTTTGGAGGGTCTGGAATTTTCATATGTGCTAGGCAGAGGTG
The DNA here is from genome assembly GCA_028646485.1 of Cryptoprocta ferox. NCBI lineage: Eukaryota > Metazoa > Chordata > Mammalia > Carnivora > Eupleridae > Cryptoprocta > Cryptoprocta ferox. Next base: position 122,582,020 of record CM053577.1, read on the forward strand.
CCTATGTGAGCAGCCCCCAGTTAAATCCTAGGTGCTGGGTCTCTAATGAGATTTGTAAAAACTTTACATATATTGTCACAGCTCAATGCTGGGAAAATGAAGTACATCTTGTGTGACTCCACTGAGAAGGGACTCTTGGCAGCTTGAATCTGGTTTCCTCTGGACTTTGCCCCAAGCACCTTTTCCCTGTGCTAACTTTGCTCTGTATCCTCTCACTGTGAAACAGACCTGTAGTATGACTGTATGCAGAGTCCCACAGGTCCTACCAATCAATGAAACTGAGGGTGGCCTCGCTCGGGATCTCTAGGAACTTCTCCCAATAGTCAGTTGTTTTTACAACCAAGCTATCAGAATTCTTCTTTAAAGAAAAAAAAAAAAAGCTGCCAATTTTTCCTAGACGTAATTTATAATCATTTCTTATTTGTTCATTTGTTCCTTCAATAATAATATACATCTTAATATTCAAAACTCAAACTTCTCTAAAAATCAGTGAGGTAAATAAAGTGCAAAGCACAGAATTATTTTTATTATGAGTAATTTCCAATAGTTAGAGAAAAAACTTGAATGAACCTCCATGTAATTTTCACCCAGCTTCGACTATTGACAACTAGTAGCCAATCTTGTATCATTTATATCCCCAAGCATGGCTTCCCCGCTCCAATTCTCCCCCTCCACTAAGTCAAATCACAGACACCGTATAGTTTCACCTGCCAATATTTCAGTAAATTTACCAAAAGAACACAAATATCTGACATTGTATTTTTGTAACATCCTGCTCCAACCCTCAATGGGGCCTAATTTTGAAGGGTGGTTTACAAAATGAAGGATGTATCTGTTTCTCTGCGTAGCTGTTATTCCTTGATCCTTTTCTCTACAGGTTAACTAGAAGACAAAGAGACTCCCCAGAATGCCTGGATAAATTTTCTATCCACATTTGTTCAGAGAAGTAATTTCCTGATAATATAGGACTGAGTTTGTTATTACAATCCAAGATCCCATATTTGAGTACGTTTTTATTCTGCTGGCTGATAAACTTGTCACTTCTGTTTTTTTCTCAAATTAAAACCGGCACAAGTTAACATCCTGCTATTGCCTTCCCCATTTCACTTACTCTCTTAATTTATCCCTCCATCACTGTACCACTAAATCAAGAAAAGAATAACTGAAGAAATTCAAGGAATCTCTTCCCCTACCCTTGTGCTACTTGAGAAATAAAATGACTAGTTTTCAATGTATCCACTATTCCAAGTGATAAAGTTTGAAATCACTATCAGGATATCAAATACACTAATCTTCAGGAATCTGTAGTGCTGGGGTGCCTGAGTGGCCCAGTTGGTTAATTATCTGTCTTAGGCTCAGGTCATGATCTCACAGTTTATGAGTTCGAGCTCCACATCAGGCTGTGTGCTGACAGCTTGTAGCCTGCTTTGGATTCTGTGTCTCCCTCTCTCTCTTCCCCTTCCTGGCTTGTGCTCAGTCTCTCTCTCTCTCTCTCTCTCTCTCTCTCTCAAAAATAAATAAACACTAAAAAAAAAAAAAGGAATCAGTAGTGCCATGCAAAAGTGGAAAAAATAATCATACCTTTTTTTTGGTAGATGAATAATATTTTGTAATACAAACTTAGGTTACAAGACAAGCCCAATGTTGAACAATGTATCTCCTTAGTGAGGGCCATAGTAAAATTAATCTGGTCCCCCAAAACAATTCTTTTAAAAAAATCAAAATTTGGGGAGTTTTTTATACTCTTACGTTACCTTTTTCTTTGACTATTATTTCGCCAAAAATTATACAAGTTTTAGAATAAAGAATAAATACAGTACCTCTTGATCTAAATTTTTCTTTTTAAGATGGAAGTGCTTCAGTTTTTGTAGCATTATATCACTAATTTTCTCACTATCTTTGAAATGTTCAGCATTGGTAGTACTGATGTCCTAAGGGAAACAGTTTGAGAAGCTATATTAAAAAGTTTTCATTAAAGCTAAGAGAAGGACAGACAAAACACACAAAAAAATTTCCAGAATGACCAAACCAAAAGAGATAAAATAACATTGAACTCAATTACTCATCCATAAGACATTTAATAAAGGGTTAGTGTGGAAAGAATTCTTATAGATTCACACTTGTATGTAAGTGGTTATTGGGACAGATTAGTATAATCCCTGGAAAGTTAATCCCTGGAAAGTTAATACTCACCTATAATAACAGCACATGCTTACACATTCACACAAACATCCGTTAGCCTAACCTGGTCAGTTTACAAATTCAAATTTCAGCCAAATTGTGATACCTGACATCAGAGTAATAAGACATCCTCAACAATACTGAAGCTCTAGATATTTCATGGGTGCCTAGAATGAAGGTATTTGTATGTATAACCTCAGGGTCAAAAATGTGTGCATGAGTTAGATTGCCTGAGTTTGTATCTGAGTTCTGTCGCTTAATCCTATGTGAGTCTTTGGACAAGAAACCAACTGTTCTGTTTGTTTTTCCATGTTTTCCCCCATTTTTTAAATGCCTGTTAATATAAATAATGGCATAAGGATTGGATGAGATAACCCATGAAAGGCAGGGGCAGTAAATTTAAATGCTTCCAAGGACAAGTTGGAAAGTCAACAAATATTTGTTTAGTGCTGATTAAGGGCTTACTCTGAATTAGGTACGGGGCATACAATATACCATGTTTCTGATGTTGAAGCCTTCTATTCTACTAGAGATGAGAGACACAGAATAAGCAAACAGATAATATTTGTTTGGTGTGGGATGACATCCACTAATAAGAGGGCTGAGGACGCACTCCCCATGGGGGGGTGCGATAGAGAAGCAGCCTCCAGTGACATGGGGGAAAACCGAGCCTTATAGTGAGTAAGCAAATGTGTGAAGGAACAAAGTAGGACGGAAAAGTTTGCAGCTAAGGAGAGTCTGTGCCACATTCAGAGTCACATATATAAAAACGAAACTTTATGTGGATATAGTCTGTGCGCCACCACTTTGTCACTGTGCTCAGCTCAGTGTCTAGCATTAAATAAATGCTAGCATTCAACAAACTTTAGCTAAAACACAATAGAAATAAGAGTTGTGTTGGATCAGGAACATCACAGAGCATCCCCCCAATTTGGGCTCTGATGAGTACACTTAAGATCAAAGAAATGGACAATATAATAGAAGGGGAAGAAAGACAGCTAGCTCATTGGGGAAGCTATCAAATGTCATGCTTTGTACTATGGTCTCTCATTAAATGTAGTGTTTGCAACCTCCCAGGGCAGGGGCAAGTATCATTTCCCCTACTTACGATGAGGAAACTGAGGCTGGGAAAGGCAAAATCACTTGGCCAAGTCACACAGCCAGGAAATGGTGAAGTCAGGATTTAAACTCACCTGACACTAATTTCATTCTTCATTCCACTAATGAATACAACTCCCCACTGCCCTCCCCCTGCCCAAAAGCTACATTTTAGATTGGGCAAATGGCACGATGATGGGAACACTCACTAATCACTAGGAGCAGACTGAGCCAGAGAATCAGACTATCACCTGATAGAGCGTCCATGACATGTAAGAAGTACTAAATGAAGAGTTTTCCCTGATGCCTTTATTTTGTATCTGATTATATTATTTAACTTGTAGGAATTAGGTGTTGAAGAAAGATAAAAAAAAAAACAGTAGGAAGAAGGCAGGGCTGACTGGTTTTCTTAAGGGTCTGAATTTTGTCTTCCATTTTTTTCTCCCATAACTTAACTCCATTGCCTTATATTGCCTCTTTGGTTTAGTCCAACTTCGGTATTTCTTCCTCCTCCAATAAAAAACATGAATTTTTTTTTTATTACCTGGCATGTGAGAAGTCCTATGACCAGAGCCAAAAGACTATGAAGCTTGGAGACCAGCTGAGAGGTTCTTTTCACATCTGGGGGACTCAGGCTCTCTTCTTCACAAGGTGAGCAACTCGGGAACAAATCAGAACATACCAGCTTTGCCTCCTATGTGTACACAATTCAGATGTGTCACAATAAAGACAATGAGTCTGGATTGCTCTTTAAGTAAAATTCTGAATTAAATACCACTCTTTAAAACTCTGAGCAGCCCTAACAACGTGGCACTCAAATTTAAATTTGAAGAGATAGTGGGGCACCTGGGTAGCTCAGTTGGTTGGGTGTCCGTCCCTTGATTTTGGCTCAGGTCATAATCCCAGGGTCGTGGGATCGAGCCCTGTGTCAGGTTAGGAGTCTCTTTCCCTCTGCCCCCTCCCCTACTTGCTCCTGCTCTCTTTCTAAAATTAAAAACAAAAAAAAATTGGAGATAAATGTTAATATTTATTTTAAAAAAAAACTCTTGAGCTGTGATTCTCAGACTTCTAACTCAGGACCCCTGAGTAGTTAGTAAGAATCCCAAAAGCCTCTTGTTTATGTGGGTTATATGTATCAATATTTTTTGTATTAGAAATTATGACTGAGGGGGCACCTGGGTGACTCAGTTGATTAAGCATCCCACTCCTGACTTCGGCTCAGGTCATGATCTCAGAGTTGGTGGGATAGAGCCCCCTGTTGGGTTCCACACTGGCAGTGCAGAGCCTGTTTGGGATTCTTTCCCTCTCCTCTCTCTCTCTGCCTCTCCTCCACTGGTGCACATGTATGGCACATGCTTTCTCTTAAAATAATAAACTTAAAAAAAAAGAAATTATGACTAAGAACATTTAAAAATTATGTATACCAGGGAGCCTGGCTTGTTCAGTTAGTTGAGCATCAGGCTCTGGCTCAGGTCATGATCTCACAGTTCATGAGTTCGAGCTCCAGGTCAGGCTCCCTGCTGACAAGTCAGAGCCTGGAGCCTGCTTTGGATCCTGTGCCTCTCAGTCTCTCTGCCCCTCCCCCACTTTCCACACCGCATGCTCTCTCTCTCTCTCTTTCAAAAATAAACATTAGAAAAATCTGTTTTAGTGAAATAAAAATTGTTTACTAATCTATTCAAATAACAATAAATCCTTTATGTCAATATAAATAACAATCTTAATATGAAATTACCACATTTTCCAAAGGAAAAAATTAGTGGGAAGAGTGGCACCTTTTAGAGTTTTGTAAATATCTATAATGCTGACTTCATAAAGACAGCATGATTCTCACATCTGCTTCACACACTAATCAGCCATAAAAGCAATGACATACAGTTTCTAGAAAATGCCACTGGAGGCACTTGTGAAAAAAATGAGAGTGGCAAGGGCATAACATCTTCCTATTACTATGAAAATAGTTTTGATCTCATGGACATTCCCAGACCACACATTTGAGAAAATAGACCTAGAGTTCATGAAAAGCAAAACTAAAAGCAGAGTAAGGATGATTTGGGGATATTAAAGATATTGATTAGTCAAGAGGAAACAAAGAACTTTACTTTTTAAAAAAAATATTTATTTTTGGGAGAGCATGAGTGGAGGATGGGCAGAGATCTCTGGGCTAATGGGCTAACAGGCTGACTGACAGGATGACAGCAGCAAGCTCAATATGGGGTTTGAGCTAGCAAACTGCAAGATTATGACCTGAGCCAAAGTCAGACCCTTAACTGATTGAGCCATCCAAGGCACCACTACTTTTTTTTTTAATGAAAATTCAAGAAAAAAATAATATAGTGTCATAAACCTCTGTACAGTTGTCCTAACTCATTCAGAGTTTACCAATTCAAAATTTGTCATGATTTGGTTAGCAGCTAAACTTAAGGTCATCTCTGCTTAGGTGAGTGGTTCTCAAAGTGTGACCCTCAGACCAGCAGCATCAGTGAGACTTGGGATCTTGTTAGAAACGCGCATTCTCAGCACTCACCATCAGAAATGCTGAGGTGGATCCCAGCAATCTGCATTTTCACAGCTAATGCTGATGAATGCTAAAGTTTGAGAACCACTGGCTTAGAAAATCCTAACTTCTTTCTGGAGAAAAGATTACAGAGAGAATTTTTTAATATGAGAATACTTTTCTAAGAATCATTAAAAAATAATAGAACTATTTATTTGCAAACAATACCTGTACTAATTATGGATTCATGAAAAAGAGTCACTAAGGACATCTTCAAGGCAACATAATGAGCTCAAGTTGTGCTATAAGAATTTTAAGATATACAGTTTTCTAGTTCAGATTAGCCTTCTTTCTAAAAAAGTTTTTTTTTTAATGTTTATTTTTGAGAGAGAGAGAGCACAAGCAGGGGAGGGCAGAGAGAGAGGGAGACACAGAATCCGAAGCAGGCTCCAGGCTCTGAGCTGGAGGCACAGAGCCTGACGCAAGGCTCGAACCCACAAACTGTGAGATCATGACCTGAGCCAAAATCAAGAGTCAGATGTTTAACCGACTTAGCCATGCAGGTGCCCCTGTACTATAAATATTTTAAGACAAGCCTACAAAACTGAAATAGATGTGTTCCAGCTTGTGAAAACGATCACTTTCAGAACATGCTTCCAGGTTCTTGTCTACCAAAAAGGTCATTTGAACTGCACAGAATACAAAATTACAGCCTCTACAAATGTACTGATATGAGGCTTTAATGCTACTTTTAACAGATGTTAACTAGACTTATTGTGGTGATCATTTTGCAACATACACAAATATCGAATTATGTTGCAAACCGGAAACTAATGATATGGGTCAATTACACCTCAATCAAAAAGTATATACTTTCACAAAATTAATATGATATAATATAGTTTTACTTTGTAAACCAAATATGTAATTGCATTAGTTTTATTGTTGAATAGGCAGAAGTGACATGAAAACAGAGAGATCCCCACCCAGAAAACCCTTTCTCAAAGGATGCTTCAGATGATTGGTAACAGGTACCCAGAAAATTCCCATATTAATTTTCGCCTCTACCAAAGTAGTCAAGAGAGGCCAGAAAGAGCCTCTGTAGGTGAGTACCCAAGAAGCAGCTTCCTTTAATGTGAGCACCCAAGAACCAGAGAAGCCTCTCCAAACCCGTAGTACCTTTTCCACTCTCCCTTTTTTTGTTGTTAATAATCTTTCTGCTGACAAAGTGCTGCCTCTAAATATGCATCAGCAGACTGTTAGAAACTCCTGAAATTCTGCATTAGAGGTTCCGAATTTGTGACGATACCTTTGTGATATCTGCCTCCACTGCCTCCCGGGGGTACTCCATTAAATGAACCATCTCAAACTGAGGGACATAATTTTGTTCCTCGCTCCTCGCAACCTGCTGCTGAAGCCTTGCGTTTTCGTGTATTACTGCGCTGACCTGCTGCTGGAGTTTGGCACTCTTCGCCTGCTTGTTTTCAGATATGAACTGCAAATTATTAACTTGAGTGAGCAGTTTCTCCAGTCTTGATTTCAGTTTCTGTCTTTCTTCCAGGTTCTCCTTTTCATTCTTCTGAAATTCCTCCTGTAAAGACAGGAACTCTTGCTCTCGGGTCTTTTTTTCCCTTTTCAACAAGTTCGAAGCAGAAGTGGTGGCCTTTTCCAGTTCTCCCTTGAGTTGCTTCAGACTCTCTACCTCTTCTTCTTTCTTGCTTAAAGTTCTGTTCATCTCCATGCACTCACTTACAGTTTTATCTCTCTGTTGCATTTCAGTCATGTACCTTTCCTGTAGGTGAATATAATTGCCCTTGATCTTCTTAAGCTCGAGCTGTAAGGTTTCCTTTTCATTCCTAGATTCCTGGAGATGTTTTTGTGTGTTACTCAAAACCTTGTGCAAATTCTGCAGTGTCTTGTCAGTATCATTCTTCTCTAGCAACACTCTGTACTTGTCTTCAATTAGTTCTTCTACCTTCTCCTTTAGCTTATTTATGATGTCAACGAACACCTCCTGCTTGGCAGTCTGCCTCTGGAGCTCTTTGACCTTCTTCTCTAAATTCTCGTTACTACACTGCAGGCCTTGGATCAGAGTTTGCTGCCTTTTGTTAGTATGTTTTAATTTCCATAAGACTTCATTTAAAGCCATGTCCTCTTTCAGAGGTTGTAAGCTCTCCAAGTCCTGCTCCACATCAGGTGCCTTGCCGTCCTCCTGACATGCTTCACTACTCCAAGAAATGCCTGTAGGAGACCAAGGTGAGACGGTCCCTGATCTGTCCGGGTCCTCCACTGTGACTTCCTTTTGGTGACTGACTGGCATCTCAGGAATATCCCCAAAACTCTGTGTTCCTTTTGAAGACACTACAATCTTACAGCAAACAAAATAAGTGAAGAAGAGTATAAAGATCATAAGTTTTGAAATCAGAGCTGGCCTTGAGTCCTAGGTCCCTAGTTTGGTTTTCTCAGCTCTAACAATAATATCCACTTCTAATAATAATACCTACTTAACAAACATACTTAAGTATTACCAGCTAAATGTATATACAGCACCTATGGCAGAGCACAAAGAGTGGGTGTATGATAGGTATCACATTTACTTTTACAAAAGAAAAACTCAGCTTTCATACTCTCAGCATTTTCTATGGTACGAAATTTTCTGAACACATGTAAGTTACTTTCTTTGACTTCAAGTGTATTAAAATAAATTTCTCAATTACCCTACAGTCTGTGAGGCCTCTTTTGAATGAAGACTACTTTTTAAAAATGTTTATTTATTTATTTAGGGCGCCTGGGTGGCTCAGTCAGTTAAGCATTCTACTTTGGCTCACGTCATTATTTCACAGTTTCTGAGCTCAAGCCCCATGCAGGGTTCTGTGCTGACAGCTCAGAGCCTGAGCCTGCTTCAGATTCTGTGTCTCCCTTTCTCTCTGCCCCTCTCCTACTCGCATTGTGTGTGTCTCTCTCATAAATAAACATTAAAAAATCTAAAAAACACTTTTATTTTTTTTTGACAGAGAGAGAAAGCACAAGTGGGGAGCAGAGAGAAGAGAGAGAATCCCAAGCAGGCACGAAGCTCAACACAGAGCCCAACGCAGGGCTCGATCCCAAGATTGTGAGATTATGATCTGAGCCAAAATCAAGAGTCGGATGCTTAACCGACTAAGCCACCCAGGCACCCCTGAATGAAAACTACTTTTATTGCTTATTAAGCCATTATCTCATTGCTATGACTCTTGTGAATGTAAGAATATCAGATGAAAATGCTTCGTCATTGGCTTTCTGCCCACAACACAGGTTTTAGGGGCTTTTTAAAAGGACAATAAGTTGTAGTTAAGAAAATACTGAAATAAACATGACATTAAAACCCTGAGATATTGGACCCCTGTCTTTTTTTATGATTATTTATTTTTTATTATTTTTTATGATTATTTATTTTGAGAGAGAGTGTGAGCCCGGAAAGGGCAGAGAAAGAGGGAGACACATAGAATCTGAAGCAGGGTCCAGGCTCTGAGCTGTTAGCAGGGTCCAGGCTCTGAGCTGTTAGCACTGAGCCCTATGCGGGGCTCCAACTCACGAACCCATCAGATCATGACCTGAGCTGAAGTCGGACGCTTAACTGACTGAGCCACCCAGGTGCCATTGGACTCCTGTCTTTTAATGGTTTATCATCATTCGGGATAAAAACAACTATCCCTATGGAGGCCTACCGGTTCTGCTGTCTGATCTTGCTGCCTGACTAGGCTACCTTTCCCTCCTCATCTACTATGTGCCTCCTTCAATCCAGCAACACTGGGCTTCCGTCAAGTCCTAGTGGGTGCCATGCTCCCTGAAGCCACAGGATTTTTCCACATGTTACTTCTGCATGGAATGCTCTCCCACCCACAGTTCCTTAACTCCTTACTCCTTCTTCAGAGCTCAGCTCAATTACCACTACTTCAGAAAGCCTCCCCCAAACTCCCTGACCAGGAGAGTAAGACTCCCATCATTTTATTCACAACACTTACCATCCTTGCAGCTTACAGTTTATATGTAATACTATAGAATATTATCTACACTTTACATACACTTTATACGTAACTACTCAGAGCCTTATCATAGTAGAAAGCTTAATGCAGCAGAAATAGGAAGGAGCAATCTTGAGAAACACTTATTAAACAGATTTTTTAATGCCATTTTCCAGAATCAACATAGGGAAATAAAGTTCTCAATTAAATACTGCTTCCAAATAAATGAACAAAAAAACTGCTCATACTTGGAAATGAAACATAATAGTCCTAACTTTTCTCATCAGACTTACAATGAAAAGGTATTGTTTTTACTACTCTTGGATTATATTTGCCCATACCAAGTCTTAAAACTGTTACCTTTAAAATATCTTCAGAGAGCACATAGAATTTATACTAATAACATCTTCAGTGTTCTTAGGATACTTCATGCATGCCCAGAATCAATAAATAAAAAGACTAATTAATATTTTCACTTTGGTAGAAAAACTAATATTTTATGCTTGTCAATAGAAATCCTTCATGATAGAAAAATTTTAATATTTTCCTGTCAAATAACTTAATACCTCCATCTTTCTTCCTCTTCTCAACCTTTTCCTTACTATAAACTCTTGAGTTCCAGCCAATTTGATTCACCAAATATAAAAGCCTATTATATTCAAGGCACCATGTAGATGCTAAGATACAAAAAGGATAAGACAGAGCCTTGATCCTCAAAGATATGACCATTCGGTAGAGCTAATCTCCATGTATGGACTTGATTTTAATAGAAAAATTTGTTTCTAAATTGATTAAGAACTCAGAAGGCGTTTTCCCCAGAGAAGTACTATCCCCCTTGCTAATTATTATTTAGTGGTACTTGAAAAAGTCTAAAGATTATATACATGGTTTTGGGTGGTTTTTTTTGAAAGCACATAGTTTAATACTCTATAAGCTATACTGACCACCAAAAATCTTACCTTCTCTGTTGCATAATTAGCTCTCAGATCAAGCTGGTCAAAGCTGTTCTCTTCGTACAATGGTTTGTCAACATCACTGTGTACATTTTCCTCATACCAGACGCTTTGAGGTTGACTAGGTTTGAGGGCAGATTCTGTGGCAGCACTTTTAGCCAGTGACATTTCCATGAATTTCACTGTCTCTCCACTGCCGTGGACTACAGGTGGACTTCTAGAAGGTTGTCTGACACACTCATGAGCAAATTGCTCTTCATTTATAGAAGTGCTAGTTCCCAGTGGATATTCTTCCCTAAATGAATCTTCCTTCATATTGTTGTCTTTTGTACAATTATACACATGACTTTGCATTTCTGGTTGTACTATGTGAGGTAAGCCTCCATTCAGATTCTGAAATGTTATCATCTCATTACTAAATGCTTCAGTGTGATGAAATTTGCAAATGGGTTCAAATTGTCTGAAGGAAGAAATGCTGGGGTCAACTTGCTGAGTTAGTACATTCTGTGAGTCATTTCCAATGTTGACATCTTATTAGAAAGAGAAAGATGGAAATAAGAATTAGCTGAGCATACATTTATATGCTAACAGTTATATTGACATTTATGAAATAAACTGTTGGGAATCTTTTTAAAATTATATTTATTCCAGCATTTTTTTTATTGAGTGGATTTCAGCATGGCTTTGTGCTAGCAAACAAAATAGAACTACTTTTTACATGGAGGCCATAAGTTCTCAAATGACTGCTACAGAAAAAGTTTGTTGTACATCATTCTGGTCAAATACCATTACAACAAATTCCAGGATATTTTCAAAATTCTTTTGTTGTACTGTAATTTTAAAATGTTTTGATTATGTGTTCAAAGAATAAAAAAGCACAGTGAACAATATAATAACAAACCCACATAAACTTGGTTAATCTCACAACAATCCCATGAGCCAGGCACTATTATCATCCCTGTTTCGCAGATAAGGAAACTGAGACATAAGATGTTAAGTCACTTATTTGCCTCATGTCATAGATTGGGTATACAGTGCACCTAGGATTATAGAATACTATCTCTAAATGCTGTGTTATACAGTTTCTCAATATGACAAGTTATCCAGATGTAAGACATTTTTAAAAATCAGAACAGAGGTGCTAGGGTGGCTCAGTTGGTTAGGCGTCCATCTCTTGGTTTGGGCTCAGGTCATTATCTTAGGGTTCATGAGATTGAGCCCCACGTTGGGCTCTGGGCTGTCATTGTGGAGCCTGCTTGGGATTCTCTATCTTTCTCTCTTGCAATGCCCAATGCCCATCCCCCACTCATGCTCAGCACTTTCTCACTCTCTCCCCCCACAAATAAACATTAAAAAAAATTAAAAAGATAAAAACCAGAAGCAAATAGGCAATAAAATGTTACAAAACTAGTTAATGATATCTCCCTTCTATCTAAATTCCCTCCCTTTCCCCTCTCAAGAGATAACTACTTAACTACTAAAGCTGGTATGTATTTATTCTTCCCATCCATATTTTTCTGCTTTCATTACTCAATTATGCACGTTAAATAATATATATCAATTTCCAAGAATTGAAATGAAATAACTAACAGTTCTATTTACTAAGTAGTTAAGCTCAACTTCAGTATTTGTCCCAACAACTTAGTAGATGTTTGAAAATACAAACTGACAGAAAAATATAATGTTTTATTTCATTCTCATACAACTGAACTTACTACTTGGATCCACTACTGGGTACCATGTGTCTCAGATCTTGGAATAAAATAGGACAATGCCAACCCTCACTTTCTATTCTACATTGATTTTTGTACAATACTTGTTTTTTTATCACAGCAACCTTCAAAAACCCAGCCTTGCAAATAATACTTTATACAAAGATTGTAGTATGGTTTTACACTGAAATAGTAAACTATCTCAAGCTGGTAGTTTGTGGAGTCCAACAGATGTCCAGTGTTACAGCTTCCTAAATATTTCAAAATGTCCTGCATCACCCTGGATGATGTACAGTACTATTTTCTGTGCTTTAAAGTTTTATGTAAGTAGAATCAAATTACATTTGTAACATATATATTAGATATAAAATATATATAGTTTTATCCATATGTAAGTCTTTATTTCACTTAAAATTTTGCTTTTTGGACTTAGCCATATAAATATTTGTAGATCTACTTAATTTTACTGAAGGATTACACTTTAATCCCTTTTTGTTAGATATTTGTTTCTAATTTTGCTGTTAAAAACAATCTTCAGTGAACAACCTTATACACGTTTCCTTGTACACTAAGAATTTTTGTCTAGGTTCTGGATATATACCTCGAAGTAGAATCATTGGATTATAGAAAATATGTTATCTTCAACTTTACTAGACATAGCAAAATTACCCTCCAAAATGGTTGTACCAATTTATACTTCTGCCAATAGCATAGAAGTTTATTTGCTCTACTACATCCCTCCAACGCATATTAAACTGGTATGCATGAAATGGTATTTTGTGGTCTTTTTAATAGTCTTGGAGGTTTCCTTTTCTGTGATCTGCCTATTAGATACTGTTATGGCCTCAACTGAATCTCCCCAAAAATCATATGCTGAAGGCTTAACCCCCAGTATCTTACAGTATGACCGTATTTGGAGATGGGACCTTTAAAGAGGTCATTAAAGTTAAACGAGGTCATAAAAGTGGGGCCCTAATCCAATATGACTGGTGTTCTTATAGGAAGAAAGGAGATCAGGGAGGCTAGACGCAGGATGGCTATCTGGGAGGCTTCAGGATAAATCAACTCTTCTGACACCTTGATCTTAGACATCCAGCCTCCAAAACTATGAGAAAATAAATTTCTGTAGTTGAAGTCACCTGGTCTGTGGTGTTTTGTCATGGCAGCTCTAGCAAGCTAATACACATTCTTGGCCTGTTTTTCTATCAAGTTTTATGTGTCTTTTTCTTATTGGAGTTCTTTATTTTGGATACTAATCTTGTCAATGTATACAATGAATGTATCTTTAGTCTGTCTTGTTTTTTTAAATTTTGTTGGTTATAATTTGGTCATATAGAAATTTTTTTAAATTTTAATATAGTCAAATATGTTGTGAATGGTTTGTACTTCTCATGTTACTCTCTGAGCCCCATGCTTCTCATCTGTAAAATGAAGATAAAAACAACCCTTATTTAAAAAGAAAAAAAAACTCTATTTAATAGGATTGTTTGTGGAGTAAGTGTGATCATGCATGTAAAGTGTATACTCGCACATGGCTATTATTATCATTGCTGTTATCATGGGACACACACACACACACACACACACACACACACAAATCTTAGTTTTTCTGCGTTTTGCCAACAAAGAGATACTCACCACCTAACCAATTGTCTAGTATGGTAAAAATTTCTTCAGAAAGTATGCATTCAGACTTATCTTCCCTTATGTTCTTTATTTCATTCTGTATTAACAATAAAAAAGGCATTAATATTAATACTTCGAACACACATCAAACAAATACTTCAGAGAAACGCGTATGTACATTGTTATGTAACTTTTCTCTTAGTAATTTTGTTGCATGGGTAGAATGTACTTTCTGGTATCCTTCCCTACTATATATCTGAGCTCCTTCTTAGTAAAATCATGCTAAGGTAGTCACAATATTAAATGATATTAAACAAGTATCTTGCTATTTTAATATTTTGGTTTTTTGGTAAGTCAAATCATGGTACTACAGACATGAGTACATGACATGATATTGTATAAATCTCTGATAATCCTTTGGAGTTTGTTAAATCTGGTCTAAAGAACTATTAGTGTAGCTGTCATTCAAGTCTTTTAATAGTGAAGATAAAGGGTTCCAGTAATGAGGTGAAATCTGATTCTAATAGATAAAAATCTATAAAAATTCATGTAGGACTTAATCTCAAAGTTACCTCAATGTTATCTAAGAGAAAAGGTTTTGTTAAGTAAATTAATAATATAAGTAAGATAGTCAAGAAAATATTTTAAATGTTTGAGGAAAACATTGGTTTCATTATGAATAGTGTATCAGGCATGTAAGACAAATGATGCTCTAAAAAAATTTGTATCTCCTACTAAAGTCAGCTGGTTACAAACCTCTATTCAACATGCTTTTTATAACATTGTTCCACTTATTGAATGTACCTAATTTATGATAAAAAACTGAGTTATATTTTATAAAAATTTGTTTAGACCTCTTACTAATTTAGACCATTACTGCTAGATTTTAAACATATCAAGCATAATATCCTTGAAAATAGTACTATTCACATGTGTTGATGTTGTATTTACACAAATTTCTTGGAACTCCACTACTTGTCCAGTTTCAGAGATTACTTCTAACTCTAGCCTTCTATGATAATACTGTCTTTAAAATACTCCTGTTGTTCCTTTGGTCTATAAATTCTTTACAAAGAATAAAATACTCCGTGAATTCCAAGAGAGAGAACCTCTTTACATAATTTAAGAGATTCATTCTTTACAATTTGATACATGTTAAACTTTAATACTGTAATACTATGATCAAATTTTCTTTTAAAATAAAATTATGAAAGGGGGCACCTGGGTGGCTCAGTCGGTTAAGCCTCCAACTTTGGCTGAGGTCATTACCTCACAGTTTGTGAGTTGGAGCCTGCACTGGCGCCGAGCCTGGTAGGGATTCTCTCTCTCTCTCCCTCTCTCTCTCTGCCCCTCCCCTATTTGCACACACATGCGCACATACACAGGCACTCTCAAATAAACTTAAAAAAATTAAAATATGATAAAAATCATCATTATAAAAATAATCTTAAACATTATTTTAAAAAAGAGAGAAAGTAAAAAACACTCAAAAGCCCACTACCCAGTGAGAAGCAATGTAATCATTTTTCTACATCAACAAATATACAGTTGACCCTTGAACAACATGGGTTTGAACTGCAGGGGTCCACTCACACAGATTTTTTTCTCAGAAATACAGTATAGTATTATAAATGTATTTTATTCTCCTAATGATTTTCTAAATCACATTTCTTTCCAGTATATAATAAATATAATACACAAAATATGTGTCAATTGACTGTTATTGGTAATGCTTCTGGTCAATAGTAGGCTATTAGTTAAATTTTGGGGGAGTCACAGTTATATAAAGCTTTTCAACTACAAGGGGAGTCAGTACCCCTAAGTGCTATATTGTTCAGGGGTCAACTGTGTATCTATATTACCATATTTAAGGTTTACCTACGTACTGCACATCTATGCAATAATCTAACTAGGTCCCTAATGGTAAAAGTTTAGGTTGCTCTAATGTTTATTTTAAATAATACCTTTCATGAAGGTTTGTTTATTTATAATCTCTACCCCCAACATGTTGCTTGAACTTACGACCTGAGATCAAGGGTCTGCAAACTGAGCCAGTCAGGTGCCCCTAATGTTTATTTATTATAGGTAATTCTGCACATATCTCATTTGCATACTTCCTTGAGATAGCATTAAAAATAAAATGTGACTTCCTATCACTAAATAGCCCTTTATTTTTTTAAAGATCTGGGTTCCTTCAGTTTTTTTTTGTTTGTTTAAGTTTATTTATTTTGAGAGAGACAGTAAGCGAGCGAGCGCCCGTGCATGCATGTGTCTGCAGGGGAGGGACTCAGAGAGAGGGAGAGAGAGAAACCCAAGCAGGCTCCACGATCCCACAAACCAGGAAATCATGACCTGAGCTGAAATAAAGAGTCAGACGCTTAACCAACTGAGCCACCCAGGTGCCCCACTAAAAAGCCCTTTAGTTTACGACAATTTATGGGCTAGCCCACATGAAATTGTCGATATTTGTCCATTTTTGAACTACAAAAAAGCAATTATATATGGCACAAACTAATTCATTCCGATTATTTCCCTACACTCCTGCTAGTAATTGTCAAACATCTAGAACAGCATTTATCACAATTTGGGACAGTAAAATTTTTTTTAGTTTGTGAGAAAGGACACTTGGAATTTTCATTAAAATAGAAAGTGATTTACACGCAGGGCTCTGTCAGTACCATTATGAATGACATTTGAATCATTTGCATGCTGACATATTAGAACATGCTTAAGACCAGATGTCTGACCCCTTGGGCTCTTTTCCTGCCTCTGTGACCAAGTTGTTGGGGCCATGTCCCCCTGTTGCACGCTTAGGACTTCTCATGGAGGCTAGAAAGGATCAGGTTTAACACTCTATTTGTAACGTTCTACCTTTCTATGTACATTGATAGAACTGGGAAAACCAGAACCTGTATTCCCCCCTCCTCTGAGCCTCCGCTGGAGATTCTTTGTTTCCCATATTTTTGAGGACATTTTCATAGGAAGACAACGTGAAAGCCGAATACATCTGTACCTCCTAGAACTTATAAACAAGGCACACCTGAAGCAAGTCTGAACTGGTACTGCTCATATCCATATAGAAGGGAGACTCTGAGTGGGTTAAGTCTTGACTAAGACTGCTGACGTTCATGGTATCCGCTTCCAAGGCGCTTTCTAATTTTTCATGAGAAGCATCCACTTCAAAATGCACAGGATCTGAAGGTAATGACCAAACTTTTAGATAACCCTTGTTCCTAACTGTTGAATGATAGAAGTCTTCTTTTTAAAAAAAAAACATAATTTTAATGTTTATTAGTATATGCAAACAAAGAGCTTTCCCCCCATGCCTTCTCACATTTAGAAAGCAGCGAAGTTCAGTGTCCTAAATTTTAAAATGTCGTTTGTCAAGTTATTAGAAAAAACATTTTTTTTTTTTAGTCTGAGTATACCATGGTCACTTTGTATAGTCATAAATACTGATTTGGACAAAAATAAGTCAACACATGTGGCTACCATCCAATAATTCCCTAGAAGGCCTGGGACCCAGAGGTGAAGGGACCTCTCAGTTACTTAACAGATATTTACAAAATATTATCAGAGAACTATTAGGTTTCACAAAATACTGTTTTTCTATTTACTTGATACTTTCTATTATCTCATTATCAGATCAAATCCAACATTGTAAATCCACTTTTCCCCACTTTCCTACACCACACCTATTCTCTCAGGCACCTGGGTTTGAAAACTTGGAGATGCCTTTGATACCCTTCTAGCTCTTCATCATGAGCCATCCAATTACCAAGTCCTGTCTATTTCTCTCTTAAAAGTGTTTTTTGTAATCCATGCTTTCTACGTCTTACGTCATCACTCAGGCCCATACTCTCCTGACTTCCTCAGGTCTGTCAGGGGATGGCAGCAGAAAGGATGTCCAATCACCTGGAATCCAAGTTCTGCTGACTTTCTAGGACTCCCATAGCCTGGACCCACATTCCCTATCCAACGCTCCCCTGCTCTAGTCAGATCAGGCTCCTTACTACTTCAGTCTGACCTGGCAAATGCTTCTCTCTCCTAAAGCCTTCCTATCTACCCATTCATCTATTTTAAAAGTTCCTGCAATGTGGCAAGTCTCTACAATTCAGCACTTAATTGTTTTACTGTTTTAGCTTTCACCACCCTTTCAAGGGTGTTAGTATTTACAGATTATAAATCCCTCCAGAAGAGTCCATTCACGATTTTTTAGTAGTCCCTGCAGCAAACAGCAACGTTGTTCACAAAGTAACTATTGACTGAATGAATCCTGCAGTCCAAACATTTTATTTTTATTAAAACTCACTCTACAGTTGCTACCCATTTGCCTGGATTATTTTACTGAATTCTCGAATTAATGAACAATTTAGTGAAGGTTGGTTTGTTTTCCCAAAGCCATGTCATCATTTTAAGTATAAAAACCCAGTAAGACAAGCAGGCTAGTTGGGTTTTGTGAAAGGCTTATCTTTAGGCCGACCTTTCCCATCTTCCAAACACATAATGCTGCCTGGGCTGTGGTCAAAGGAATATGAAGAATCTTCGTTTTCCAAATACAAAAAATGAAAGGCCCTTGTTTCTTAAATTTCTTTGTTGGTAAACCTAGAACTTCCATTTACACTTTTATAACTTTGTTCACGTGGCACAGTCCATCAACTTACTTTAAAGTTAGGCTTGCTTTTTCCATCTTTCATCCTGTCCTTACCAGATTTATGCTAACATTTTCAGAATATTTATTCATATGTTTGGGTAGATATTCCAGGAACATTATAAAGCTGTTTCAAGATGGACGTTACAAGAGTCGTCATTGCAGTTACCACCAGAATTCCAGTTGTATAACTCTTTCAGCCGTATGACTAACATTTTAAAGGTCACTTCCCTCAAAACATTTTCCCCTCAAAACAATGCACCAAACTTTTCAAGTCTAAAAAGTGTGCTCACTTCCAGGATCCATAGCTTCTTGGATCCGCAGTAAGGATTTCGCGCGTCCACCATCCGCACAGGGTTTCGCGGGAGGAAGAACGCTTCACAACCTCAACCCCCTGAAGGCTTTTTAAAACTCGCAGTAGGCAAACGGGCGCGCTGGAACGGCCCTCTGTGACGTCAGCCCGCCGCCCCAGCCAGTCTCCGCGCGCAACGGCGCCATCCGTACTCCACGCCCTCCGCCACGCCCCACGCTCCCATGGGCGGCCGGGGGGCGGGACATCCGGCAGGGCTGAGCCTTCCGGTCGGGCGGGAGTTCCGGTCAGGGCGGTCCTAAGTGTCCTGGTTTTAGGTGCTTATCTCTGTTAGCACGTGGCGCTTGCTTTTGGCGTTGGAGCTTCTGAGCAGTTTGATAGGCGGGCATCTGCCCAGAGGGGGTTGGATGGGCTGCGGGTAGCGCTGTCCTTGTGCGGTTCCCGTCCCAGCTCAGGGCGGACGGCCTCCCGCGGCGCCGAGGCTCTGCGAGCTTCCGTCATGGACTACCGGCGGCTGCTGATGAGTCGGGTGGTCCCCGGGCAGTTCGACGACGCGGATTCATCGGACAGGTGGGCGGGCGCCGTTGGGCACAGCGACTCCGTAGGGATTCAGCCATCGCCGCCGCCGCCTCGGGCTTTTGAGGGAGACTGGTATTTCATCATTCGGAGTGGTCTCTCATAGCCGTCTGCTTCTCTCTCCATCCCAGCCGTGTCCTTTTATTCCACTTTGCGCCAGAGTTCATGAAAGCCACTTGTCGAGGGAGTCCCAAATTGGCTAGCCTCGTTGAGAGGCAGAGTTGGGGTTAGTGGTTAGGAAACATAGATTTTTATTTATTTACTTATTTATTGCTCTTTAACTGCATTCGGTGTTCAAAAAATATTTGAGCACCTGTTGTGGGCCAGGTTTTGTCCTCGGCGCTGGAGATGGTGGTGAACAAGATTAAGTCCCTGCTGTCTTTGAATTTTACCATCTACTTGGGAAAGAGGGCAGACAATTAAGTACATAAAGAGATTTCACAGACAACAACAAAAAACAGATAATATACTCTGCAAATAATTAAAATCAGCTGATAGACTAAGTAATGACAGTGTCAGGGAAGAGTTAAGTCCAGATCTGAACGAGAAGAAACGAACCTCAGGAGGAGCAAAGGGAACAGCAGTTCAGGAAGAGGAGACAGGCACAGGCTCAACGTTGGATGTGAAATGAGGGTCTAGTGGCCATTGTACCTAGAGCATACATAGCACAAGTAGTTGAAGAGATCACTAGGTACTGATGTAGAAGTGAGAAGGGGCCAGATCATATAGAGCCTTATAAGGGATGATAAGCAGTTGGGATATTATACGTCTTAATAGAAAGCAATAGGAGAGATTTTACTAAAGGTATGACAATCTGGTTTGTGATTAAAAGGAATTACTCTGTTATGGAGAGAATGGTTTAGTGGGCATGAGTGCAAGCAGTTCAGAAGTGATAAAGTAATTCAGTTCAAACGAGGGGAGCTAGAAGTAGGGTCACAGGGATATGTTTTGGAGGTAGAAGTGACAAGGTTTGGTGGTAGATTGGCTGTGGGGTGTGAGGCAAAAGGAGTTCAGGATAACTCCTATATGAAAAATAAGAGTTCCTTTGGAATTCCAAGAAATGATTTTTTACTTTATGTTAACAGGAAGGATTGATTACATGTAAATTTTGTTAGTCATTTGGGGATTTTTTTTTTCAATAAAAATATGTTGATCATTTTCTGTGTGTCAGGTCTGGTGTTAGTGGGGTAGGGATACATTGGTAAACAGCACCCTAATTGACACACAGCTTACATGCTAGGGGAAACATTAAATAATTGGGCAAATTATTTGTATTAGAATTGGGATAAGTAGTATAAAGGAAAAATGTGTAAGGAATGTGGAAGACTTTCCTGAGCTAATGATTATAAGCTAATACTGAAGATTTAGCCAGAGAAATAAGATTTTATTTCAGATGCATTCCGATTTATGTTTCCAGATAAGCATATAAAAGGCTTCAGGGAAGAAGTAGGAAGAAGAAACAGCCAGTGTGGCTGTTAATTAGTTGATGGTAATGGGTGTACAGTGGTTTACCATCCATTACTGGATACTGTGAAGATAAGCCAGTGGATTTTGTGACCCTGCCACACTCCAGGGTCCACTCCACTGGGATGGGGGACCGGGGGGTGGGGAGGGCATAATATATCAGGTAGGTAGAGGCCAGAGATGCTGCTAAACATCCTACGAGGCAGAAAACGACCTCCCACAACAAAGAATCGTCCAGCCAAGGTCGAGAAGTTCTGGTATGGATGAGGTATAAATTTAACATGCCACTGTAGATTGTTGGCAATTAAAGGATCAAATTAAGAATTATGTTTACAAAATCATAGTAAATAGCAGGTGTTTAATGATTTTTCTCTTCCCACCCGTATCCATGGAGATTTGGAACCCTCTTAAGCTGTGGCTAATTAATTAATAATCAGGATTGATCGCCTGAATTTACTAAACTCTTGTCTGACCGTCTTTAAGCTGGTAGTTCACATTATCAGCTCTTCTCTGCGGTTCCTGTGTTTGTTCTCTACATGAGTGGTCAAAACTGGTGGTACCTCTATTGAATCTGACCTGCAGACATGTTTTGTTTGGTATGCACAGTGTTCGTTTAAAATTAAATGTACCAGTTAAGTGGGAGATTTAAAAGCCCACACTTCTGGCTTCTCTTGAAAAACTAAGATCTGGTAGCACTGGGTCTGAATTTTCACATGGCAGAAAATCACCCTATTGGTTGTGCTCCATTTACTCTGGGGCTGATGACTGGGTTTGACAATCACCACTTCTATTGAATTACACCCGGACTACCACTCTCATTTGTGGTGCTTGTGTTCACCATTCCTTTGCGTCATGAGTATGGGTGATTTGAAGTTCTTTGTGTAGCACAAATCTTGATAACAGCTTCTTTTGTTGGAGTGGTATTGAGTTCAAGGTAAGGCTGCTTTAGACCTAGTCCCAAATTTTGTCAGAAAGCTACCCGCTCCCCCGCCCCCACTCTTAAGGCATATCTGTGAATGGTTTTCCTAGAGTTGGGTCTGGTGTACTGGTCAGAGTCCGTTCATTCAGCAGAGAGAATAACTGTGTAAATCCTGACTTCATTAAGGCAGAAGTGGGTTTAACACCTGATGTACTTCTTTAGTAGGACCTAGAGAATAAGCAAGCAATGGGAATGGCACTCTGAAAAACAGAACCTAGTATTAAGTTGGAGTTTATTGGGAGATAACATTGAAAGGAAAACTTTTTAGATTTATAGGTATAGATTTAGTCTATTATATCACAAATAAATGCATATATAAATCCAATTAGAGTTATGTGGAAACATGCTGTAACATTGTTATTTCTAGTGAAAACATTGACCTGCGGACTGTCAGAGAGGAAGAGGTTTTGTTTGAAGACATGCAGAAGAATGTGCCTGAGAAAATGGGTGGAGGTGACATGGAGGAAGAGGAGGAAGAGGAGGAGGAGGAGTATGATGATGAGGACTGGGATTGGGATGATGGAGTTGGAAAACTCACCAAAGGTTATATCTCAAATGCAAGGAGTAACCCGCAGGTATTTTACAAATGATTGTATACATCTTTATGTTATTTGTTTATGTCTTCTTTTTCGAAGGACTTTTCATCGTTCTGGACTTAACTAACTGGAAGATTTCCCTCACGTTATGTTGCCCGGTAGCTCCAGCCTTTAATGAGTGTTGTTCTTTATACTTTTTGTATTTCTGACAGATAATTTCCTGGATGTAGGTTCTTTTCATAATCAGAACATTTTGAAAGTTATTTAAATTATGATAAGATTAGGGGCTTTAAAATCTGCATGGGAAGGATGCAAAAGGCAATTCACTACAAATGGTTAGGCAACATGGAGAGAATGTTCAGCTTCCTTAATAATTAAAGAAATGCAGATTAAATATGTAGAGATGCCATTCTTTCCACCTATGAAACTGACCAAGACCCAAAATCTATAATTGCTGATTGACTAAATAAGTACTTATGTAGAAGATAAACTGGTATGTGATAAAAGCTTTTAAAACATAAAATAAATGCTTTGATTCAGCAATTCTTTTAATTGTGCCAAGAATAGTGTTATGAGAATGATGCTCCAGTATTGTTTATAGAGAAACACTGGAAACAAGCTTGATTAAATTTGATGTGGGACTTATTTCACACTATGGGATATTATACAGCCATAAAATACATTGCAGCGGAAAACTATATTAATGGCACAAAGACGTGTTCGTGATCTGCTGTCACCTACTGTGGGCAGAGCACAAGTTATCAGACTGCAGAGCCTGCTTCTCAACTGGAAGTACTCAATGTTTCAGGAGTTTGCAGAGCCCTAGGACTAACATGGTACATCTTACTAGAGCATAAAGATTTCTGAAAGAGATAGAGGGAGAAAAACCAGCAATATTTCTTTGAATACTAAGACCACTATATTGTGGGCGAGAATGTGTGTGTGTTCTAAAAATAACCAGATGGGGCACCTGGGTGGCTCAGTTGGTTGAGCGTCTGACTTTGGCTCAGGTCATGATCTCGCAGTGTACGAGTTCAAGTCCTACGTCAGGCTCTGTGCTGACAGCTCAGAGCCTGGAACCTGCTTCGGATTCTGTGTCTCCCTCTGCCCCTCCCCTGCTTGCACTCTGTCTCTCTCTCAAAAATAAATAAACATTTAAAAAATTAAAATTATAGAAAAAAAAGATAAAAATAACCAGATGAATTTCACACTTGTGGTCTTGTTTTGGTGAGACATTGAATTATTTCAATATAGAGTTTATTCTCTTTTAATAAAGATAGGAAAAAGGTAAGTATATAAGCGTAAATGTTAACTATAATCTTTGGGTGCTGGGATTATTGGTGATTAAAATTTTACCTGTGTTTTCTACTGTGAATTTGTATTTAGAAATGTTTTAAAGTTCTATCTGGTACAAGACTTTAAAAAGGTCTGTGCAGACAAGAAACAAGTCAGCTTCACACTTGCAAACTGAGATAACTGGAGTAAATCAGTCTTTGTTATGAGCCCTTTTTATCTGTGCTATACTCTCTTATTCGTGGGTTCTTTCTTCTCTTTTTGCTATTATTTTAGTTTGTGCATAGTGCCAGTGTAAGTGGTAAGCCTCAGACCTGATCTTTCCCTTTCCTGAGACAGTAGGCCCAAAATGAAATTCTTACAACCAGTTTAATGTTGGCCTTAGCCATTCACTATACATTTTAGAGATAAATGAACATTTTTAAATTTTAAATCTATAAACAGTTGAATTAGAAAAATGCATTTAATTTTAATTTGTTATTTATAACAATGAGGAATACACTGTAGGGAGGTTAAAAAATGTAGATTATACAGACTTCATTTTAGCCAGTAACTTTGTCCTACTTCAAGTGTCTTTGTTAAAAATTTTTTGAGCAAATATGATTGATTCTTAACCTTTTCTTAGGTTACTCCTTCAAGTATTGATGCTTTGATAGTTAACTGTGGGCTAAGGAGAAAGACATGTAATAAAGAACCTTAGGTCTATATTTATAGCTAGTGCCTTCAAGTCTGGAACTTATTTCTTCTAGGCAAATCAACAGAATTCCAACTACAACTCAGCCAAAATGTCTACTCCAGCAGACAAGGTCTTACGGAAGTTTGAGAATAAAATTAATCTAGGTGAGTTCATAAAATATATTTGGGCTATGAGGAAGTTATTCAGAAATCATGAAGTGTCATAAATGTTATTAGATCAATAAATGAATATATTCAGTGTTACTGGCTGAATAATAATGTTTACAGAAGATAAAAAGTCAGTATTTAAAGACCTGGTTTCAGGAAGAGACTTCAGCTTCTGCTTTTTTAGCTCTGTTCTCTCCTTTGCTGTAGAAATACAAAGTTACAGATACCTGTTCAAGCCTTTGTCTATTTTGTGTTAAAGTAGCATTGTCTGAGAGTAGGGTGTTGAAAATACAGTTGACCCTTGAGCGTGGAGTTGAAAATCCACGTATAACTTCTGACTCCCCCAGCACTTAACTACAAATAGCCCACTGTTGACCGAAAGCCTCACCGATCACATAAACAGTTGAAAAACACATTTTATATGTTATGTATATTGTATACTAAATTCTTACAATGAAGGAAACTAGCGAAAAGAAAATGTTAAATAAGGAAGAAGAAATACGTGTATAGTACAGTACTGTGAAAAATCCTTGTATAAGGAGATCTGCACAATTCAAACACTTGTTCATGTATCACCTGTACTAGATGTTCAATATAAATTTTGTTTTACTAGACACTTTTTATGTTGGTGTTAATTATTTAGTGAGCTGTTGAATACAAGGAATCAGAATGTTGATTTGAACCACCACCTCTTAAAAAATGCAAGGTCATCTTTGTCCTGTGGACCTTGACTCATTATAAACCTAGCACAGTGTCTCTCGTAGCCTATCACTGACCTATAACTTGAAATGAAACTGAAGTTTTTAGAATTAAATTTGGAATTCAGGCAGTTTATATTCCCTGTGTTGGTCATATAAAGTATTAACAAGTATCTGAAATTCAGCACATGCAGGTAAAGGATTTTGGGGGAATTCCTGGATCTGGGTTTCTGTGGCTCAGAAATTAAAGCTGTGATGATGACAGTGACGACACTTGTCACTAAGGAGATACAACTTCATGCTCACCTCTAAAAACATTAACATTTTTTTAATTATTAAAAGAGATTCTATATGTAACAATATTTGGAAAATAGAAGAAGGGGGGAGAAGTATCTATTCAGAAAGACTTCGTCTTAAATGTTGTTTACTTTGTGTATTTTTTAATTTTTAGATAAACTAAACGTTACTGATTCCGTCATGAATAAAGTCACCGAAAAGTCTAGACAAAAGGAAGCAGATATGTAAGTAATATTTTGACTACAAAACATGCTGATAGGGACTAATTCTTGACAAATTAGCATCTTGGTCATAATTCTTTCGGAAAGGATATTTCTTTGTATGCTTAAACCAGTTCTTTTTAGCTTAAATGAGGGTATCCTTTCCTTAGTAAGTTGAGAATATTAAGTGAGTCTTAAATGTGTGGTCAAACTATATAATCTTGTGAAATTCACAGATGTGCTTTTAGGAGGGTAATGTTTTAAACTAACATGCAGATTCCAGTTTAAACTGAAGTGTTAAAGTTTAAAAATGCTCCCTTTTAAAAATTTATTAAAAATTTTTCTCTTCCGTGAAATTTAAAAAGATTTTTTTTTTTTTTAAGTAGGCTCCATGCCCAGTGTGGGGCTTAAACTCACAACCAACTGAGCCACCCAGGCATCCCTCCATGAAGAGTTTTTAAAAGTATAAGGGAAGACTTAAAACTAAATAGTGATGTAATTAAGAACAATATCTATTTATGTTTTTCAAAACTAGTTAGTTGTTACATTTCGGGCTACCTTCTGTATATTAATAACACTAGGGCATTGGCATATTGTAGAAAATGACACTAAGTTTATACAACTAGTAGTGTTAGAACTGAACTTAAAAAACCGATTTTTTTCTGACTAAAAATCACTTTTTTTCTGGTTTATTGCTATGTCCAAGAGATACCAGCCTTTTGAGAACTGCCATAGTCATCTGTTACTTCATGGGAAGTGTCTGAATCCTTGTGTTTGAATCTGTATGAGTTGAGTTTAGTGTGCTGATGGAATCACTTTGTGTGTGAGTTGAAGCCAATTGGAGTCTGCATTTTAAGGCAGAACCCAAGAACTGTCTTAAGATGGTAAAACCCTGTGTCTTTGTAGAAAGGGACTCTAAAGAGGAGGCAATATAAATGACTTTAATTCTCCACTAATAGAATCATTAAAGATTCAAGGATGGTATTAACAGACCCGGTGTTTCCTTTTTTGCAGCATGGTTCACTTTACCCCAGCTGCTCTCTTTATCCTTCTGAAATATGGGTAGAATTATTTTTTCTTACTGCAGATGTGATTCTTTTGCTCTAGGGAACCGAACTGATGATTAAGGGGACATGAAGGAAGCATCACTAAGCAATGGAACTACAATGAGATTATGAAATGGGTTATTAAAGAAAGTACCTACTTAGGAATTTTATGGGATGAGATACATTTTGAAACTTTTTATTTTGGCTTTTGAATTTTGAATGTC
Organism: Cryptoprocta ferox; assembly: GCA_028646485.1. Classification (NCBI taxonomy): domain Eukaryota; kingdom Metazoa; phylum Chordata; class Mammalia; order Carnivora; family Eupleridae; genus Cryptoprocta; species Cryptoprocta ferox. The sequence goes on from CM053577.1 coordinate 122,609,208, forward strand.
CCATATTCTTTTTTTTGTTTTGGTTAGGTATCGCATCAAAGATAAAGCAGACAGAGCAACTGTGGAACAGGTACAATTTAACTGAGCTCTCATTATAAGTTCTCATTTTAAATTAGCATTTATTTTCTCTTGGGATTATAGTTTGCACTCATTCTTCTTGCTTAATGCTAATATTACCTAAAATTAATTCTTCTTCTAGTTTTGAGTTTAGAATCTACATTTTGCTTTATTGCTCCTTTTTGCTTACTTTCATGCTCCTCTCTGTGGCCACCATGCGGTGCTTTCATCTTCTATGGGGAGGCAGAATTTACTGGAAGACCAGAGATCTTTTGTCTTAAGCAAGATCTGCAGGAATTTTGTGAGCTTTCCTAGAAGATAGGTATCTGCCGCAAAGTGAGGGGGAAGGGCAATGCCTTCACATTTTCAGTAGAAATCCCTTACTTGGTTTAAACATTATGATGGTTTTATTCTTTTTGTTCAAGAATGGGGGAGAATTTTCCTATTTCTCCCATATGTAGAGAGTTGTGTTTGGATGTTAGCATTGGCTCCGATTTTTTTATGCGAAGGCGGTAAAAAGGATCAGAACATTGCAACTGCTACCTACCACCCTTCTCCCCACCCCTACACAGAGGCACAAACACATTTTGGAATAGTAGCCTCTATGATCCCCAAATCCTTGATTTAAGATTTGAGCCCAGATATGACTCCCCAGTGGAGTAACACCCAACCTGAGCTCCAGAACCATTTGCGCAGTTGAAGAATTCCATCTGTAGTTGGGCAGGAGTAGGTCTGAGATCGGCGTCTTCCTTGTCCTCTCATTTATTTTGTGTGATTTGTGTGTGTGTGTGTTGAAAACAAAATGTAGTCCAGCTGAGAGAAGTAAGGCAGCCGTAATTTTCAAACACCCTAAAATAACTAAGGCAGGAAATCTTTTTCCCCCTTTTTCGAAATTAATTTTGAATAAGAATGTGTATCTTGGTCTTAAGCTGTCGTTTTAAATATGTATTTGTGAGTTTATTTGACCTCCTATTTCTCCCTCCCCTATTTTGTTTTAAGGCCATTTTGGTACGTTGCTCTTCCTAGGCCCCTGCCTTGGCTCCCTCTCAGTTTTGCAGCAACACAGGTGTCTGCCTGGCTTCTCAGCGCGTCTCTTTCCTCTGCTGACCTTTGCGGTGGAGCGGGAATGGCAGTTAGGGCCCGCTCACTCACTTCCCTTTCATTCCTCTCTAGTTGCCATAGTTGCAGTTTGGCTTTTTGTCCTGCAGTCTTTCCAGGGTTGTTTTGTTTTTCTTAACCCTAGGCTTCTGGTATGACCACAGCTGTGTCACTGAAGGCTAGACCCTAAAGTAGAGTTAGATTTGGCCACTTTACACTGTCTCGCTCTGGGGAGTTGGAGGGGCTGCTGTGAGTGTCCTTGAAATTGCATGTAAATATCAGGCTTCTTCAGTTCAGGCATGGACGGGACCAGGCTTTAAATTCCTTGCCTTCTGTTTGTTGAAGAGGACTTTGGGATCCTTTTTACTCAAGATTGATTGCTCTCACTTTGAAGGAGACCCTTTTCCTGATTTACTCATGTATAGCAGAGGTGTGCAAACTCTTTCTTTAAAGGGTTAAATGATAGGGGCGCCTGGGTGGCTCAGTTGGTTGAGCGTCCAACTCTTGATTTCAGCTCAGGTCATGCCCACATTAGTCATGATCCATGGATCCTGCTTGAGATTCTCTCTCTCTCTCTCTCTCTCTCTCTCTCTCTCTCTCTCTCTCTCTCCCCCTCTCTCCCTCCCCCCACCCCCGGCTCATGTGTGCTCTCTCTCTCTTTCTCTCAAATAAAAAACAGTTGGGGTGCCTGGGTGGCTCAGTCGGTTAAGCATCTCATTTCTGCTCAGGTCATGATCTTGTAGCCCGTGAGCCCCACATCGGACTCCGTGCTGACAGCTCAGAGCCTGGAGCCTACTTCAGATTCTGTGTCTGTCTGTCTGCCCCTCTTCTGCTCATGCTCTGTCTTTTACTAAAAAAATACATATTAAAAAAAATTTAATAAGGAATTAAATAATAAGTACTTTAAGCATTGTGCCTCGCCATTCTTCTTTTTTTTTTTAAACAACTTTTAAAATGTAAAGACCAGAGGTGCCTGGGTGGCTCAGTCGGTTAAGCGCCAACTTCGGCTCAGGTCATGATCTCTCATTTCATGAGTTTGAGCCCTGAGTCGGGCTCTGTGCTGACAGCTCAGAGCCTGGAGCCTGCTTCAGATTCTGTCTCCCTCTCTCTGTGCCCCTCCCCCACTCACACCCTGTCTCTCAAAAATAAACAAACATTAAAATAAAAAAATAAATGTGAAGACCATCCTCGCTTGCAGGCTGCAGAAAAACAAGCTGCGGCCTGGATTTGACTCCTGGGCCATAGGACGCTGACCCTGCTTTAAAGTTGCAGATCCAGCAGAGTGACCACTGAGCACTAGAAACATAGCTAGTCTGAACTGACCGGTGCTATACACATAAACCGGAATTTGAAGACTTGTAAAAAAAAGAAATGTTAACTCTCTTGCTGATAACTTTTTATATCAATGATGCGTTGAAATTGATAGTGTTCTAAATAGACTAGAATAAATGAAGTATATCAAAATTAATTTTATCTGCTACTTTTTGCTTCTTTTAGTGTGACTAGAAAATGTAAAACTACTATGTGGCTTGCATTATATATTCTGTTCTATTAGCTAATGCAGTCTAGAGTCCATTTCTGCTTCTCTTGAACTTGGTAGACTTTGATTTCTGTGTCTGAATGAACTTGTTGGTTTGTCTCTTGTTCCTTTAGCCTTTGTGTCTCATTTTATTTACTAAATATCAGAACGAATAAAAACACCACAGTTGAGACTCTCAGCCAGAATAGCATAGTGCTTAAGTTCTTCAGTTTATTAACGGTCAGGTGCTTGAATGAGAAATATTTGATACCATCTTTCTGAACATTCTATTTTTTGCATTTTTTTAGGTGTTGGATCCTAGAACACGAATGATATTATTCAAGATGTTGACTAGAGGAATCATATCAGAGATAAATGGCTGCATTAGCACAGGAAAAGAAGTGAGCTTTTCTTTGGATGCCTGAATGTTCTCATGTTAGTTTTCTTATTTCAGATACCAAATGAAACTAAGGCACTTAGTAAATACATGGTGCCTTTAAAAGAAAAGAAAAAAAAAAAACACAGGCACAAGTCAGGATAGTTTAATTAGTGTTTCTAAAAACAGCTTTAATAATATTTATGGCTAGGTAGGAAGTTGTGCACACAACTGTGCCTTTTCACTATCGTCGCTGTACTGGATCACTGAGCCCAAGTAGTGCCCAGGGCAGGCATCGGGCATCGATGGGCAGAATGCTGCAGGCCTGAGTCCTTGCCACATGGTACTACCGGAGGAGGGGCTTATAGTCTAGTTTCTGTGGGTAAATGAATCTCTTTCTCACTTTTTCTTTGTACGTGGATATAGGGAAAGACAGACATGGTGTTTGTAAATTAGCAACTCATTCTATGGGAAGCAGGCCTCAGTAAAATTCGGTTTATAAATCATGAGATTTAAGAATGTCTTGAAATGTTTTTCACATACTTGAGATGCAAAGATATTCGAAACTGCTTCATACCTAATTAGAAATTAGATCTTTTATGTAAATTGGAGCTCTACTTACTGTACCTTTTGATAGGATATTTCATATTTTAATTGATATATTCAAAAGATGATGGTGTTTCTTGTATGTGTTACTTCAGTTCACTTTGTTTTTTTCAGTTCACTTTTGAGGATGGAATCAAACAGTGGAAATTAAAATACTGTTTGTAGTTATTTAACACAAACTTAATTTGTTTTTGATGCAAAATAGGCTAACGTGTACCACGCTACCACAGCAAATGGAGAGAGCAGAGCAATCAAAATTTACAAAACTTCTATTTTGGTGTTCAAAGATCGGGATAAGTATGTAAGTGGGGAATTCAGGTGAGTTCAGATTCTTTTTCCAGTTGACCTAGTTTCTGTATTCTAAAAAATAAAAACAAGAATAATAGAATGATTGCAATAACAAATATTTTTCTTGTTCAAGATTTCGTCATGGCTATTGTAAAGGAAACCCCAGAAAGATGGTGAAAACTTGGGCAGAAAAAGAAATGAGGAACTTAATCAGGTGACTCTTGGGGGCGGGTGTCCGTGCTGCGCCAGGTATACTGGCCCCAGCTCCTTCCTGCTGAGAGATCCCAGTGTGGTTCTGTGTAAAGGTGGGGACTCATAGTGCTGTTCACTTGTGTTAGATCTGCTGAAGTATGCAAAAGAAACAAATTTCTGGACAAATAGGAACTACTTTATCTTCTCTGTTTTGAAGATCCATTATAGAAACATTTATTTGGCAAGACTGAGTCATTTGAAGCACCTTGGTAGCCATGTGAAAGCATTTAGAATTGATACTGAGGATGACAGGGGCCTGTTGCAAGACTTTATTTTATTTTATTTTTTTAATGTTTATTTTTGGGAGAGAGCACAAGTGGGGGAGAGGCAGAGAGACAGGGAAACAGAGGATTGATCCGATGCAGGGCTCAAACTCACAAACCATGAGATCCTGACCTGAGCTGAAGTCAGTTGCTTAACTGACTGAGCCACCCAAGCATCCCTAATTTATTTATTTAAATTCAAGTTAGTTAACGTGCAGTGTAGTATTGGTTTCAGGAGTAGAACCCAGTGATTCTTCACTTACATATGACACCCAGTGCTCATCCCAACAGTGCCCTCCTTAATGCTCATCACCCATTTAGCCCATCCCTCCACCCGCTTCCCTTCCAGCAACTCTCAGTTTGTTCTCTATTTAAGAGTCGTACAGTTTGCCTCTCTGTTTTTATCTTATTTTTCCTTCCCTTCCCCTATGTTTATCTGTTGTTTTTCTTGAATTACACATACAAATGAAATCATATGTTGTCTTTCTCTTCCTGATTTATTTTGCTTAGCATAATATACTCTAGTTCCATCCATGTTGTTGCAAATGGCAAGATTTTATTCTTTTTGATCACTGAGTAGTATTCCATTTTATATATATCATATCTTCTTTATCCATTCATCAGTCCATGGACATTTGGGCTCTTTTCGTAATTTGGCTATTGTTGATAGTGCTGCTGTAAACATTGAGGTACATGTGCCCCTTCGAATCAGCATTTTTGTATCCTTTGGATAAATACCTAGTAGTGCAATTGCTGGGTTGTACGGTAGTTCTATTTTTAATTTTTTGAGGAACGTCCCCACTGTTCTCTACAGTGGCTATTGCAGGATTTTAAACAGGGAAGTGACACAATCCGGTGGTGAGACTGATGAGTCATTTTGTAATAGGTATTGGAGTTTTCGACAATTTTGTTTGGTCCTAAACTATCATAGTTTCCTTTTCTTATTTCTATCCAATTGTTTTTAAAATTTTTTTAATGTTTATTTATTTTTGAGAGAGAGAGAGACTGAACAAGGGAGGGGCAGAGAAAGGGAGACACAGAATCTGAAGCAGACTCCAGGCTCTGAGCTGTCAGAACAGAGCCTGACGTGGGGCTCAAACTCACAAGCCTGAGCTGTATTTGGACACTTACCTGATTGAGCCACCCACACGCCCCTCCTATTTCTATCCAGTTTGGACATGTTTATGTATTCTTTGTGCTAACCTTTTTATAGCAAGTGAAGATAGCTGAGAGGAAGGTTTTTAAAAAAAATTGAAGTATTTTTTTCTCAAATACCTTTTAGCTTTGTAGGTGCTGTGCATAGCTAATATACATTGGATTCTTTAGTATTAAATACTTGTTTTGAAAGTCCTTCTGAATTCGTCCTGTGTTCTGTTAGCTAGCTAGATATTAGGTATGAGTTAAACTGTTTTCTGTTTTTGGGGGGGTTTTTTGGAAGTAGACTCTGTGCCCAATGTGGGGCTCAAACTCATGACCCCAAGATCAAGAATTGCATGCTCTACCAACTGAGCCAGCCAAGCACCCTGGGTGCAACTGTTTTTATTAATCATTGTTTAACTAATCAGCTCAAAAGACATACCTGCTGTATCTCATCAGCTCTGAGATGCACATTTCACAGGTTAACACCTCTGGAATCGGACCGAGTGTTAGAGGTTCTGAGTAGTAGTTGAGTTGCCAGTGTTGTGTCGTTCTCGATCTTGCATCCTGCTGCCACGTAAAAATCACTGGGGTCTTAGAGTTTATGAAAAACAGTAGTACAGTTGAGATGTGTTGGTGCTGTTTCCCAACAGTGATATTAATCATCTGTAGCCATTATAATTTGTTTTAGATGCTGTGTAACCTTCTCACTTGTCCTTTTACCTGTTTGTATATCACAGGCTAAACACCGCACAGATCCCATGCCCAGAACCTATCCTGCTAAGAAGTCATGTTCTTGTCATGGGTTTCATTGGTAAAGATGATATGTGAGTACGTGGAAGGCCTAATAATTACATGCTCAGAATTGTATTTTTTAGTGCTTTGAAGTATCCGGTATATGAATATTTCCCATTTAAATAGCTCCTTTCATCTTGAAATGTTTCATATGAATTTTCCACTGTATTAGTGCATAGAGTTCATTTGTTCTACCTTGTCAAGTCCCAAAATGCTTCAGAATAACAAAGTTCACCCTGCTTCTGAGAAATGTTTTGTATAGTAAGCTGTGAGAACACCTGTTTCTTGACAGCTTTTTGGAGTGGTACATCTGTCATGAGCCAAATTGTTCAGTGATGAGTTGTCGAAAAGAAGTGCATGTAGCAATGTAGTATAAAGCAGGACAACTTGTTCTGGGGCATTTTATCTTAGTTCATTTTATTTTTACTCAAGGCCAGCGCCACTGTTGAAAAACGTCCAGTTATCAGAGTCCAAGGCTCGGGAGTTGTATCTGCAGGTCATCCAATATATGAGAAGAATGTATCAAGATGCCAGACTCGTCCATGCGGATCTCAGTGAATTTAACATGCTGTGAGTGAGTTTTGTCCTTTAGGAACCACCTGCACGGTGTTTCGTGTCCTTTAAAAAAAAATAAAATCCCAGGGGCCCCTGGGTGGCTCAGTCAGCTAAGCATCTGACTTTGGCTCAGATCATGATCTCACGGTTTGTGGGTTTGAGTACTGCGTCGGTCTCCATGCTGACAGCTCAGAGCCTGGAGCCTGCTTCAGATTCTGTCTCCCTCTCTCTCTGCCCCTTCCCCACTTGTGCTCGCTCGTGCTTGCTCTCTCTCTCTCTCTCTCTCTCAAAAATAAACATTAAAAACATTAAAAAATAAATAAATAAAATCCCAATCCAAGAAGTCATTTTTAAATTTTTAAGTTTTAAAGTTGGCTTCCATTTGGTCATAGTATAGGATGTGTCTTCTGCCTTTGGTGACCTCAGTCACAGAATTGACCATCTGATCATTAACAGGCTTCTAGGACTTTGGAGATTTTCTCGGTTTTCATCTCTTATTAGTCCAAGTGGCTTCTTATCTTTACCCACCTTGTTCATTTTATTGATTATTTCCCTTGCTCTTAAAGTAGAATTTTTTTTAAACAAGAAATGCAGGAAAGTAGTAATGTCTTTGCGTGTCTGGGTCACAGGTACCAGAGTGGAGGTGTGTACATCATTGATGTTTCTCAGTCTGTGGAGCATGACCACCCACATGCCTTGGAGTTCTTGAGAAAAGACTGTGCCAATGTCAACGGTGAGTGGAAATTGGAATTTCCAGCCACTTGTTTGTGTATAGTGGTTCTGCACTGTTAAGCTGTTGATATGGCCCTAAATCATTTGATGCAGTGATTATCATTTGCTTGGAGAGGGTATATTTTTATTTATCTCTTTCTTTCTGTATAAATTGGAATAAACCTTTTCTCATACAGCTATCATTACATTTTCCTTCCAACAGATTTCTTTTTGAAGCACAACGTTGCCGTGATGACTGTGCGGGAACTCTTTGAATTTGTGACAGACCCATCCATTACACATGAGAACATGGATGCTTATCTCTCAAAGGTGAGATAGGGCGAGGAAGAGAAAGGACACAAAATGGCAGTCATCATTTGCATGTATTCAGAGACTCAAATCGCTTAGCATGTTTATTTTGACAGCTTCCTGAGACCTTTTCCAATCTGATTTCACACATAGGGGATCAAAAATACAGTAAAAAACCAAAGAGAAAGCCAGGTTTCTTTTTTTTTTTTTTTAATGTTTATTTTTGAGAGTGAGAGAGACAGAGCACGAGTTGGGGAGGGGAAGAGAGAGAGGGACACACAGAATCTGAAGCAGGCTCCAGCCTCTGAACTGTCGGCACAGAACCTGATGTGGGGCTCGAACCCATGAACCGTGAGATTATGACCTGAGCTGAAGTCTGGCGCTTAACCGCCTGAGCCACCCAGGCGCCCCAGAGAAACCCAGGTTTCTTGATGTGAAGCATTGGGCAAGATGGCATAGGCCACCAAAATTCCTGAAAGTTTAGTAAGAAACTTGTGCGTTTTTGGTCTTTCCCTTGTTTCTCAGAGGTCTTTCTGAATCCTAGAATTTTTGAAAGTGTGGTAAAATGCACACAGCATAAAACTTATCATTGTAACCATTTTTAAGGATGCACGTCAGTGGCATTAAGGGCATGCACAATCATGTGCCACCATCTCCACCGTCCATCTCAGAACTTTTTTCATTGTGCAGAATAGAAACTGTGCCCATTAAACATTAACTCCTCTTTCCCTCCCTCCCCACAGCCCATTCTGCTTTCTGTCTGTGATGTTGTCTACCCTAGGTACCTCACTTAAGTGGAAACAAACTGTTTCTGTTTCTGGCTGATTTGCTTCCCTTAGTGTAATGTCCTCAAGATTCATTCATGGCGTACAGCACACTTTGTTTATCCATTCGTGGGTGGATGGACACTTGAGTTGCTTCTACCTTTTGGCTGTTGTGAATAATGCTGCTATGAACACGGGTGCACAAATAGTTCTTCAAGACCCTGCTTTTATTTCTTTTGGGTGTATACACAAAAGTGGAATTGCTGCATTATATGGTAATCCTGCTTTTAATTCTTTGAGGAACTACCATACTGTTTTCCTTAGTGGTTTTACTATTTTACACTGCCACCTGACGCTGTGCAAGGGTTCCAGTTTCTCCACATACTCACATCCTCACCATTTTCTGGTTTTGTTTTTGTGTTGGTGTTTTCCTGTTTTTGTAACAGCTATCCCAACGGGTGCAACATGGTGTCTCATAGTTGTTAATTTGCATTTCCCTGATAATTAGTGATGTTGAGCATCTGTCTTTTCACATGCTTGTTGGCCATTTATATATCATCTTAGGAGAAAAGTCTACTCCACTCATTTGCCCATTTTTAAATTAGATTGTTTTTTGTTGTTGAGTTATAGGAGTTCTTTATGTATTCTGAATATTAACTGCTTATCAGATCTGTGATTTATAGATACTTTCTCCCATTCTTTTTGCTGCCTCTTCCCTCTCGTGGTCACACCCTTTTGATTTTGGTGTCAGTTTATCTGTTTTTACTTTTGTTGCCTCTGAAGCTTAGAATACTGAATACATGGCATATACGCCCCGAAACAGTTTTCCAGGTTTTATCTTACCTTTTTGTATTTTCCCCTTTCCTTGGAATGCCTTTGCATTTCTACCTTTGCTCATTTTGCTCTGCCTAGTGAATGTTAGAGCTCAGTTCAGAAAGCTTTTTTGAGGAATCCGGCAGAAATTATTGTTTCCATGGGTACATTTCCCATATTGTGTGAGCCTATAATAGAAGTAGTCATTCCACATTCTGTTATTAAGTTCTTTTTAACGTTGTCACTCTTTACTAAACCATGAACAAACCGTTAAGGAACAGAAGTTCTATTCTTGTATTGCCAGGACCTCAGTCAGTACTGGTGCATACTAAGCAATTACATATATTAATTGGATCAATACATATCATTTTTATTTTTAAATTCTTAAGCACTAATTTTAGTGTCTGAACTTAAAAACCCTAGTACCACAGTTCTTTCCTTCTTTCTATGTATTCTAAGTAGAGATTGAATCTCCAGGTTTACAAGCCAGAAGACTCTTGTAAAATCTGTCACCTTAGTTTCAGTCATCATTTGTTCAAAGAGCTTTCTTTGGTGGTGATGCTTCCACAGCATTAGAGACACATACTCAAAATTAGAGGACAATCCGCCTTTCCTTCATTTCCTTCATTGACTATTCAAGAATTAATAGTTCTTTCATTCTTTGGATCTCGGTTTTCTGTTAGTAAATATTTTTGCTAATCATTTAAAAACTAGCAAAAGTAGTTTTACTCTTAGGGAAAGGGTTGGAGATCCCCTAAGGCTAGATGAGTTTGATTTATTCTGTTACTTGTGAGCTTACGGCAGCCTTTTTGGCGAGGCCTGACAGAGAGCTAACCTGTATCACTAGAAGCCACTGAGTCTTTTCAGAAGTGTAGAGGCGATTCTGGTAAAGATTAGAGCAGGTTTGTACTAAAATTGAGAAATGGATGCATCTTCTGTAGGTGAATATAAAGGAAAGTAACTTTTGATTTCTTTCCAAGGCCATGGAAATAGCATCTCAAAGGACCAAGGAAGAAAGGTCCAGCCAAGATCATGTGGATGAAGAGGTAAGATTTATTATCAACTCACAGGCTTAGGAAACACTTTTGAGTTTTGTTTTTGTTTTAAGGGCATGCTAGGTCACGAACTTGATTTTAAGAGAGAAGCAGTTTTCAGATGACTATTTCCTTGTACATAATTTAACTGAGCCAGATTGTATAAATACATTTCATGACATTATTCCAGTCAGCAGCCTGGTAGCCCACTGTTCTAGATGGAGAACTTTATGTATTTATTTGAAGAATAACTGATAATGCAGTATTATATTACTTTCAGGTGTACAGCACAATGATTCAACGTTTATGTACATGACTAAATGGTCCCCACGATAAGTCTAGTTACCATCTGTCACCATACATAGTTATTACAGTACGATTGACCATATTCCCTGTGCTGTATTTTATATGTCCGGGACTTACTTTAAAACTAGGAGTTTGTACCTCTTAGTCACCTTCACCTGTTTTGCTCTGTCACCCATTGTCTCCCCATCTGGCAACCACCAGCTTGTTCTCTATATTTATTAGTCAGTTTTTGTTTTGTTTATTTTGTGTTTTGAGAGTCCACATGTAGGTGAAGTTCTGTAGTATCGTCTTTCTCTTTTATTTCACATAATGTAATACCTTTGAGGTCTGTCCATGTTATCACAAATGGCAAGATTTCATTCTTTTTTTTTTTTTTTACTAATATTTTGTGTGTGTGTGTGTGTGTGTGTACACATACATGTATATAGTCCATTTTCTTTATTAATGGACACTTAAGTTACTTCTTTATCTTGGCTTTTGTAAATAATGCTGCAGTGAACATAAAGTACATGTATCTCTTCAAATTAGTATTTTTGTTTTCTTTGGATAAATCCCCAGAAGAATTGCTGAATTTTATGGTAGTTCTGTTTTTAATTTTTTGAGAAAACTCCATATAGTTTTGCACAGTGGTTGCACCAGTTTGCATTCCCACCAGCAGTGCACGGGGGTTCTCTTTTCTCTACACCCTTACCAACACTGATTTCTTTTTTGATACTAGCCATTCTGACTGGTGTGAGGTGATATCTCATTATGGGTTAGATTTGTATCTCCCTGATGATAAGTGATGCTGAGCATCTTTTCATGGGTATGTTGGCCATCTGTATGTCTTTAGAAAAATCTCTATTCGGGTCCTCTCTCCCATTTTTTTCATCAGATTGTTTGTTTTGTTGGTGGTGAGTTGTAGGAGCTCCTTACATATTTTGGATATTTACCCCTTATCAGAGGCATCATTTGTAAATATCTTCTCCCATTCAGTAGACTGCCTTTTCATTTTGCTGATGGCTTTGTTTGCTGTAAAAAAGCTTTTAGGTTTGATGCAGTCCCATTTGCATATTTTTACTTTTGTTGGCCCTTGTCTGAGGAGACAGGTCCAAAAAATATTGCCAACACTTGTTTAACTTTACTGCGTTTATTTTCTCTTAGGAGTTTTATAGTTTTGGGTCCTACATTTAGGTCTTGGCTCTATTGTGAGTTTATTTTTGTGTAGGTCTTGGCTCTATTGTGAGTTTATTTTTGTGTATGGTGTAAGAAAGTGGTCCAGTTTCATTCTTTTGCATGCAGCTGTCCAGTTTTCCCAACACCATTTGTTGAAGTGACTGTCATTTCCCCATTGTGTGTTCTTACCTCCTTTGCTGTAAATTCATTGACCATATATGCATGGGTTTATTTCTGGCATCTTTATTCTGTTTCGCTGATCTACGTGTCTGTTTTTGTGCTAGTGCTATACTGTTTTGGTTAAAATAGCTTTGTAGTGTAGTTTGAAATCAGGGAGGATAATACTTGAGATAGAGCACATTTTTAAAGAAGCTGTAGAAACATCTGATTCAGGAAGGAAAAGCCTGTTTCAGTTTGTGAATGTGAATTTTTAAACGATTTAAATGTTGATTTCAGTAGCGTTATAGACTTTAAATATTTATGTATGGTAAAAAAGAAAATTGTTTTAACCTTGGAGATCAGTGGGTTTTCTGTGAGTGTGATCCATAGTAGACTTTTTAACAAACGTTTTCACAGCTGTTAGTCTGATGGATGACTATAAGGCACCCTGTATTTATCACCAGTTCTGAACCATTTTCACCATAGCACAGGATACGTAATATTTCCCTATAAGAACATGGGGCCCGGGGCAGGCAGCACTTGCTAACTGCAACTCCATTCCTTCCTTTCCCACTCAGAAAAGCTCTTGGAAATGCAAATGAAGGGAGAGAGGTTTCATTCTAAGGGCAACTTCAAATCGTTTAGTATTTTATTGTTAGTAACAAATTCCTTTTGGCACTCCACACAGCAGATCCAAACCCCAGTGTGTGCGGAGAGCCTGGCTGAGAATCAGTCCTCTGTGACATGACGGGTGTGGAATGCTCTGTGAATGAGAAGCCTGTGAATAACACTTCTGGTTGTACTTTTCTCTGTGTGTTAGGTGTTTAAGCGAGCATATATTCCTCGAACCTTGAACGAAGTAAAAAATTACGAGAGGGATATGGATATAATGATGAAATTGAAGGAAGAGGATATGGCCATAAATGCCCAACAAGACAATGTGAGTAGCTTGGTTTGTATATAGCAAGCAAATTTACAGAGGAAGCTGCTGTCACATACCTGCCTCTTGACTATTGGCTTCTAATCTAGTGAGATGGCTAATTCCCTTTGCATTAACAGGTGCTCTCTGTATAGTGGATGTAAAGGGAGTTCACTGGTATTTGTGAAAGAAAATGACACATTTGAGGCCAATAGACTATAGTTGCAGAAAACGGAAGATATTTATGTAAGTCTAGGCTATAAATCATTATTATAGTGGATCCATTAGCATATGTGTTTCAAGGTCTGGAAATTTTTTTTTCTGTGAAAAGTCCAGATAGTAAATATTTTTGACTTTGCAGGCCAAGAAGCAAAATGAAGGCTATTATGTAGGTCATTATATAACAAGAAAGAAAAAATTTTCTTAAGTATTTATTGGTGAAATTAAAAGCTGTTTAATAATAATTGATTCCTATTAATCACGATTCCTATTAATGAGAGAAGAATGGGGCTATTTGGGGGAGGAGAATACATTTCATTTAATTGAGATTCAGAGTTAGAGTTTTCTGTCATCAGACTGGTGGCAGTTTCATCTGTCAAAACCATCAGATAGGTTATGGGCCAGAGTTTATTAATGTTCCTGAGCTTGGTGGGCAAGAACAGTTCCCACCAAGAATAAACTGTGTTAAAAGGAGACAAATTTTAGCCTCCTTTTAATAATCACAGAAAGTACTGTTTAGCTCCCAATGTGCTTTCATAATATTACAAGGTGTGTTTTTCACAGCCTAGATTTATTTTGACTCTTCTTTTTGTCTTTTTGGTTATAAGATTCTGTACCAAACCGTTACAGGATTGAAGAAAGATTTATCAGGAGTTCAGAAGGTATGAGAACATGTGTTGCTATTCATTTACATGAATACTCCTTTGAAGGGTATAAAACTTAATGTATACCAGAATTAAATTAACAATGGTATTATATTAGTATGTACCATCTTATATACTAAGTCTACATATACTAAGTATATATACTTTTCCACGTTCATGGGAATTTATGGTTTATTTCTCACTCTGCCTCTGAATTGTTCTATTGTTGTTGCTGAGGCAGTGATACTTTTTATATCCTGGTCTTTATGTGTGAAATTATTGATGATAACCCGTGTGTTTCTTGATGTTTTTTAGTCAGCCTTAAAAAAAAAAAAAAACAATGGAATCTGGTCTGCTCTATAACCTGTTGAAGAACAATTTCTTCATGAGTCTAGCAGTCTTATCCTGCTGGACTCCCATAGTGTTTTTTTCTTGCAAAAGTCTTGTTTTATTTTGTTTTACATTTCAGATTGGTGCAGGTTAATTCTAATTAAGCAATACGAAAGGCAGTTCTTGTTATTTTAATGTTCTTAACTAAAGGCTTAAATGTGAAGGATCATAGTTTGCTTTTTGAAAATTTATTGTGTGTTTCTTTTCAGAAGAACCAAATTAGGAACACTCCCCTATTCACTATGTGTTATATATAGCAAGTGAATTACAGACCAGGAAAATTCTGTTAAAATTGGCTAGAAAACCTTTTTTGTACAATTGCCTTTTAAAGATTACTTTTTCTTATAAAAAGAAAACCTCTTGTCCTTTAAAAATTCTTCCTGCTAAAACTTCTAAACTTCAGAAAAGAAGATCTCTCCTGTTTAAATATTGTTTTCCCTTTTGATTAATGATAAATGTTGCTTGAAATTAGATTCATAGGAAAACAGCTGTGAGATTATCCAAGTCAATCTTTTAATTCTTACTTCCATCTGTATTTCACATCCTTCCAAATTCCAGCTCAGTTCTGTTGTTGATCTGGGTCACCCAGTAAAGCCCCACTTCCTTCATTTGGGTGTGTTCTTGAGCCTCACAAGATGGGCTATTTCTAGCTTCCGCCCTGATGTTCTGTTGTTTTCGATGCATCAGTCAGTACAGGATGTTGTTTTTCAGTGTATATCTGCAAGGCTAAAAAATCTGAATTCTGGCATTAACACATTTAACAATAGATAACTAAGTGGTTTAGAATGACATGGTTTTGTAATATTTTCAAGGTCCCTGCACTTCTAGAAGATCAAGTTAAGGAAAAGGCTTGTTCTGATTCAGATGATGCTGGAAGCTCTGAGTGTTCTGACACAGACTCTGAAGAGCAGCGAGACCAGGCCTGCTCCAGGAAACCCACTGTTGACCTTGAAGTTGATAAAAAGGTTAGCTGAGAACTCGAATTTCCTTATTCTTCAGTGTGGCAGCAAAGTCAGCCTCATTTCTCTTTGCTCACGTATCTAGATTAAGATGGCAGAAAATAGTATTGATCAGTAAGTACTTCTAGTTGTAGTTCCAGTTCCTGAGTGTGAACTTTGCCTTTGGAAGTCACACTGTTTAGAGATCAGGCTGCTATTAAGAGGTCCCTTGGTACTGCTAAGAGAGAGGATACACTGAACTCATTGATTAGAAATGAGTGTAATTCACTTGAAATACCAATGATGTTGGAGTTGTCCCATGATGAAATACTGAAATGCCATTTCACGGGGGATATGCAGCCCAACCAAGTCTAAAACACTTACTCCACTCCTAGCCATGGACAAGAGATGCTACAAACACTTATTCCACTCCTAGCCATGGACAAAAGACTCTACTGACTGAATGATACATGACTGCTGTGTAAATGTTACTCTTCATTCTTAGCCTGATTCTTTAAACCTTACAATGTGCAGGTCATAAAACTTCTGAGACTTCTATCCAGCTCATGTGCACAGAATTTTCTCCGTCTGTCTACTGGAAATACTTTGTCTCTTTCCAACCTTTATTTCTCGTAGAGTATGAAACTTGTGAAGAAAAGTAATCGCAAACATTTAATAGTCCTCCCAGATATTTCTGTTTGGCAGTCTTCAAATTTTTTTGTGGGGGAGAGGGAGAGAGAGAATCTTGAGCAGGCTCCATGCTGGGTGTAGATCTCAGGATCCAGAGATCATGACCTGAGCCAAAATTAAGAGTCAGACACTTAACCGACTGGCCCATCCAAGTGCACCTGGCAGTCTTCAAGTTTCTTTTCCTTTTTTTTTTTTTTTAACATTTATTTATTTTTGAGAGAGAGAGAGAGAGCGTGAGTTAAGGAGGGGCAGAGAGAGGCAGAGAAAGAATCCCAAGCAGGCTCCGCGCTGTCAGAGCAGAGCCTGATGTGGGGCCCGAACCCAGGAACCCGGGAGACCATGATCTGAGCCAAAATCGAGAGTTGGACACTTAACCAACTGAGCCACCCAAGTGCCCCGCAAATTTCTGTTAAGAAACTCCAAAGACAAATTTGGAACCACATTTCAGCACCAAATCATAATCATTTTCATCTTGTTATATTCACTTTTATCCTTTCACATATATTTTCTTATTTAGTTGTAATAGTAAAGTTAATACCTTGAACGAATGAAGTCTGTAGGTTCTTTTAGTTTTGTTTTTGTTTTTTACAGGAAAGAAAAAAGATGGTCAAGGAAGCCCAGAGAGAGAAAAGAAAAAACAAAATTCCGAAACATGTGAAAAAAAGAAAGGAGAAGACAGCCAGGATGAAAAAGGGCAAATAGAATCAGAACCCCATAATGTAGAGTAATTTACCTTTGGTCACTTTTCTCGCCCACACTGAGCTGTGAGCTGCGTCTGGAAGACATGCTGCTGATTTTAACTGAGGTTATCACGGCAGTGTCATGAAGACGGAATCACGTGTTCTCATCTAATTATGTAAAAAGCTCTAAGCTCTCTTACCTAGATCCAGTCACTGCCTCTGTGTGGTATTGACAGAGGATTTATTTAAGCAACTCTTTTAATGAAGAACTTTGTACAATTTTATTTTTATATATATTTTTTTCTCCTGCAGTATGTTTTTTGAGGCATCATAAATGTTATGACGTAATGAACATTCATCGTCTTTAAGCGTAAAGGCACTTTCGACAGACTGGAGCAGATTGTTTTTGCTTTGTTTGTACATGCCAGAGACCCATCTGAAATCATTGATTGTAGGGCCACGTTTTCTGTAGAAGGGAGTTTCCTTTCTAAGAGAACTCATTTGGCTGCTGATGTAATCATTCACTGCGACTCTTAATGACCGTGAGGTATACAGTGATGCTCATTTGTGATGCACTTAATCTTCATCTTTGATACCCATGAGTTCAGATATCCCAGTTCGTAAGCTGTTTCACACTCAGCTGTATGGCCTGTTCATTCATTCATCAAATATTTGAGTGGCTTAGATGCTAGGGATACAGAAGTAAACAAAACCAAAAAAATTACTACCTTCAGGTAGTTTACATTTTGAAAGGAAAACATTAAACAAATAAAAAACAGTGTATGAATAGGTGGTGAATTCTGTGGAGAGAAAGGATGCAGAAAAAGAGAATGCCTGGGAGGGTGGGTGTCTGCCATTGTCAAACAGGCCACACTGAGCAGCTACATTTGAGCAAATACTTGAAGAATGAGAGTCATGTGCATATTTGGAGAGAAGGGTTTTCCAGGCACAGCAGGTGTGAGGGGCCTTATGGCAGAAGTGTGCCTGAAAGTTCCAGAAACAAGAGGCTCCTGTAACAGAAAGAGGAGATCCGATGGTGTCAGGCTATCAGAGGGTTTTGAGCAGAGGAAGGATACGATCTGGAAGGATCCTGATCTCTCTGGCCTCCATGGAGTCCTGAGTAGGAAGTGAGGGTGGGAGACCATTGCGTGGTTATGGTGGTAGCCCACATGAACGACAGTGATGGCCTTGTCTAGGATGGTAGGTAGCAGTGGACCTGGAGAGAGCAGTGGGATTCTGGGTGTAACACAAAGTGGAGCAAACCGGTTGTGCTAAGGGAGTATGTATCAGGCGTGTGACAGACAGTAAGGGATGACTTCAGGGTTTGTGACTCAAGCAACTGAGAGACCGTTGGGAGTTGCCAGTAACTGTCGGGAAGGAATGTATGTGGCTGGAGCAGGTTTGGGAGTAAGAGGGTTAAATAAAAGCTTACATTGCAACAAAGGTCAAGAGAAATTAATTTTTAACTTTTTACCATATACTTTATATTAGAAGTGTCTATTTTACCCCTTGCATCAGAAGCAATTGCTATAAATAAACTTAGTTTCCCTTAAACTGAAGCTTGCACCTGCTTGTTTGAAGGTTGGTGGCTGGGGGTGGCCAACTCAGCTTTTAAAATATTAGATCGCATTTATTATGTTCATACAATCTTCTCCCTGACTTTAAAAAAGTTCAAAATGCAAAATGTAATTTCAATGAAATTCAACAGTAGCCCCTCCGAAATATTCTACAACTAACCAAAGGGAAAACAGAAATGGGCTTAATTCTATACACCTTTAAAGGTTTTATCTTCAGGATCTTCCCTATGTTGTGTTTGTTTGGTCTTACTCTCTGACAAGGTGTATTTGAAGGGCCCAAGCTCCTCAGTGTTATCTTTTGGTGAGTCTAATGCAATTACCAAGTTTGGAATACATTTCTTTTGGGCAGAAGTAGTGTCAGCAAGATACAAGGACAATTCCTTCTCATTTGCATTGCTTCTCAGAGGAAGTGGCTTGTAAAATACCAAAATTTGGGACTATAGGGAGATTCTGGGGGGCGTCGGGGTGGCTCAGTTGGTTAAGCATCAGGGTTGTGAGTTAAGACCCCAAGTTTGGCTCTGCACTGGACATGGAACCTACTTTCAAAGAAAAAGAAAAAGGAGGTTCTAATTTGAGGAGCATTTTTCTAATAACTGTCTTGCTAATAGGCAATTTCCCAGTTCGGATTCTGAGCCACAGGCTGTAGTAATCACTGGTAATATTCCTGGCAAACTTGTCTGAAACTGTATGTCCTCATTCCTGTCTTTCTCACCAGAAGGCGTAGAAGAAGGAGTCTCTTCTTAGGCAGACTTCTAGAGCTACTTGCTAACTTTGGTTGCAATTGAATTTTGAGTGCTTGACCCGTTTTAAGTGCTGATTGTATAGTTACTTTCCATCTGGAGAGATGAGGTTTGGGTGTTGATTCAGAGACTGGCACATAACTTTGCCAATTGTGCATGTATCTGGTTTCCTGTCATATTTTGTTGTTATTTAATCCTTTCAAGTAATATAAAAGATTATTATGTTCTAAAAGATTCTAAAAGATTACTATGAGAAATTTGGATAATTTCTTTGAAGCACAAAATCACAGCTATTTCCTGTGCTGCTGTTCTAGTTGTCATTCTTCCTTTGATAAAACAGTTTGAGACCAGAACTTGCGCAGGCCCAGGTGCATTTGAACACAGCCTTGCAGTGAAGAGACGGGAACTGTGTGGCCGCTGTTTGCCTTGGTCTGACCAAGTAGGAAACCCGGGTTTCTGTGCTGACATCAGGTTTCCTTCAGTTTTATCTCTGCTTGATGAAGATGGACTCGAGGTTGGAAAATGTTTTGATTTGGTACTAAGGGTGTTTGAGATGGTCTCTCCTTTTCAACAATGTTCTGTTGAATTCAGTGTGGGCAGCTTGCTGCTTCTAGGTAGTATCCTGTTTTGTGGCTGTGATCTCATTTGTCTTTTGGCTTGGCAAATGAAGAGTTGAAAAAAAGTTCTAAAGCTGGTAAAAAAAAAAAAATCAGCGTAAGGACATCTCAAATGTCATGGGCTCCAAAGGAGGACATTAAAACCTTTTCATTTTCAAAAGCTCAACAGGTTTTCTAATTTTTAGTAGTTTATACACACAGTAAGTAAACACCATGCCCATTCAGAGTCCTACCTTGATTTCTGGGAGGTGACTTTTTGACCTTGGAAGAGTTGCACAGATCAGCATCTGCTCAAAGTATAGTTTCCCAGGAAGATGTTTTATGACCATATGAGATGGATGCGGCTTTCAACCATGGGTAACCATAAGGCAAGAGCATCTCTGTGTCATGTTTTGAATTGGATTAAGTTATCACGCTCCCTCCCACACCTATCACACTCCCTCCCTCATTTCGGTTGCAGTTTTTAACTTCCATAGCCTTTGGGTTTGTGTTGCCTTGGACATAAAGGCTTTTGTAAATGCCCTAGAGTAAATTGTAATGCTGGGTATCAAATCATTTAATCTAGTTTCCAAAGGAGAAGATGCCTTTCTTGCCCCTGTGTTCTGCAGGGATCTTGGTCCCAGTTGATAGTGTTATGGAAACCTCTGGACTTGAATTTTGGGAACCAAGACTTAAATTTGTAGAATTCTTGACTTTGGTGTTCGGCGTTCCTTCATTTTCTGTGTCACTGCACATCGTGCTTTGAATGGCAGGCCATGAATATGAGGAGGTGGCCGTCCTACAGCTAGAGTAACCACACAGCCACACAATCCTTGTCCTCATTTTTTTTCCCCCAGAATAGTAAGGGGTCATCTAATGTGTGAGCAGAGCTACCTGTAGCTCTCTGAGAGGCTTCTGTGTCTCATGAATGCTACTTAGTAGTTTTGTTTAAAGGCCGATCAACTTCATCATCTTTGGGTGAGATTTTAACCCGTGTAACTTCCTTCTCCAAAGAGGACATCCAGATGGCCAGCAAACACATGAAACGATGCTCAGCATCACTCATCATCAGGGAAATACAAATCAAAACCACTCTGAGATACCACCTCACGCCAGTCAGAGTGGCTAAAATGAACAACTCAAGAGACTATA
>CM053577.1:122630449-122696937 GCA_028646485.1 Cryptoprocta ferox
AAACAAACTGAGGGGGGAAGGGGAAGGGGGAAAGGTAAAGGGGGGTGATGGTTATGGTGGAGGTCACTTGTGGGGAAGAGCACTGGGTGTTATATGGAAACCAACCTGACAATAAACTATAAAGATAAAAAAAATAACCTGTGTAACCTCTGTATGTGACCATCATGGGGTTCTAGATTTGTCAGTGAAAAAGTGATAGGTCTTTGTCACCAAAGAATTGTTGAAGTCAGGATGCTAGAGTGCAGAAGTTGGAAAGACAGAGGAGGCCAGAGAAAGGGATGTTTAAGATCATACTCGTGGAGGGTTGCCCTTGGGCATATCTGAGGTGCAGCCATGGGTGGGAGAGGACATGGGAGGGTAGCAGACAAAAGCGTTGAAGGCCAAATGGTCAAGGAACTGAGGCCAGGGGCTGGCAAGGCCATCTGTGTTAGGACAGGCCTTGTTTTAGAGTGTCAGTAAGAGCCCCACTTCAGTCTTAGGGAGAGAAGGGAAGTGGGCTGGGGAGGGCGTGGCATCGATGCCTGCCACTTGGAGGGAAAGTGAGTGGTGTCTGATGACATGAAATTCAGGGCAGCCAGTCAAGCAGTGCCCTCAGGAGAGCCAGAATTTAAATGCAATAAGTAAAAGGGAACCCTCAGAGGAGATGCTGAGGACAAAAGGCTTTTTGCTGATGTCTGACCAGGAGTTCCAAAAGGCCCTGTGGGAGTGTTTGAGGAGTTAGAAAGCTAAGGGGTCTATTTGAGCCGAGGTGCAGGCCAAGCCTTGGTGGCGTTGGTTCTTCAGGTTCTCAGAACTTGATGCCGTGAAGGAGGCAGATGCGGTCACCTCTGTGGAGATAGTAGCGGGGCCCACCTCACAGAGTGCCTGTGAAGGACACTGAGAAGAGCTTGGTGAGGGGCCGATCAGGCCAAATGCCTGGACCCATTGCTCAGTCACGGAAAGTGGAACTGCCGGACACGTGGGCGCTGCTGTTGTGGAGAAGGAAGCAGCACACACAACCACCCGTGAAGTCTCTTGCCTCCTCCAGAAGCCACTGAGCCTGGGTCCAGGTAGCCTCCAGATGTGATCAGCAGTTCCAGGAAATACACAGCACAGGGACTGGATTAACTGAGGCTGGGAGGAATCAGTCACCCAAATCTGGAGTCAGAATGTCTGTCAGGGAAAAAGGAAGAAGAACTGTTGCAAAAAGTGAAAGAAGTCCAAGAGGCACGCATGGGGGACACCATTTGGGTCCTGATTAGAGCAAACCAGTTGTAAAAAGATGGGCTTTTTTTTTTGTTTGTTAGACAAACAATAAATTTTAAATGGAGTAGGTATTAGGTGATGATAGGAAGGCATAATTTTATTGGATATGATGGTGGTATTGTTCCATTTTAAAAAATTGTGCTCTCCATGTGGACTGAAGACTTTATGGGTCAAATGAATAGGATGTCTGGGATTGCTAGAAAATACTCCATGTTTATCCCCAGCCCTAATAGATATAACAAGATCAGAACGTTAGTAATTGCTAAAGCTGAGTAATGGGTGTGTGGGATTCATTGTGTTATTTTATTTCTATGTATAAAAGTTTCCATAAGAAAAAGGTGGGGTTTTTTTAATGATTTAAAGTATATTAAAAACAGGGCTTGTCACTTAGAAGTAGTGTCTATATATTTGTCTTGTTATTTTTAAGTAACTATTTTTACCTGGGCATCAAGGTTTAATCACATGGGCCCAAAAAAAGTAGGTCTAGGCAGAATCGTAATGCCTACTGGTGCTGGACTCGCTTGGTGTCACTTGAAATAACCTTTAGGGTCTGAAATTCAGATGCCACTAGTAGGACGCAGTGTATAGAACAAAGGCTGATGGAAGCTTTAGTTCTGCCGAACCTGATCCTTGTTTTAAAATGTGATGCCTCCTTCTGAGTGCCCTGTACTAACCACTGTGTTTGGAATGGCAGTCTGCCCATTTCCCCCACGTGCTTTATTACCTTTGCACTATTTTTCTAGAGCTCTTCTAACTCACTCACATACTGAATTTACTTTCTGTATATCCTGTGTCTTCGCTCACTTCTCAAACTCTGATTAGAATGTAAGCTTCATAAGGGCAAGAATTTTTACCTTTGTTCAGTTTTGTATCCCAGCACCTAGAATGCTATCTGAAACGTCGTAAATGCTCAATAAATATTTAAGTGAATGATAGGTTGTGTTCCTTAAACAAAAATGAGGGTATTTCATAAACTGGATGTGCCCCTCATGTTCTTAACAGTGAAAAGTAGGAGTTGATGTGGACTTCTTTGTACCCTCTCTAGCCCTACCCTGACCAGTGATGTCCACTTTAAAGTGGCTGGCCTGAGCTTTGTTTGTAGGCTATAACACTGCCCCTGTGGCACTCAAACCAAAGGAACTGATGGGGTTTTGGTTTTTTTAAATATTTATTTGAGAGAGAGCATGCACGCGAGAGCAGGGGAGCAGGGGAGAGAGAGAATCCCAAGCAGGTTCCTGCACTGTTAGCACAGAACCAACGCTGGGGCTCATTCTCACAGTTCATGAGATCATGACATGAGCTGAAATCAAGAGTTGGATGCTTACCAACTGAACAGCCTAGGAGTCCCTGGAACTCGTGGTTTTTAAACTAGATTCTTATTTTGACTTTGACCATGTGAGACCATTTGAGTATTACACAAAGCGCTCAGCCAAAATTAGATTGACTAATGAATTCTTCAATTCCAAATCACAATATATAACAATGAGAATCTTTGAAACTAACACTTGTATTCACACATTTTGTCATCTTTTCCCAAATATAGACTGAATAGACAAAATTTTTAAGATAAATTTATTTTAAAAGATGGTTCTGAGTTGAGGGGTACCTCGGTGGCATAGTCACTTAAGCATCAAACTTTTTTTTTCTTAATTTATATCCAAGTTTATTAGCATATAGTGCAATAAATGAATTCAGGAGTAGATTCCAGTGATTCATCCCCTATGTATAACACCCAGTGCTCATTCCAACAAGTGTCTTTCTTAATTCCCCTTACCCATTTACCCCATCCCCCCACTCATAATCCCTCCAGCAACCCTCAGTTTGTTCTCTGTATTTGTCTCTTATGTTTTGTCCCCCTCCCTGTTTTTATATTGTTTTTGCTTCCCTTATGTTCATCTGTTTTGTATCTTAAATTCCACATATGAGTGAAATCATATTATATTTGTCTTTCTGTGACTAATTTTGCTTTGCATAACACCTTCTAGTTCCATCCACATTGTTGCAAATGGCAAGATTTCATTCTTTTTGATTGCCGAGTAATATTCCAGTGTGTGTGTGTGTGTGTGTGTGTGTGTGTGTGTGTGTGTGTACACCACATCTTTATCCATCCATCAGTGGACATTTTGGCTCTTTCCATACTTTGGCTGTTGTTGATAGTGCTGCTATAAACATTGGGGTGCATGTGCCCCTTCCAAACAGCACACCTGTATCTTTGGATAAATACATAGTAGTGCAATTGCTGGGTCATAGGGTAGTTCTATTTTTAACTTTCTGAAGAATCTCCATACTGTTTTCCAGAGAGGCTGCACCACTTTGCATTCCCACCAGCAGTGCAAAGGAGATCCTCTTTCTCCTCATCCTCTACATCTGTTGTTGCCGGAGTTGTTAATTTTAGCCATTCTGACTGGTATCTCATTGTGGTTTTGATTTGTATTTCCCTGATGATGAGTGATGTTGAGCATTTTTTCATGTGTCTGTTAGCCATCCGGATATCTTCTTTGGAAAAATGTCTGTTCATGTCTTTTGCCCATTTCTTCACTGGATTGCTTGGTTTTTGGATGTTGAGTTTGATAAGTTCTGTATAGATTTTGGATACTAACCCTTTATCTGATATGTCATTTGCAAATATCTCCCATTCCGTCAGTTGCCTTTTAGTTTTGCTGATTGTTTCCTTTGCTGTGCAGAAGCTTTTTATCTTGATGAGGTCCCAGTAGTTCATTTTTGCTTTTGTTTCTCTCACCTCCAGAGACATGTTGAGTAGGAAATTGCTGCAGCCAAGGTCAAAGAGGTTTTTGCCTGCTTTCCCTCCAGGATTTTGATGGTTTCCTGTCTTACATTTAGATCTTTTATCTATTTTTGAATTTATTTTTGTGTATAGTGTAAGAAAGTGGTCCAGGTTCATTTTTCTGCATGTCGTTGTCTAGTTTTCCCAGCACCACTTGCTGAAAAGACTGTCTTTATTCCATTGGATATTATTTCCTGCTTTGTCAAAGATTAGTTGGCCATACATTTGTGGGTCCATTTCTGGGTTCTGATTCTGTTCCATTATTCTAAGTGTCTGTTTTTGTGCCAATACCACACTGTCTTGATGATTACAGCTTTGTAATACATCTTGAAGTCTGGGATTGTGATGCCTCCAGCTTTGGTTTTCTTTTTCAAGATTGCATCGGCTATTCAGGGTCTCTTATGATTCCAAACAAATTTTAGAATTGTTTGTTCTAGCCCTGTGAAGAATGCTGGTGTTCTTTTGATAGATTGCCTTGAATATGTAGATTGCTTTGGGTAGTATCAACATTTTAACAATATTTATTCTTGCAATCCATGAGCATGGAAGATTTTTCCATTTTTTGTGTCTTCTTCAATTTCTTTCATAAGATTTTCTATAGTTTTCAGTGTATAGATTTTTCACTTTTTTGGTTAGGTTTATTCCTAGGTATTTTATGGTTTTTGGTGCAATTGTAAATGGGATCGATTCCTTGATTTCTCTTTCTGTTGCTTTATTATTAGTATATAGAAATGCAACTGATTTCTGTGCATTGATTTTCTATCCTGAGACTTTACTGAATTCATGAATCAGTTCTAACAGTTTTTTGGTGGAATCTTTTGGGTTTTCCATATAGACTATCATGTCATCTGCGAATAGTGAAAGTTTGACTTGGCAGTTTGACTTCCTCTTTGCCAATTTGGATGATTTTATTCCCTTGTATTATCTGATTGCTGAGGCTACTTCCAATACTATGTTGAATAACAGTGGTGAGAGTGGCTATCCCTGTCCTGTTCCTGACCTTAGGGGGAAAGCTCTCAGTTTCCCTATTGAGGATGATATTAGCAGTGGGTCTTTCATATGTGGCTTTTATGATGTTGAGGTATGATCCTTCTATCCCTACTTTCTTGAGGGTTTTTATCAAGAAAGGATGCTGTATTTTGTCAAATGCTTTCTCTGCATCTATTGAGAGGTTCATGTGGTTCTTGTCCTTTCTTTTATTGATATGATGTATCACATTGATTGTTTTGCAGATATTGAACCAGCCCTGCATCCCAGGTATAAATCCCACTTGGTCGTGGTGAATAATTCTTCTAATGTATTGTTGGACCTGGTTGGCTAGTACCTTGTTGAGGCTTTTTGCATCCATGTTCATCAGGGAAATTGGTCTGTAGTTCTCCTTTTGAGTGGAGTCTGTGGGGTCTTTGGTTTTGGAATCGAGGTAATGCTGGCTTCATAGAATGAGTTTGGAAGTTTTCCTTCCAGTTCTATTTTTTTTGGAACAGCTTCAAAAGCATGTTCTTTAAATGTTTGGTAGAATTCCCCTGGAAAGCCATCTAGTCCTCAACTCTTGTTTTTTGGGAGATTTTTGATTACTAGTTCAATTTCTTTACTAGTTATGGGTCTGTTCAAATTTTGTTTCTTCTTATTTTAGTTTTGGTAGTTTATATGTTTCTAGATTTTTTTCCATTTCTTCCTGATTGCCCAATTTATTGGGATATAATTGCTCATAATATTCTCTTAATATTGTTTGTATTTCTGCAGTGTTGATTGTGATCTCTCCTCTTTCATTCTTTATTTTATTTATTTGGGTCCTTTCCTTTTTCTTTTTGATCAAACTGGCTAGGGGTTTATCAATTTTGTTAATTTTTTCAAAGAACCAGCTCCTGGTTTCATTGATCTGTTCTACTGTTTTTTTTTTTTTATTTCAATAGCATTGATTTCTGCTCTAATCTTTATTATTCCCCATCTTCTGCTGGTTTAGGGTTTTATTTGCTGTTCTTCCAGTTCTTTAAGGTGTAAGGTTAGGTTGTGTATCTGAGACCTTTCTTCCTTCTTAAGGAAGGCCTGGATTGCTATACACTTCCCTCTTATGACTGGCTTTGCTGTGTTGCAGAGGTTTTGGCCTGTGGTGTTACCATTTTCATTGGCTTCCATGTACTTTTTAATTTCCTCTTTAACTTCTTGGTTAGTCCATTCATTCTTTAGTAGGATGTTCTTTAGTTTCCAAATATTTGTTGTCTTTCCAAATTTTTTCTTGTGGTTGATTTTGAGTTTCATAGCATTGTCATCTGAAAATACGCATGGTATGATCTCGATCTTTTTGTACTTCTTTGGGGCTGATTTGTGTCCCAGTATGTGTTCTATTCTGGAGAATGTTCCATGTACACTCGAGAAGAATGTGTATTCTGCTGCTTTAGGATGAAATATTCTGAATATATTGGTTAAGTTCATCTGGTCCAATGTCTCATTCAAAGCCATTGTTTTCTTATTGATTTTCTGCTTAGATGATCTGTCCATTGCTGTAAGTGGGGTGTTGAGGTCCCCTACTATTATGGTATTATTGTCAATGAGTTTCTTTATATTTGTGATTAATTGATTTATATATTTGGTTCTTTCATGTTGGGGGCATAAATGTTTATAATTGTTAGGTCTTGTTGGTGGATAGATCCCTAATTATGATATAATGCCCTTCTTCATCTCTTGTTACAGTTTTTAATTTAAAATCTAGATTGTCTGATATAAGTATGGCGACTCTGGTTTTCTTTTGGCAACCATTAGCATGATAGATGGTTCTCCATCCCCTTACTTTCAATCTGAAGGTGTCTTTAGGACTAAATTGGGTCTCTTGTAAATAGTTTATAGATGGATCTTGTTTTCTTATCCATTCTGTTACCCTTTGTCTTGTGGTCAGAGCATTTAGTCCATTGACATTTAGAGTGAGTACTGAAACATAAGAAATTATTGCCATCGTGTTGCCTGTAGACTTGGAGTTTCTGGTGGTGTTCTCTGGTCCTTTGTTGCCTTTGGTCTGTCTTTTTGTTTTGTTTTGTCTTTTCTCCCCTCAGAGAGTCCCCCTTAAAATTTCTTGCAGGGCTGGTTTAGTGGTCACAAACTCCTTTAGTTTTTGTTTGTCTGGGAAACTCTTTATCTCTCCTTTTTTGAATAACAAAATATTGCTGGATAAAGAATTCTTGGCTGGAAATCTTTCCGATTTAGCACATTGAATATATCCTGCCACTCCTTTCTGGCCTGCCAAGTTCCTGTGGATAGATCTGCTGCAAACCTGATATGTCTTTCCTTGTAGGTTAAGGACTTTTTTTTTGTTTTCATCTTGCTGCTTTCATGATTCTTGTCTGTGTATTTTGTGAATTTGACTATGATATGCCTAGTCGGTGATCAGTCTTTGTTGAATCTAATGGGAGTTCTCTGTGCTTCCTGGATTTTGATGTCTGTGTCTTTCCCAGATTAGGAAAGTTTTCTGCTATGATTTGCTCACATAAACCTTCTACCCCTTTTTCTGTGCTTCCTGGATTTTGATGTCTGTGTCTTTCCCAGATTAGGAAAGTTTTCTGCTATGATTTGCTCACATAAACCTTCTACCCCTTTTTCTCTCTCTTCATCTTAAGTTTGTCCTCTATATTGCTGATTTGTCCTCTGCTTCATCCATCCGTGCCGCTGTGGCATTCATTCAAGATTGCATCTCAGTTATAGCATTTTTAATTTCATCCTGACTAGATTTTACTTCTTTTGTCTCTGCAGAAAGGGATTCTATACTCTTCTCAACCCCAGCTAGTATTCTTATTATTGTGATTCTAAATTCTGGTTCAGACATCTTGCTTGTATCTGTGTTAAGTCCCTGGTTGTCATTTCTTCCTGTTCTTTCTTTTGGGGTGAATTTCTTCATTTCATCATTTTGGATGAAGAAAAAGAAGTAAATAAAAATTAAAAACTACACAAAAAAGTCAAATAAAGGATGCTAGATCCTATGTGTGTTTTGGTCTGGTTGTTGAAAGAAGCTTGGTATAATATAGAAAAAAGGGAAAGAAAAAAAAGGGAAAATGTTTGAAATTTTTAAAAAATAAATACAATAAAATAGAATAAAATGAGGTGATGAAAGTAAAATAGAATAAAAAATTTACAAAAAAATTAGAAAAAAATTAAAGAAAAATCTTTTTTATTAAAATGGAAAATAAAAGTAATTTTTCTCTTTCTATATTCACAAATAAGAAACGAAAAGAAAAAGACAAAAAATAGACTAGCAAAGAGAATAAAATACAATTGAAATTACATCCAGTTTCCCCTAGATGTCAAACTATGAAACACTTTATAGTTCATAAACTAAGTAGGTGGAGAGACTTGTGTTCCTTTAGCGCACAGGTGGCACAGTTGGATGGAGCTTGGTGTAATGGATCCATTTTCCACTAGATGTTGCTGCTTAGCTTACTGGGGTGGATCACTGTGGCACATGTACACATATATGCGCATGCACGGGAGGGGTGAAAATGGCATCACCCAGCTACCTAGTCTCTAGTATCAGAACTCTGTGCTCTCCCCTACTGGCAATCAAGCATCCCTCCTTTGTCTCTGGCTTCCATCCACTCCCCGCTTCTACTCTGTCTGCGACCAACCTGTCAGCCTGTCAGATGGCACCTCCTAAGTATTATCTCAGATGGGGCTGTTTCTACACCCCTCACTTCTGAGGGCTCTGCAGCTTTGACCTGCTCTGACCCTCTGGGGGAGGGTCTTGTTGAGCAACCGCCAGGTGCCGGCCTGCCCCAAGGAACATTTGCACAACTGTGCTGCTGCAGATGCCCAGAGACTGTGGCTGGGTGCCAGCCCGCCCCAGAAGTTCTTGGGATCATGTAGCAGCAACATTTCAGGGATTATGGTAAATCTCAACACACATCTGATATCAAGCTTCACCCTTAACATCCTTGTTCCAACACCAGCAAACGTGGCTATTCTCTGAGGTCTGCTGGAAGCTTTGACTATGGGGAGGCTGCATAGCCTCTACCAAATGTCTTCTCAGCAGGGGAACCACCTCTCCCACTGTGGGCTGAGGACCCCTCAGACCTTGCTCTCTGCTCTTGGGGATTCACCCTTCCCACCAGAGCTTTTCCAGGTATCAAGCTATGGAGTTTCAAACTCTGTGCTCCCCTGTTTACACAGTCCTAATGGTATTTAAACCCTCTCCTTTCTCCTTTTCTTGTTCAGTCCCTTAAGGGTGTTTCCACTCTTTCTCTCTGTCCAGCTGCTTTTGGGGGGAGTGCTTTTCCTATACTCTCCTGTCTGTCTCTGTCCTCTCTCTGCAAGCAAAAACAGCTCCCTACCCGCCTCGGCTTCTCTCCCCGAGTTCACCTCTCTGCGCCGCCTACCTGCTAAGTTTTGTGGTTCAAGTCGTGCAGATTGTTGTGTTAATCCTCAGATCAGTTTTCTAGGTGTGCAAGATGGTTTAGTGTTGATCTAGCTGCATTTCAGGGACAAGAGAAGCAGAAAATTTCCATGCTCCTCCGCCATCTTGGCCCCTCTTCTTAAACATTTAACTCTTGATCTCCGCTCACAAGGTCACGAGTTAAAGCCCCATTGGGCATGGAGTCTTAATTAATTCATTAATTAATTAAAAATAAATGAAGATGGTTCTGAGTTTAAACAAGACCTCTGCTTACTTGAGAAACACAGTGAGGCACCATCCTGGTCCTTTTCCTCAACAGAGCATAAAAGAATACACCATTCCCAGGAGACTGGCATGATTGTTGACTATGCATTTGGTCTTGCCCAACCTGGTTTTTCATTAAATGGTACCAATATTGGCAGTAGTGTTGGGAGCTTGTCTCCTGCTCCCCCAAGCATGTAAACATTGTCAAACCTTGCTTGAGGGGCTAGAGGAGCCACTAGCCCAATCTCTTTCTCTTGGCTGGGGGAGTGGGTAAGCCACTTTCCTTTGGGGGGAGATTTTTCATCTGTGGATTGAGGGAGTCAGACCAGATAGTCCTTAAATTTCTTCTTTACAATTCCATTATTTTTAAAAAGTGTAGCAGATCAGTGATTTTAAAAAGACTAAGGGACCAGGCTAGAATTACATCTCTTAAAAGAGTTTGTTTATTCAAGATACAGCAAATGGGTTTAAGGTGCCATTTACCACACAAGGCAAGTTTGCTTTTTATATGAATCATAATCTCAAGGTAACTTTTTCTTACAGTGTGCCATTTTAATTTTGTGTTCATTGTCCTTGTAATGTTTGCTCCTCTAGAGGGAGGTGTGCTCTTGAGTTCTGATTATCTACATGTCTGACAAGCTTTACGAATGGCCATTTAGACTGCTGATCACCAGAAGTTTCAGACGCTGCAGGATCCACAGCACTAGTCAAGTTCATCTCTACATTCTCCTTATAAAATGATTAAACGAATGGATCCTGTTGACAGATGCATGTTTGGTGGCTGATCTTTGAATTAGTCTTCTCAACGAACTCCTGGAGAAATAACTCCTCAATAACATTTTTCTAGAAGTTATAGTTCATTCAATCAGGAGCTGTTTTATTTGAAAACAGCACACATACTTCAAGAAAAGAATAACAGTCACACAGAAACAGACATTTGAAGAGCCTTAGAATGGGAGTCTGACATGCTGTTAACTTGCCAAGACTCACTTTCTAGGCCTCAGTTCCTTCTAGAAAGTGAAAGTGTTAGAGTGATGAGGTCTCAGAATTCTAGCGTTGCCATCAAGGTGGTAACCATGGGCCATGTGTGACTGCTGAGCCCTTGCAATGTGGCTGGGCTGGATTGTTAAGTGTAAAATGCACACTGGATTCTGAAAGCTTAATATGAAAAACAGAATGTCATATAAATAGTCGCTTCATGCTATATGATAATATTTTGCATACAGTAGCTCCCTCTTACCCACTGCTCCAGTTACCCACAGTCAACCATGGTCCAGAAGCAGATGATCCTCCTTCTGATGTATCCTCAGGTCAATAGCAGCCTAGCACTAGATCACAGTGCCTATATCATTCACCTCGCTTCATCTCCTCCCGTGACATTTTATTGTCAAACATCCCAAGAAGAATGGTGAGTACAATACAGTAAGATATTTTGAAAGAGAGACCACATTCACATAATTTGTGTTACAGTATGTTATCATTATTCTATATTATTAGTTATTGTCAATCTCTTACTGTGTCTAATTTATAAACTAAACTATCCTGTGTATGTATGTGCAGGAAAAAAATTATATCTACAGGGCTTGGTAGTATCTGTGGCTTTAGGAATCCACTAGGGGTCTTGGAACATATTCCCCTGGATAAGGGGCAGGGGGTCTGCAGTATATTGGGTCAAAGAAAATATATTAAAATTAATTGCAACTATTTTTTTGTGGAGTAGAAAATTCTAAATTGTGTATATTAATATCTGATGTGTAGAACAGCAACATACATAAGAAGGAATGAGTAAGGTTCTCCCCAAAATCTGTCAAAATCAATCTATATTTTTAAAATTTCATATTCAGGAATATTTATTTCTGAAAGTAAAATTGCCATTCCATTGGTTTAAATATAGATAATAGGTAATATGTAGAATAGAAGAGGGAAAATGGGGCTTCTTAAGAATAAATTAATATAAGGAGGCATTGAATACTTATTTTTTTCTTTTTTTTAATGTTTATTTTTGAGAGAGAGAGTGTGTGTGTGTGCACGTGCTGGGGAGGGGCAGAGAGAGAGGGAGAGAGAGAGGAATCCAAACAGGCTCTGTACTGTCAGTGCAGAGCCTGATGTGGGGCTGTATCCCATGAACCTGAGTGGAAATCAAGAGTTGGACACTTAACTGACTGAGCCACCCAGGTGCCCAAACACTTGTTTTTTCTAACAGTATTTTCTTAGCTTGTTAGTTTACTCCTCAGACTTTATTAAAGGTACTCACTGGGACAGAAGAGATGGTCCCAAGTTGCTATCCACTCCACCTCCAAGCATGACATTTCTTTCAAATCTCTTGTTTTATTTTAGCTTTAAGAAAAAAAATCCATATAAATTTTGCATTTTACTTAATAATAAATTCCTGCTAAAAACTTTTTTGGAAAGTTTTAAATGACCATCAAGTAATATTAATGCTCCAGGCAGTCCTGCCCCATGTTTAATATGAGGTTCCCTTGTGGACCATCATAACTGTGTTTTGTGGGGTTTTTTTTAATGTTTATTTCTGAGAGAGAGCGAGCGAGTGAGCTGGGGAGGGGCAGAGAGAGAGAGGGAGACATCATCCAAAGCAGGCTCTGCACTGTCAACGCTGAGCCTGATGAGGGGCCTTGAACTTGCCAACCATGAGATCATGACCTGAGCCAAAGTCAGACACTTAACCGACTGAGCCACCCAGGCACCTCCATCATAATTATATTTTAAAGTCTGTTGCTGGTGAGGTCAGTGGCAGGATTTTTGCTTGAAATTTTTAAGATAATAGTATCCATTATACTGCAGTGAGGATTAATGCAGTAAGTCACATAGCTCAAAATAAATGTTTATTTAAAAAAAATAAGTATTGGTCACCTTTCTCATTTGGTTTCTAAAAGGTGCAATTCCATTTAAAATGAAGGATAGAGGTAAGGATTTGTCTTAGAAAATGTGAGGTATCCTAGGGGAGCATACGTGAAGTTTTAAAAGACTGCCGTAGTGTGTGTAGGATATCCACTTCATTTATAGTTTTGTTAATACTTATGCAGGTGTTGGGAGATGGCCACATGCTGTAACTGAAAAGGCCCCACTTTTAAATTAAGAAACTGAACTCTAGTCCAGGCTCTGATATTCCTTCTTATTTGATTTATAATCTATACCCCATCTATGAATAATTTTTAAATGGTTTCAGTAAGCAGCATATTTCAATATCAAAGCCATTTGGAGAAAGGGAGAAGTTATTATAGCAAAAACCTATGGGCAGATATATACTTGCTGCCTGGCTGAATGTCCTGAGCTATTGGGCAGAGGATCGGCGTGCTTGGGGAAGCCTTTTGACATAAGCCCTTGTCTCCTCAGCTCCATAATGAGGAGGCTGGACCAGGTGATTGCTAAGGTCTCTTCCACTCCCAACTACAGGACTTACAAGTCAGACAAATTCTGACTGTTCAGATTCCACCTGCAGTGTTCATGAGCAGGATGAACATGGGCAGACTGAGCTTTCTGAACTTGCTCCTTCATTTGAAATGAGGATGCTGTGAAAATCAAACGTGACATCAGTGAAAGTTCAATGCTTGACAAGTAGGAGGTAATCAATGCCGGTTTCCCCGCAGAATTCTAGGGAATTCTAATGCAAGTTTACTTGCAGTGCCACATTACTCCTCTGGTTAGCCTCTTTCAAAATGAATGTTTTATTTTATAAACAGGGTAATTTTGGAACTTCAAAACCAAGAACTCCAGAGCAAGGGGTCATGGAGTCCATGGTGCGGCCCTTGTAATACAGGGGATCACTGAGGCAATGACCTTCACCACCAACACTGCTTCTGGGAATACATTTTTAAGAGCAGATGAGACATTTTATTTCAAGACAGATTCATCCCAAATTGTAAAAGGCTAATTTTTGTTAAGTAGATCTGAACCAGGTGGAGGGCAGTGGAATGCCCGAAGGGGTGTAGTGGGAAGTGAGGAGTTTGCAGAACGGGGAGGGTGGAGAAGTCCAAAAGCCAAACTTACTGACTTCACAGTTTTACTTGGGGCCGGCCCTGCCCTCCCTTAAAACAGCGGGAGGAGTCGGTTAGGTCTTGGGACCTGCTCATCCTGTCGGGAAACCGCTCCCTATGTGGAGCATGGGATCTCGCCGTGCTGCTCCCCGGCCAAGGTGGAGCTGGTTCAGGGAGCTTGTGCCCACACCTAACACCCGACTCGGAGAAGCTGGCCTTCCCAATTAGGTGAAGGAATGCGTGCTCATCCCAGAGGGTGGGCTGTGGGGCTGCAGCTGTGAATCAGCTGAGCAATGGATGTCACTCCACCTTGGGACCCCAGAGTTCCTCTGGGCAGGCAGGCCAGATTGTAATTAAGATTCTCTGGTAGAGACGTGGTTGGGTTCTTTTGACTGTCTTTTGTTTTTGCTTTTGGCTGTTTGTTTTAGGTCATGGCCGCTTTCTGGCCATGAGTTGCTCAGCTCAGTGGAAGGTAAGAAAACCAGTAGCTCTCCCTTTTGTTAGAAAGCCCACTTCTGGTTAGGATTTCATCTTCCACCCTGAACTGGCTTCGCTGCTTCTTCTCCAGTTTACAAATGAGTACATATTACGTTCGCTGCTTTTAGCCTGTGCCTGCCAGGGCAGAAAGTGTCCTCACCAAAAAGGCGGTGAGCAGTCCTGGGCATTAGCTGGATTCACCATCCCAGCAGCTCTCAGAGATCCTGTAGACCTTGGGGAGTGGCTCTGAGTCCCTGGGATGGGCCAGCGTGGGCTTAATGCTCCTGCCTCTGGAGTCCCGGGGTGGGCAAGGAAGATTGAATTCTCCAGGGACAGCTCTTCAGAGTGAAGCCAAGTTCCTAAAGGTGTCACAAAGGTGGAAATCTAGCTCTCTGACTAGACCGGCTTGCTGCAGACAAAGCAGTCCTGGAGAAAAAGGGTTGGGGGGATATCCTTCAACCATCTTAACAAAGGGAGAACATTTTTGTAACAAAGAAAGAACAAGCCCCGACAAGAAGACAAGTGCCGAAAAGATCTCTGAATGGCTGTATTTCAGGTTTGAGATTTCAGCGGCTTCTATCTTCAAGCCCAAGGGAGGCCGGGCCCAGCCTCGGTAGACTCTCTCTAGTCCACCCACCTCCCCTGGGCCCTCATGACGGGCGACTTGCCAGCCGGTATCAGCAGCCCAGCAAGTGCAGGAGTCTGTTTTCCAGAAGCATGTGTTTTGAGAGGGGGGGAGAATCAGATGAACTAAAGGTGCTTTGGATACTGCTGTCGGGGACTGGCGTGGGCACTGCCCAGGCGTGTGCCGCGGTCATGTGGAGGCAGCCCAGGCACCGCCCATCCACAGCGGAAACCCACGTGTCTCCAGACAACAAAGGCCAGTGAGGAGGGCGGATTCTGGTGCCTGTGAACTGGTGGTGCAGGATCCATCTGGTCTCCCAGCCAGTGCTTATGGGTGATCAGACTACAGACAGAGGCCAGCCTCACACAGCGTCGCCTGCCCCCCGGGGGGGGGGGGGGGATGGCTGTGACGATCAGGCAGTCTTGGCTTTGGCAGTCTGACCTCTCTGGCGGTTCTTGGTGTGCGTGCTCCCCTTCATCAGGTCCATCTCCTTGAAGCTGGCGGGGAAGGTCCAGACATCCAGGCACTTGAAGGAGGCTTCAGGCTCCTCTTGGCCATCGTTGTTGTCCCCAGCTTAGGGGAGGGCTCCCACAGAATCTATGCCCTGGATGTGGAAATGGGATCCACTTTATAATGGTCTGTTCTTGAAGGGATTTTATTTTATTTTAATCTTTTTTCCCCCTAAGTTAGAGTATGGTTTATTTTTTTATGAATATAACTTATTGTCAAATTGGCTTACATACAACACCCAGTGCTCATCCCAACAAGTGACCTCCTCAGTGCCCATCCCCTCTCCCCCACCTCCCCATTTTAATCTTTTTTAATGTTTATGGTTGAGAAAGACAGAGTGTGAGTGGGGGATGGGCAGAGAGAAGGGGACAGAGGCTCCCAAGCAGGCTCCGCTGACAGCAGAGACCTGGTGTGGGGCTCAAACTAGCAAACCAGGAGATCACTACCTGAGCCGAAGTCCGGCGCTAAATCAACTGAGCCACCTAGGCACCCCTTCTTGAAGGGATTTTAGATGCTCTCTGTCACTCACAGTGTGAAGAAGACCATGGGAAAGCAGAAAGCCGTAAATGTGATTGCCAGCACTCTGCTCTAGTTCTGAGGACAAAGTTGCAATGGCTTCTCTGTTGTCCCAGGGGAACAGCCAGGCTGCTCGGAGGCTGGTTCCCCAGCTCCCTGACAAGCCTCTTAGCTGCCTGCGAGTCTGCCTTGGGTTTTGTGGTGTTGGGTTTTTTTCTGTTTTTTTTGTTGTTGTTGTTGTTGTTCTGAAGTAGAAAATGTGAACAGCAGAATGAAATGCTATCCGGAGCCTTCCTTGGGCTCTGGTTTATATATCTTTCATGTTGCATTCTTAGAGAGGCTTTGACAACATGAAATGTACTCTGAGGTCACAAGGGAGATTTGAGAGCTTGGAGTCAATTTTGACCACAAAAATAAACTTGCATACCTTAGATTTATTTTCCAAACGCCCATTCCTCCCACCAAAAAATAAAATAAAATAAAAGCAACCCCCCTGCAAACAATAGGAAGCCAATGAAAATCAGCAGTAGCCATATTATTCATTCATTTTTTTTTCTAAATTAAATATCATATAAGCATACAGATAATATGCTATTGGGGGGTAGACAAGGGTGATACTTCAGCTCCTGCCCTTAATGTTACTGTTTCCTTATGGAATATAACATGCACATGCATGTGCACTCATACACAAAACAAGAAATAATCCAAGACTTTTTACGTGCCACATTGTATGATGTAGGCAATATGCTATAGGTGTACGGAGTGAGGAGCAAACTGTACAGATTGGAGTGGTTGGGTGTGGCTGGAATTAGATCAAGGGATGGGCTCATTTGATCGGGAGTAGGAAGGTGAAAAGCTGAGCTACATGGCAAGGAGCCATCCTAGAAAGGCTGCTATGATTGGTAGGAAAGAGCCAATTAGCATGCTTTGGGTTGCAAGTAACAGTGATCCCTGCCCCATGTGGTATAAACAGTAAAGACAAAATTGATTTTTTAATTTTATACCAGTTTCAGCATGAATAATACTATAACCAGAAGGGCCCCTTGCCATGGTGATGGGATAGGGTCCTGGAGGCCTCTGCTATGGCCAGTGTTTACCCATTGTGCAGGGATAAGGGAAAGCCTAGCAAATTCCAAGGGAGAAATGAGGGACCGGTAGCGAGACACTCAGAGGGCTCAGGACAACAGCTACTAACAAAGCAGAACAGACATATTTCAGTATGCTGACAACAAATACGATGACCAGCGTGTACCTGCTGCAAAGTAGCCCTGAACAGGGCGGGTGCATTATCTCACACATGTGTTTAGAGGTAGGTCCATCATGGCTGTATAACTCAGCAGTCCAAGGTCTTCAACCAGGACCTGGTTCTTTGTGGTACTCTCTCCTGCCATCACCAGGGCAATCGCATTCTCATGACAATATCCAGAGGTAGAAAAAAGGACTCCCCCCGCCCCCCGTTATTCTTTTTATCAGCTAAGAATACATCTACCAGAAGTCTCCCTACAGCTTTTCATGCAAATTGCATTGCACTGCAAATGACTGTCCCAGAATGACTAGGACTAACTGTGGTTCTCACCTTGGGATTAGGGATGCTTCCCCTTAAGCACATGGTCACCACCCAGAGGAGGACGTATTACTGGGATGCACTTGGGGGTCTTTCAAGGGGGAAGAGGAAATGGCATTGTGTAGGCAGCCCACAGTGTGTGCCTAGCAAAGTCACATGAAGGAAAATGGAACCGTGTTTGAGAAGGCCTTCTCTGAGTGGAGAAAAGTTGACTTAATCACTAAAACCATTAGAGTATCATGGGCAACCAGTTAGTGAGCACTTACTGTGTATGCTGTTCAAAGACATCACATGCATCACCTCACTGAAGCCTCAGGGACTCCAGAAAGGATGGACCTGCACACCAGAGGGTTGAATACCCTGAACCGATCCCCACAGGCAGACGGTGACAATGCTGGAGCAGCCGGGGTAACAGAAGCGATGTTTTGGTGCAGCGTAGCACAGGATAGATTGGGAAGCAGAGAAGTCGATGGCAAGGAAACCAGTTAGGAAGTGTCACAGATTATGAGTCTGGAGTTCTCTCTTGTCTAGCAAGAGAGCAGATGCAGAATTGAATATGAGGGAGGCTAATGTCCAGGAGGAGACAAGAGCCCTGAACAAGGGTTTCGTCTCCGTATTTATTGAGCTCTCAAGATCTTACACGTGTGGTGAATGTGAAGAAAACAATCAGATAGTAATCATTAACTTGTGTGTAAGAAGCAAAGGACCTGGGGGGCAAGTGGAGTTTGTGATCAAAGCACGATAGTATATTGGCACCAGATGGAAAGTAATTTCCTGCAGGTGATATAACGAGTTACTTGTGGTCCCATTAAAATATCTCACTAGCTAACCTTGGGCACTTTCACCCCATGGTGGCAGCTTTCCGCCCTAAGCTTTTGTCTACTTAATGTCTAACTTTTTTATGTAAGTATAAGGAATTCTTGAACCTATTTCCCCACAAGGAAGCTCTGGAAAGGTGTGCAGACATGCTAAAGGTCTGAACCACTATGAAATGAGATTTTGACAGCCTCTTAAGTGTAAAGCACTTCACCAGGCAGGTTACCTCATTCTCTTGAGAGTCCCGTGGGATAATTTTCCATTGTGGTAAAGAAACACCTAACATAAAATTTACCATTTTAACTATCTTTAAGTGTGCAGTTAGGTAGCGTTAAGTGTATTTACACTGTTGTGCAACAGACTCTAGAACTTTTTCATCTTGCAACACTAAAACTCTGTACTCACTAAACACTAATTCCCCTTTTCCCTTTCCCCAGCCCTAGGCAACCACCTTTTAACTTTGTTTCTATGATTTTGACTACTAGAGATATTTTATATGAGTAGAATCATACATTTGTCCTTTCATGACTGGCTTATTTTTTGCTTAGTCTAATGTTCTAAAGTTCTAGCATGTGCCAGGATTTCCTTTGTTTATTTTTCATGTTTTTATTTATTTTGAGAAAGACAGAGCACAAGCAGGGGAGGGGCAGACAGAGATGGAGAGAGAGAATCCCAAGCAGGTTCTGCATCATCAGTGCAGAGCCCGATGCGGGGCTCAAACCCACAGACTGTGAGATCGTGACCTGAGCTGAAATCAAGAGTTGGATGCTTAATAGACTGAGCCACCCAGGCACCCCTGCCAGGATTTCCTTTAAAATGTCTGCATAATTTCCATTGCATGTACACACAACATATTCTTTATTCTTCTGTGGATGTACACTGGAGTTGCTTCTGCCTTTTGGTTATTATAAGTATGCTGCTACAAACATGGGTGTGCAGATATCTCTTTGAGATCCTGCTTTCAATTCTTGCAGATCTATACCCAGAAGTCGAATTGTTGGATCATACAGCAATTATAGTTTAAATTTTTTGAGGAATCCCCATACTGTTTTCCATAACAGTTCTACCATTTTGCATTCCCACCAACCATACACCAGGATGCCAATTACTCTGCATCCTTGTCAACATTTGTTATTTTCTATTCTTTTGATAATAGCTATCCTAAAGTGTGGTTTTGGCTTGCACTTCTCTTATGGTTAGTAGTGTTGACTATCTTTTCATGTGTGTGCTAGCCATCTGTGTGTCTACTTTAGAAAACTGTCTATCCAAATCTTTTGCCCACTTTAAAATCAGGTTATTTGTATTTTTGTTGTTGAGTTGTAGAAATTCCTTATATATTACGGATATTAACCCCTTATCAGAGATGTTATTTGCAAATGCCTTCTACCATTCTGTCGGTTGCCTTTCCACTTACTGATTGTTTCTTAGGGTAACAATTTTTATTCCCATTACTGCAATTGAATAAATTGATAATTGAATAAATACTTTATGCAGCCCTCTCCTCAAATACACAGTGCAATACTTGAGAGCCTTTATCTTCCCTTTGTATTCCTAGCATCTACCAAGTGACTGCCAGTAAATGAGAGAATAGACTGAGCCTTGGAGGTTACCTGACTTTCTCAAAGTCACACCACTGCTAAGAGACAATATCGGAATTTGACTTCAAGCTTTTGGATCCAACTAACTATACCAGTTAGGTCTCCATCCTAACTATACCAATGATTCTCACTTCACTTTCAAATGTCTTCCTAATCCAAAAGCCTGAATCCCGTCTTTGATTTCATGGGCGAATGTTGCACAATTCCAAAGGTTTTCATCGTTCAGTTTGGTGAAGGCCACTCGCTAGTAATCTGCTAAGGGAGTTAACGTTACTAAAACATGATATTCATAAACCAAAATTAGCATATATCATTTGAGGTTCCTGCAGACTCAACATCCATGTTCCTCCTAAGAAGTCTGGCTGCTACTTGGGACTTGGCAAAGTTACCATGTTTCTTCCACACATTCACATATACATAGCCAGACCAGGAGCTTTGGAAACAGTGTGGCATTATCTAGAAGAGT
Source organism: Cryptoprocta ferox (assembly GCA_028646485.1). Lineage (NCBI taxonomy): Eukaryota > Metazoa > Chordata > Mammalia > Carnivora > Eupleridae > Cryptoprocta > Cryptoprocta ferox. The sequence continues at coordinate 122,650,685 of CM053577.1, forward strand.
TGAAGTTGTCACACTGGTGACTCACCAATTCCACGATTATGTCTATCCCTTAGACTTGTGCCATCCAATAGTCGCCTCTACGCTGCAGGTGACTAAGTTTAAATGAAGTAAAATGAAATAAATAAAAATTAAGTTCTTCAGTGGCACTGGTCACACTTCAGTGCCCAATAGCCACATATCGCTGGTGGCCACTGAAATGGCCAACACAGATGTAGAACATTTCCATCATTGCAGAAAGTTCTGCCATAGAGCACTGCCCCAGAGAAACTTGTGCTGGTGTGCACCTGGAGCCATATACAAGAATGTTCCTGATCCATTGCTTGTAATAACCCCAAACTAGAAGCAGCTTAATGTCTACCTACAATTGAATGGGGAAGGCAGCTTATGCGTATGATGAAATACGATGCTCATGAAAATGAGCAAAGAGATAGGGCGCCTGGGTGGCTCAGTTGGTTAGGCGTCCAAGTCTTGGTTTCAGCTCAGGTCATGATCTCACAGTTTATGAGTTCGAGCCCCACATCAAGCCCCCCATCATACTGCGTGCTACAGTGCAGACCCTGCTTGGGATTCTATCTCTTTCCCTCTCTCGGCCCCTCCTGCTCTATCTCCCTCTCTCTCAGAATAAATAAACTTAAAAGAAAATGAAGAAAGCGGTACAAGAATACACACAGATGGATCATCACACAGACAGTACAGTCATATGAAGTCTAAAATCATGCACAACTCTACTATATTATTTCACTATGGCAAAATAATAAAAGCAAGAAAATGATTATCCCAAATATTAGTACGATGTTAGGATAGTGGTCCCTTCTTATTCGGTCTTCACAGAGAGCTGTGAAGGAAATGTTTCTATTCTCTTGGACTACTGAGAGGAAGAAACTAATAGTATCTCAGTTAATTAATCAATCCTTGTAAGACTCTTCTAAGAAAGTGCCATAGACTGAATGTTTGTGTCCCCCAAATTCATATGTTGAATCAAACCCCCAATATAATGATTATGAGGTGGAAGCTTTGGGAGGTGATTGGGTCACAGAGCCCTCATGTGTGGGGTTAGTGCCCTTACAAAAGAGAGCTTCCTGCCCCCTTCCACCATGTGATGACGCAGTGAGACAGTGAGAACATGGCAGTCCATGAACAGACATTGAATCTGCTGCACCTTGATCTTGGACTTCCCAGCCTCCAGAACTGTGAGAAATGTCTCTTGCCTATAAGCCACACCCTGTCTATGGTACTGTCAGAGCAATCCAAACAGACTAAGACAGGTAGCTATTAGGGTTGGGAATTCTTTGACTTATTATTTTAAAGTGAGGGTAATATAATTTACCATTTCCTCCTGATGGGATGACATTAAAAGTTTACAGGGATTATAACCATTTTATATTCCATTAAAAATAAAATCCCATTTATTCCTACACTAAAATTTTTGCCTCACTTCCTATTCCTAGTCATTTGGGGCAGGAAGAAGAGGAAAGGTGGGAACTGAGTGTGAGGTTTCAAGAGAGTTTTTGATGGATGAGCAATGCTAAAAACGACTGTCCGTGCTTCCACCATCCTACACTGTGTTATCCGCTCTGCACACATTTATGCGGAGATGAATATGCCTCTCTGCACTCTGAAGGTGTCCCTGTCCCAAGCTGGCTGCCACCTGGAGATATACATGGCTCTGGACCCAGTGCCTAGATCGGGGTTGAGGAGGTAGCAAGCCTTGGGATACTTCAAAATTTGCAGATGACCCTATTCCGCCCAGCAGGATTCCAGGATGGAGAATTTTGTTGTTCAGTTAGTATTCGGTTTCGGGCTAAAACCGTTTCTGTGTTTTTATCACATGGCACATATTGGTCAGTGTGTGCCTTGGTCATTTAGGGAAGGAAAAGCTTTGGGTTGCCTTTAGGAGCACATTGAGCTTAGCATTGCTAAGAAAACTCCAAGCTGGTCAATGCAGTCAAGAATGGGATTCTACCTCACCCTACCTGCCTCAAATTCTTGGAGCTACATTGGTGTAGTAGAATCCACAATTAATCCACTCCAGAACACAGCAGAAGCCAGCCAAGCTCCCATGGGCTGACTCAGGAGGCAGCCATCTCACCCTCATCTTCACTCCCACCTCTGACATCCAGGAAGGGATGCATTTCTAAGACTCCAGTGTGTTTGGACTGAGACCAACCTCGATCTCTCCCCTCTGCCTTCCATGTAGTCTCTAGTCTCGTTTCCAAAGTCCAAACTCCTCACTGATCACTTTCCCTATGCTGTGGCTACCCTTTCTGCTAACATTTTCTATTATAAAGAAATGGAGTTCTTTGGTAATTTTTTTCCCTGTATCTCTTGGATATTCCTTAAAAATGTATCACATAGGCATGCTGGGAACACAGATCTTCTTACCAAATGATGAAATGCCCTGAAAACACAAGAGCGCTTGGTCCTTGGGCTCACACATGGAATGCCGATGTTCAGAGACTTTCAAGTAGCCCTTATGAATTTGTGGAGGGGGCTTTAAGTCTTAAGAAATTAGAAAGTTATCAGGTCTGGATATGCAGAGGCAGACGAAGCCCAGCACTGACACTGTATTCTTATGGTTCTGGAGGAAGTCTTGGGTTTAAGGGAAAGGAAAGGAGATCATCTTACAGAGTTTCTCAATCTTGCTCCATGAGCAACTTGTCTGAGAAATAATCCCAGGTGCCAAGTGTGTGTCTGCAGGGTGTGGGGGTGGGGAGCAGCATGGGGATGGGAAGGGGAGAGGCCATTTAGAGGAGAGTGACCTCTGCACACAGAAAGGACAGGTGATAACAATATGGCTGGCTGGGGGTAGATTGGACCACATCTCTGAACTAAGAGCAATGACTGCAGGGTGTGAGAAGGGGAGGCCATCAATCCCAAACCCAGTTTACCATGTAAGTCTTGAGAATAACTTTATCCAAAGGGAGAAAAGAAAAGCTTTAGTTCCATCTGCTTTGGGGCATGGCTGGTATGCCATGCTTGCTCAGAGGTTCTTCAAAGAAAGTTTGGTCAAAGATGTAAGATCCCAAATCCTGGCTGGGAGACTCATGGTTCAAATGGTTCAGCCCTTCTGACTCTGAAAGCCTAAAAGTGAGTTTTTACCTCGACAGGGACAAGAGATTTGGGGAGAAGTTTTCTTTCAAGGTTGGAAACTTCTTTATTTTTAAAATTTATTTTCTACTTTGGGGAGAGCACAAGTGGAAGAGGGGCAGAGAGAGGGGGCAGAGGATCCAAAGCAGGCTTTGTGCTGACAGCAGTGAGCCGATATGGGGCTTGAACTCACAAACCGTGAGATCGTGACCTGAGCCAAAGTCGGATGCTCAACTGACTAAGCCAGCCAGGTGCCCCCAAGGTTGAAAACTTCTTAAAGCTATCGTATTTTATGTATATACTTAAATATGGAAAATTGGCCTTTACAAAGATGCCTTTTAGTTCTGTGAAAAGCATTGGTAGGAAGTATGCTTTCTATATGCATGACTTGCATTTTCTACTTATAGTTCATGTCATTATTACCATTCTTTCAAAAATGTGTCATGAATTGCTTACAGAAATCGAATAATTCCACCTGTTTAAGGTGAGAAGTTTGACTCACTTTGGTGTTAGCCAGAGGATTCTTTCTTTACTTAAAAAATTCTAAACTTTATATTAATGTTGTTTTAGTTTAAACATTTTTTCCTCTTGCAAATAGATCCCCATATTTTTTTTTGTTTTCCTTTTTGTCAAATATATGTATTATTTATTTTGAAAAGTCAAGTCATCAAGTTACACAGAAAGTAGTCTTAGACCACTTCCTCATGCTTACTCCCTCCCCAGTTATCCCTCCCTTGGTGTCAGCAGCTATGTTTTTTTAGTTGATTCTTTGGTATTTGCCTCTATATCTCCAATTAGCAAGCTTGTATTACTATTCCTTTATTTCCTGGATTAATGCATTGGTTATTTTCCTTCTATGAAAGATGAGAATTCGGTCTATTCCTCCCTCCACTCCAGCCCACACACTTACACTTCCTTTCTTCTCCCCTGTCTCCATGTCAGTTAGTTGTATCTCACATCAGTTTCAGTATTTTTGCCAGGGGGATGATCTGTTGTTCAGAGCAGAGCCTGGACCATTATTTTTCTTTTCCTCCTAGCTCTCAGTTCTTCCCAAAATTAATGTAGAGGAGCAAAATTTGCCACCGTCAAATGTGTCTTTGGCATGTGTATTCTTTTAGGCTCAGTAATTTGAAGAAACGGAAGGCTCAGGAAGAAACTTTGACCTTTCCCCTGTCTAGAAGACTTTAGATAGAGGACCTGCTCCAGAGAGGGAAGTATCACCACAGATATCTACCGTATAATATAAACTAGGTGTAGTAGACAGGAAGGTTTGTTAAAACTCCTCCTTATGTCCCAGTGTTTCTGAGTGGTCCAGCAAACATTTGCTTACCAAACATTTACTCTTTCATCTTCCTATGAATTGTCTTCCCTCCCTTTGAAGTCCCAGACCCCTGCCCCCTTCTTAGTTCAGGATGACAAATACCTCATTTTGCCTGTCTTTGGAATCTCTTGTGTTTATATGGATTCACTGTATATGTGTAATTACATTTGGTTTTCTCCTGTTAATCTGTTTCATGCCAATTTAATTCTTTGACCAGCCAAAAGAATCTAAAAGGGTATAGGAAAAATTTTCTTCCCCAATATTAACAACTATCTTCTTCTTTTTTAAAAAAATTTTTAATGTGTATATTTGAGACAGAGGTAGGCAGAGCATGAGCGGGGGAGGGGCAGAGAGAGAGAGGGACACAGAATCCAAAGCAGGCTCCAGGCTCTGAGCTTTTGGCACAGAGCCTGATGTGGGGCTTGAACCCACAAACCACAAGATCATGACCTGAGCTGAAGTCTAACGCTTAACCAACGGAGTCATCCAGGTGCCCCTCTTCTTTAAAGAAAAAAGAAAATCACTTACTTTTCTGTGTGGCTATGACTAATTCAATCCCAAACTCTCTGCTGACCTTCTCAAAGTGTTCCTTTCCATCAAACAGCTTCATCTTCACAAAAGCTCCCTGAGCTGCTTGCCCCTGTGCAGGTGCATGCCTGTCATTCTGGGGTCTCTCTTCATTGTCTCATGGGGTTCCCCTCACTTCTCTCTTGCCTTGGAGCTCCAGTTCCCTGCTTTGTCATCTTTTTGTCTTTTTGCTCTGGGAGATTTCCAGTTTTATCTTGAATTTGCATTTTTTTTGTTCTTACTTTCTTTTATTTTTATTAACTTTATAGTTTATTGTCAGGTTGGTTTCCATATAACACCCAGTGCTCTTCCCCACAAGTGTCCTCCACCATGACCATCACCCCCTTCCCCTTTCCCCCTCCCCATTCTGCCCTCAGTTGAATTTGCATTTTTGAAAAGTCTTAATTTCCAATATCTTTTTAAAAATCCTCTGAATGCAGCTTTTTCATATTATCCCATTCTTCTTTTTATGAATATACTTTCTTCCATATCTCTGCTATATACTTTACCAAAACATGCTGTCTTGACCCAGTTTTGTGGCCTTGGCGTTCACACACGCGCGCACACACACACACACACACAATAGATAATCCAGCATCCTACCTGGAGGCAAGAGCCTGGCTACCAATGTCTGAAAGCCTAGCACAGGTAGAAGCTAAAACTGCCTTCTTCCTCAGTGTGCAAACATTCATGTCATCTTCCCCCTTCAGTAGAGGTTCCTCACCCCTAACGGCTCCCAGTGTCCCCCAGTCCAGAGAACCTCTCTTTGCCTTCCCCTGAGAACAGATCTCCCACCTTCCACTGCGGTGGGGGAGAGGCAGTCATGGAGTGGGGGAGGGAATCCATGAATTTAACTGCTTCCTAAACAGCTTTCACCTCATCCTCCCTAGGATGGAGTCTCATCTCTTTTACCCCTGGTTTCTGAGATACCTCAGAAATGGTGCCACCATTTCCTGAGCCTTTTATAGATTCTGGGCTTAAATCAAGTTGTTCTCAGCTTTCCCCATTTACTCAGCATTTAGCTTTTAAAGTCAGCTAAAATCACTTACCACAGGTCCATTTCCAGCTTCCAAAGCTTTATTTTGTCTCCTCTCTCATTCTCCCTGTCCCTATGCAGGTTTTGTTTGCTGTGTTTTTAACATTTCAGGGGAACAAAATTAGATGCACGTGCGTGTGTGCTCATCCCCTATCTTTACCCAGAACTGCACTGCAAATTCTAACAGAATTATTTAGTTAAGGATATACAAACACTGAAGAAATAGCCTAGAAATATTTTATTTCATTGGTGTGAGCCCCTAAAAAAAGGAAATTTAAAACATTATATTTACATGTTGCCTAATTCTTTTATCTTCATGACCTCTTAAGAATCTTTTCAAGCAGGCCAATTCATCAATTCAATTCAATCATTGATGAATTGAATCAATCAGTCAATAGCTTTTTCTGGTTTTTCTCTCTCTTTTTAGTTGAGAAAGCTTTAAACATCATACATCTCTTCACTTATGATGGTGAAAAAAAGGACCACAAGAGGACAGGGTTACGTGGTAGGTAGGAGGATCAGAAGGATGGAGAGAAGGTAGAGGAGACAGGCAAGAAGCAGTCAGAGAGACAGGAAGAAAATGAAGGGCATAGTATCCTCCAAACTCACATGACTTAGAATTGCCAGCACATGGTGTTTATAAAAGCAGAGGGAGGTTGATTGGCTTATTACTGTCTTTGGAATCTTCACAGACAAAGCCATTCCTTACGTCTGCACCTGAGCTGATGGCACTCTCGCCTTTGTGCGTCACTGCTTGGTGGTTTTAGTTGAGGATCCTGGGAAAAAGTAGCTTGTAGTTATCATGTAGAGATTTTATTTTATTTCTTAAAGTTTAGTTATTTATTTGGAGAGAGAGTGAGCAAGCAGGGAAGGGGCAGAGAGAGAAAGGGAGAGAGAGGATCCCAAGCAGGCTCTGCACTGTCAGTGCAGAGCCCAACTTGGGGCTCGAACTCATGAACCATGAGATCATGACCTGACCGAAAACCAAAAGTCAAACGTTTAATCAACTGGGCCACCCAGGTGCCCCCAATCATGTGGAGCTTTTAAACCTCAAGGCAGAAAAATGGAAGGATTCTGGAGTCTCAGGAAGTTTAAAACTTACATAACGCAAAAAAAATTTTGTAGCTCTTCATATCATTCCACTCTCTAAACTCCCATATGTGGAAAGAAGGTGTCTTCTATAATCATCTTCACTTAGTCATGCCTTTCATACACAGTTATTGAGAACCAGGGACTCGTAGGCAGTTATGTGCCAGCCCTGTGCTAGGAGCTGAGGGGTGCAAAGCTAGTTAAGACTTTCCTCAGGGGGTTAGTCTGTAGTCTAACTGGAGGGAGAGACATTTTTTTAAAAATGCAATGTAGATACAACATGACAAGTGATATAGTAGGGGTTTTACTGACTACAAGGTACAGAGGAGGCCAAACGGAGGATGGAATTGATTTTGTCCAGGTCATAGGAAAGCCTTGTGTTGGGGAGGGCATCTGGGTAGCAGGGCAGAGAATGGGTGCACCATGGGAAAATGAAATCAAGATGGCTGAAGAGTGGATGAGTACTGGGGCCAAGGTCTTTTGAAGGAATTTGAAGTTGATTCTTTAGGCAAGTGATTTTCAGTATCAGGTCCATGCCAGGCTAACTGCCTATGAGTCCCTGGAGATCCTGACATACCCTTTCTTGGGTCCTCTCAATCTCTATCTTTCAAAATCTCTAAGAAACTACTGCTTTATGCAGTACAATTCCACTGAAGGGATTTAGGTAGGGCAAGAACGTAATCAGATTGGCATTTTAGAATTATCCCTTTGGCCACGATGTGGAAGTTGGACTGAAGGAGAAGCTGGAGACAGAGAACCCACTCTGGAGGGCAGTGAGACAGAGACTGGCACCTACACCAAGGCAGTGGCAGTCGAGATGGAATGAATTAGACATGTCAGTATATAGCGGCCCTGTGGCCTAGAGAAAGGAGTTGGGGGGGAGGGGTGTCTCAATCATTCCTGGGTTTCTGGCTCCCACAGTAACAGGTTAGACAGTGGCCCGTTTCCATCAAGATGGAAATCAGGAAAAGACCAAGTTTGGGGAGAAAGAATGAGATACTTTGGGGGCACAATAAGTTGGTGCTTTAGGAGGTCGAGTGTGTAAATGGATGTTCCCACTGGGTGTGGGGTGGTACTTGAACATAGGAATAAGTGAGTTGCCCAGACAGAGTGTGAGTGAAACCAGTAACCAAGGAGTTGACAGGGCACATAAGAGAAGCTGCAACTCTTTCCCCACTTCTACCTCTTCTCAGAATGCCATCTGCCACCATGTTCTTATAAGATAATGTTCTTGCTTGATGCCCATGATAGCCAAGTATTAATTTAGTTGTTTCGTGGGAACTCAAGGTTTCATCAAGAAGCCGGCTGGAACCAGTTGGGACCACTCACCTCCTCTTTGAGACCAACAAAATGAGACTCACCCCCCTTTACTTAGTAACTTCATTTATCTGATGTTGAGTCACTAGCTCCTCTCTCCCTCACGTAGACCCTCTTCTGCCTGCCTTTAAAAAACCCCAACTTTTGGGGCGCCTGGGTGGCTCAGTCGGTTAAGCCTCCGACTTCAGCTCAGGTCATGATCTCACGTTCGTGGGTTCGAGCCCCGCGTCAGGCTCTGTGCTGACAGCTCAGAGCCTGGAGCCTGCTTTCAGATTCTGTGTCTCTCTGTCTCTCTGCCCCTCCCCCTCTCATGCTCTGTCTCTCTCTGTCTCAAAAATAAATTAAAAAAAAAAAACCCAACTTTTCCCTTCTGGAGGCTGATTCGAGGCCCTTGCTCTTGTCCCCTCCTTTGGTGGCCTTTCAAATAAACTTCTTCCCTGCTGCATACTGGATGCCTCAGCGATGGGCTTTTCTGTGCAACCGGGAGACAAACTAGGGTTCTGTTACAAGGGAATAGACAAGGGAAGACAATTTTGCTTTCAACCGTGAAGGCAGGGGAGACAGCACAGGATAGGAGAAGGCAGGGAGACAGCACAGGGTAGGAGAAGGCAGGGGAGACAGCACAGGGTAGGAGAAGGCAGGGGAGACGGCGCAGAGTAGGGGAAGGCAGGGGAGACAGCGCAGGGTAGGGGAAGGCAGGGGAGACAGCGCAGGGTAGGGGAAGGCAGGGGAGACAGCAAGATTGGCCAGAAGGATTAGAGACACAGAAGAACACGAAGACAGGGAGGCCTCCACACTGGGAGGACAGCCTGAAAGAAGGGTGTGTCAGCCAAGCCTGGTTCCTCCCCAGAAGGCCCCTTCCCACCCAGCAGAGGCACCTGGGAATGGAAGACACACACCCCGAGGGGAAGGCGAGGAGCATGAAGCTGGAGACCTCCCTCAATTATTTTTAATCTCCGTGCAGGTTCCGTCAGTGCTCAGCAGCATTTGCTCCCAGAGACTGGAGGGCCTGGGTGTGGCTCCGGCAGCCCTAATTGCTGAGTGAAGAGCTGGTGACCCAGCCTTGGGGGGCACCGGGGGGGGGGGGGCACGGGCCACCCACTCTTCAGGAAGAGGCCAGTTCTGAGCCTTGAGTCACTCTACCTTTTGTCTCATTTTGGCAGCACACGCCCAGCGCTCAGACATCATTCTAGATGCTGCAAAACCGAGAAAGGACATTAAAGAAGCAAAATTAATTTTCCCCTCTGTTCTCTGCTCTCCACTCTCTCTGTTTCAATTTGAGTTTAAATGAGATGTTATGCTTAATATTAAAGCCCCAGTTGTGAAGTGAAATATATTTTATTTCACAAGCTTTTTTTTTGTCTTCCCATCCAGCAGGATTTAGTGTTTTTCATCTGAAGATCTCAAGTCTCATCAGGGACACAGTGAATTGATCTATTCAGTACTCCCTGCAAAGCAGGAAAAAGCAATTTTCTTTGTTTTGTGGAGCAATTTTGAGGATAGATGGTTCGGATAGATAACCAGGTGCTGTGAGTACATTCACTCACTTATTCATTCAGCAGGCATTTATGGGCTGCCTACTCTGGGCAAAATAGTGTGTGTGAAACCATGCCCTGCCCACGGGGACACAGCCAGCTGGGACGACAAGATACAACATGCTTGAGATGTTTAAAAACACCGTGAAGAGCAAGGGCCTGTGCCCCTGCTCGCCAAGTGAAATGCAGAAGGCAAGAGCTTCGGTTTGCCAGGTGTGGTCCCTTAGGTCTGTCTGATCTGGGGGCGCTGGTGGTGGAGGTGGACCTCCCAGTGACATTCGGCAGGGTGGCCAGCAGCATGCAGACCCCTGCCATTTGCAAGTTCTCAGCCTCCTCCTCTCCAGAATGGAGATAACTATAACTACGCAAGAGTTATTGAAAGCACTCAGTAAGGGGACACCTGGGTGGATCCGTTAGTTAAGCTTCCGACTTCAGCTCAGGTCATGATCTCACAGTATGTGGGTTTGAGCCCTGTGTTGGGCTGGGCACTGCTGGTGTGGAGGGGATTTTCTCCCTCTCTCTGCCCCTCCCCAATTTTTGCTTTCTCTCTCTCTCTCTCTCTTTCTCTCAAAATAAATAAAGTTTTTTTTAAAAAAGCACTCAACAAGAATGACCAATGTTATTTTTCCTCTCCTTCCCATGCACCAACCCGTCCCCGCACTGGTTTGCTCTCCCCCAGGACCCTGTTCCCCATCCCCGTACCAGTTCTCATACTGTTGTGACCATCTTATTCCTTATCTGCCACCCTCACTAGCCTTGTCACTGTGAAGTCTCCCCTCTTGGCACATAGTGGGGACTTTGTGAAAATCTGTTGAATCAGGGAACAAAGAGCCTTATAGGCAGAGGGTGGAAGTGTGGTCTGAGCTAAGGCTGGAATGTGCTTGGGTTATTGGGAGAACAGTGACTCAACCTGTTTGGCTTGAGTGGAGGGTGTGTGGGAGAGAACAGCAAAAGACAGATGAGGACCCAGTTGTGGTACATCTTACATGTCCATGCGGCGGGCTGGGGATCAGGGCTTTGTGCTGCAGGTACAGGGAGACACGGAGTGGTTTGGAACAGGGGGCTGACTGATAGGGAAATGCAGGAGGGACTTGAACCTGGGTCTCTGTGGGATGATGGGGCCGGCAAGAGTTTAGGCAAGACACGATGCTGGCCATTCTTGGAGTGGAAATATAAAAGCAAAAATACAGTAAAAAAAAAATGAATGTGTCTACATTCCACTAACGAGTATTTTAGCCACCGATAGGACAGTGACCTTTATAATTTAAAATCCAAACAAATTTCATTCAGGCTATAACAGAATGACCTCAGTCTCTGAGCAAGGATTGATCTGCAACTCTGATCTTTAACTCCTAAGGATGTTACCCTTGTAAACAAGGTTGGTTCTCCCTACTTGGATGGGAGACTCTTCAGAGTCTAGACAGATGGGGATGGCAGTGAAGGGTGAGCTCCTATCTTTTGTCCTTAGTCTGACTCTCAGGAGACTCCTGGCAAAGAGGTTTCTCTGGAGGAAATGTGTGTGTGTGTGTGTGTGTGTGTGTGTGTGTGTGTGTGAGTGTGTGTTCCCACACAGGCGCCTATGCTGTGGGTGTGACTTCCCTCATCCTTCTCCAGATCTTATCTGGAGCTAAATACTGTCCAATAGATCCCAATCCTAAACTCTGTTAAGAGAGTCTCAGGGGCTCAGTAAATCTGGGCTTGAAAAATACCACAGATCCACACTCGTGGGAGACGAGGGACCGGGCGGGTTTCAACAAATCCCTTGGCCTGTGGGCAAAGAGCTCATGGCAAAAATGACTATTTGAAGAAAGCTCTGGTGTGCCAGCATTTACACTTTTTCCAGGATGAATTAATTTGGCAATGATGACTATACATGCTGGCAAACAGAGGGAGAATAGAAAATTTGGTAAAGGAAGAGGTAAAGGAAAAAAGGTGTGTGGGGCAGGGAGCTCGCCTGGGAAAGCCCAGAGGGAAAGGGCAGCTGAAGGGAGTAGCAGACAGAGCAGAGAAGAGACAAGGAAGGTGGCTGAGAAGAGCATGGGGTGGGAAAGGAAGGATCGTGTATTTGTTGGGCTAGGCTGCTCTCTCCAATCTCCAACTCCTTTTGGGAGCCTTCATCCTCTTGTGTAGGATTGCAGGTGGTGTTCCACTAAAGGACACAAAGATCGTCTTTGACTACTTCCTTATGAAAGATCACTTTTGCTAATCTGAAACAGTCTAACTACTGCTATCTCGTCTTGAGGGTTTTCTAAGAGGAAAGGCATTGCACATTTCCTGCTCATTAGGAGTCTAGGAGGGACATGCCACCCTTACCATCTCCACTTAGCTCTGAAGTCTGAGCACTTGACACAGAATAAATGACAGAGCTCAGAATTTGAACCCAGCCAGCCTGACTCCAGAGCTCACCAGCTTAGCCAACATCTAATCTCTCCTCTGTCCCCATCTCCCTGTCCTTGTTCGTAGTCTATTAACATGTCCATTGAGGGTTATGTACAATAGGCTTCTCTTAGATTTCAAAAGGAAAACACGTTTAGCTCTGGCAGAATCCCCAGAATCCCTAATGCATGCCAGGAGCTGGGCTTGGCATTTATTTCCTTCAACACTTCCCATCCTGGGAAGTAGTCATTACTGCATCACTTACAGATTGAGGCATTTTAGAGAGAGAAGTAATTTGCCACAGGCTACATAGCTAATAGGTTTCAGAGCCTGGGATCCCAAACCAGATCTGTCTGTCCTGAGAGTGCTCCCCACTACTTGTCCATGTGCCCTTGGAGACATTCTCAAACTCACAGGCATTGCAGGATGGAGGTCATACGGGTGATTCTTGGGGCTGAGAAGGTAGTTTTCCTTCCATTTCCCTTCTTTTCCTCTCCTGCCTTCTCAACATCTCAGTACTGTGTTCCAGCCTCTTGCTACTCAAATATGCTTCCCAGACCAACAGCATCCAGATCGTCAGGGAGGGAGCTTGACAGAGGGCAGAACTTCAAGCCCCACCCACCTGCACAAGCAGAATCTTTTTTAAAAAAAAAATGTTTATTTACTTTTGAGAGAGAGAGAGAGAGAGAGAGAGAGAGAGAGAGAGAGAGAGCCAGCTAAGTGGAGGAGGAGCAGAGAGAGAGAGAATGAGAGGGGGACACAGAGTCCTAAGCAGGCTCCAGGCTCCAAGCTGTCAGCACAGGACCCGACACAGGGCCTGAACCCACGAACTGTGAGATCATGACCTGAGCTAAAGTTGGACACTTAATCTACTGAGCCACCCAAGTGCCCCTTTAATTTTTTTTTAAAAGATTTTATTTTTAAAGTAATCTCTACACCCAGTGTAGGGCTTGAACTCACAACCTCAAGATCAAAAGTCACATGCTCTACAGACTGAGACAGCTAGGCGCCCCTATCATGTAGTTTCTATCTTTTGGAGAGGGGTGTCTCACTCAATCTACAGTATGAATCCAATTTACAGAGGATCTGGTTTCAGAAGAGGGAGTGGAGTGGGTCAGGAGTTATTGAATCATTAACCTGAGTCTACCATGGACTTCTCTCTTCCAGTTTAAGAAGGAGGCACCTGGTTCACTCAGTCCATTACGTGTCTGGCTCTTGATTTCAGCTCAGGTCATGATCTCATAGTTCATGAGTTCAAGACCCAAGTCGGGCTCTGAGCTGACAATGTGTGGAGCCTGATTGGGATTTTTTCTCCCTCTCTCTGCCCTTCCCCTGCTCATGCTCTTTCTCTTTAAATAAACTTAAAAAAATAAAGAAATAGTGGTGCCTGGGTAGCTCAGTCAGTTGAGTGTCCAACTTCAGCTCAGGTCATGATCTCATAGATCATAGGTTCAAGCCCTGAGTCGGGCTTTGTGCTGACAGCACTGCTTCAGATTCTCTGTCTCCCTCTTTTTTGCCCCTCCCCTGCTAGCACACAATCTCTCTCTCTCTCTCAAATAAACATTTAAAAATTTAAAAAATATAAAGAAATAAAGTAGATTTAATTTATTTAATGAATCAGTACTAGCCTCATATTATAAATTAATGGATTTCCCATTGGCTTCTCTAACTCAACCAGTTTAAATCTGAACTGCTCAGCTCGCCCAAGATATATTCCTCTGATTGGATTTCATCTCCCTGTTGGAACTATCACTGCCCTGCCCTCAACCCAGGCATTTCTTTTTGGCTCCACCTTCCTTCTGGAACTCTCACATCATCTACAGTAAGTAGCTAATAAAGGGTCTGGCCATGGCCGATCTCACGTGCTCCTTTCAACTACCAGCTCACCTGGGCAATGGTGTTAGTTCTCAGACTTTCTTCTGTTATCCTTCAAAATGAAACAGTAGGGATGCCTGGTGGCTCAGTGGGTCAGGCGTCCAGCTTCAGCTCAGGTCATGATCTCATGGTTCCTGAGTTCGAGCCCTACATCGGGCTCTGTGCTGACAGCATGGAGCCTGCTTGGGATTCTTTCTCTCTCTCTCTCTCTGGCCCTCCACAACTGGCACTTTCTGTCTCTCAAAATACACAAATAAACTTAAGAAAAAAGTAACAAAATGAAACAGTAAGGTTTTTAACCAGCAAAAATGAGTTTATTTGGAAATCACACAAAACTACAACTTGGTAAGCACAAGCTATGGCAAAACCAAGGCAAGTCCTCCCAACAATGGAGAGGACCCCTGTTTTATAGGGGTGGGGGAATTGGGAGTTGTTATAAACTATAAGCTCATTGGAGTAAACTGGGAGTTCCAAGTGTAGTGGCTTCTCATTGGCTGAGTATGCCCGCCTCCCATGAGCTGCGTTGTTGGTGCAAGAGGAGGAAACCTCTCTTCCTCCTGGTAGCTTCTCTTCTTGTTGGGGGTCTGCAATTGAGCGTGGTAGGCCTTGGGCTCTCTGCTGACAGCGTGGAGCTTGGGATTCTCTCTCTCTCTCTCTGCCCTTCCCCCGACTCTCAAAAATAACCATTTAAAAAAAATAAAGGAAGAGTCAAGAATACACGTATCTAGATAAACACTGAGTAATATATGGAATTGTTGGACCATTATATTGTGCTCCTGATTGTACAACTAATAGAACACTGTATGTTAACTATACTGAAGTTAAAATAAAAATAAAGGGAGAGTGAGGGGGTGGGAAAGAGAAGCCAAAAGGGGCTCAAGCAGGGACAGGGAAGTGAAACATTACAAAAAGCTGTTAAGAGGGTTGGTCTAGGGGCACCCGGGTGGCTCAGTCTGTTAAGCGTGCAACTTCGGCTCAGGTCATGATCTCGCAGTCTGTGAGTTCCAGCCCCTTGTCACGCCCTGTGCTGACAGCTCTGAGCCTGGAGCCTGCTTCACATTCTGTGTCTCCCTCTCTCTCTGCCCCTCCCCTGCTTGTACTCTGTCTCTCTCTTTCTCAAAAAATAAATAAAGATTAAAAAATTAAAAAACAAAAGGGGGTTGATCTAACTTGCAGTTAGGCCTGCTGTGCCCTTTAACTGCATCTATCAAAGTTAGGCATCTTTCTACTCTCTTCTAGAGACTGGGAACCAGAGGCTGTATCCTTTTTTATTTTTATTTTTTAATATTTATTTTTGAAAGAGAGAGAGAGCATAAGCAGAGGAGGGGAAGGGGTGGGGGTGGGGGTGGGAGGTGGGAGCAGAGGATCCAAAGTGGGCTCTGCACTGACAGCAGAGAGCCCTATTCGGGACTTGATTTCATGAACCGAAAGGTGAGATCAGGGCCTGAGGCGAAGCCTGATGCTTAACCCACTGAGCCACCCAGGCGCCCCAGACCCTATCCTTTCTGATGATTACATTTAAAAGGAATGGCTTTTAGGTCCTGAAGAAAGAGACTTCTGGGCTGTAGCAGAAACATACATCTCAAAGGAGGAAAGATTTACAATTTGAAGCACTTTTTTAGTACATACTCAAGAAAGGGAGGTATTAATTAGGTGTCAGCAGACACAAAGGGTGAATTCTCTTGGCTTGGCAAGATTGAGTTTTTCCAGACAAGGATCTCAAGGTGGGGACTGAGTTGGCCCAGAGATGAGGGCCTTGGCTGTGAGAAGCCATGTCAGGGCTTGGTCAAGTGTCTTAGTGCTGGTGTTTGAAAGGAGTCTTTCCTACGGAGAGTTTATGAGGTTCTCACAGTTTCGTGGCATTAAGTCCATTCACACTGTTGTGCAACCATCACCACCATCCATCTCCGGGACGTTTTTCATTTTGCAAAACTGAAACCCTGTCCCCGTTAAACACTAACTCCCCATTCCTTCCTCCCCTTAGCCTCCCCGGCACCCACCCTTCTCCTTTTTGTCTCTGTAAATTTGTTGACTCTAGGGACAAGTGGAATCATGCAGTATTTGTCTTTTTGTGACTGGCTGAGCACAATGTTCTCCAAGGCTCATCCATGTTGTAGCCTGTGTCAGAATTTCCTTCCTTTCTAAGGCTGAATCATATTTCATGCCCTCCAATGTGTATACCACATTTTGTTGATCCACTCATCCATTGACGGACATTTAGATTATGTCCACCATGTTGCTTTTGTGAATGGTGTTGCTATGAACATATAAGTATACAGCTACTGCTTCAGGACCTTGCTTTCATTTATTTTGCTTATTTCCTTTTGCATCTGCAGGGCTGGCCACCTTTTAGACCTTCAATAAATGCTTGTCAAAAATCTTGTTGAATGAACTTCTTGGCAGTGGGAATGGCCATAGCAGGTCGGCCAAGGCCCACAGTGGAGAGATTCCCAGAGGTCCAAGGTGACCATACAGTCAGTGCCCTGGAGGTAACGGAGCTGGTCACTGAGCTGAGGGGCCCAGCTGGAGAGGTGGGGCTCCTCCGTGGGGGCGCAGTCCCAGGCATCGGCGTGTTGATCCCTTGCTGGCCTCTGAAGCCTGTAGGCACAGTGAGCCTCTGTCCACACGCTCCTTCTCTGGCTCTTTCGCCTATTTAATGTCTGAGATCCCTTATCTCTTCCCCCAGAAATCTTCCAGAACCACCGAAGCAGCATCCCCACAGCCACCTCACTCTCCAGCATAACACCCTATTCATAACATTTAGAGTCTTATCATAGGTTAGAATTGTTTCATTTGTTCACATGGTAATTTATTGTCTCTTCTCCATTAATGGTCTGCTCTCTGTAAGCACCATAAGGATATGGGCCTCATCTCTCTGTATCCACACAGTGCTTGGCACATAGTGGGTGGTGTTTTAAAAAAAGGTAGAATGGGGGAGGCTGAGTGACTCAGTCGGTTAAGCTTCTGACTCTTGATCTCAGCTCAGGTCTTGATCTCAGGGTAGTGAGTTCAAGCCCCACGTTGGGCTCCACACCGGGCAGGAAGCATACTTTAAAAAGAAAAAAAAAGTAGAATGAGTAATGATGAGTTTGTCTACATGAGGAATGTAGACACCTATGGTTGTAGTGTAAACAGTGTTGGGGAGGAGCCGGTGACCCCAACCATGGTCATCTAAGACCCCACTGAGCTGAGGAGGGGCTTACAAAAGGTCTCAAGAGCAAGCAGCTGGAGAAAGTCGTGGCAGGCAGGCAGGACTCAGGCAATCAGATGATCTGAGTGGGGGCTGGCGGTCCAGGCAGAGGACACAGCAAGGACCTGGACCCTGACACTAAGTTCAGGCACAAGACTCCATTCATTAGAAGAACCGAGAAGAGTACACAGGGCTCAGCTGAGAGGAATCAGAAGAGAGGGTGGAATCCCACCACGGGGGATGGGCTCAAGGAGTGATGACAGGAGGGCCCAGGGAAGAAGGTTTGAGTGGGACCAGCCAGCGAGCTCTCTGCCCTGATTTGGGCAGGTTTGACCTAGAACCTGAGTTGGAGATAAAGAGCCTCAGCATTACAATTACAGAGCAATGGGTGAGAGCCAGAACCAGGCAGGCCATTAGAGCAAGCATCATATATATAAATTTAAGCATGGCATGATTTTTAAATGGTGTTTCATGAAATATAAAAAACACAGACCAGAGGCGCCTGGGTGGCTCAGTCAGTTAAGGTCTGACTCTTGATTTCAGTTCAGGTCATGATCTTCCAGTTGGTGAGATCGAGCCTCATGATGGGCTTTACACTGGGAAGTTAGTGTTTCATGTGTATAGATTTTCAGTTTTGGAAGGTGAAAAGTTTCTGGAAATGGATTGTGTTGATGGTTGCATAACATTGTGACTATATTAATGTCATTGAATTGTATACTAAAAAATGTTTGCTAAAAGGATCAATTTTATGTATGTAGATTTTACCACAATGAAGAAAAAAGACAGCATACACAAAGGGAAAAGACGAGGGGAAGATATCTGTTAAGTTTTTACATCTACAGTCGTTTATTTATACTGACTACAAACTTTACGTTTCTGGATCAGAGAACAGACCGATTATTTGCTCACATATTGGTCTTCATGCCAGTTCCCAACAGGCAACGCGGTGAGGCCCGAATGTACCCTGCATGTACAGGGGCTTGTAACACAGAGAAGAGCTCTACAATTATGGGGTTCAGAGCATGAATGGATGTTGCTGGCGCACCGTTCCTGCCACCCTGGATGTGGAAGGGGAGCCCTTCGTTCTCCAGTGTAAACAAATCCACTCTGGGTGGGGAGAGGAAGGTCTCCGGGTTTTTACAACCATTGGAATGTAAACAGCCGGCTCTGGGTTTATCACCTTTAGAAAAGAGAAAATGGGTCTGGGGAGGAAGGGGGCATTCTCTGTCTTGGTCGCATGTCAATATCTGTTTCTCAGAAAGGTCTGGACAGTCCAGGAACACTGAAAAATCCAGGGAGGATTGCCTTCCAGCAAAATCCATACCATATGGAGTCAAAAAAGGATTCATATACAGAATACTTAACTAACTCCTACAACTAAATAAGACAAGCAATCCTATTAAAAATGGATAAAAGAATGTAAACTCGCAGTTTCCAGAGGAAGAATTCCAATTGGCCAATAAATAAACTTATGAAAACCTCATGAGACTTACTGATAATTAGGGAAATTCAAATTAAAATGGGCACCAACCACATACTTAAATATTTTAAAAAAAAGTGTTATGTTGTCAGGTTATAAAAGGACAAAAGTAGGATTCAGTTTATAGGAAATGTCCAGAATGGACAAGCAAATCTGGAAGGACAGAAAGTAGATGGGTGGTTGTTTGGGGTGGGGGTGGAGAGATAGG
The DNA here is from genome assembly GCA_028646485.1 of Cryptoprocta ferox. NCBI lineage: Eukaryota > Metazoa > Chordata > Mammalia > Carnivora > Eupleridae > Cryptoprocta > Cryptoprocta ferox. Next base: position 122,669,766 of record CM053577.1, read on the forward strand.
GGAGGTGCCGGGAACAGGGGTGATGGCTTAGAGGAGCCAAAGTTCCTTCTGGGATAATGATAATATTCCACAATTGATTGTGGTGCTGGATGTGCAACTCTGTGAATATACTTCTAAAAGCCATCGAATTATACACTTTAAATGGGGGAATTGTCTGGTTTACAAATTGTATCCCAATAAAGCTGTTTTTAAAAGGGATGGGGCTAGCATTTCCTTCCTACCAGACTACCAGAAAGTAAAAAGCCCAACTCTTCTGTGTGTTGACAAGGATGTGGAGAGATAGGAGCTTGCTGGGCGGGTAAGCTGGGACACCTTGGAAGAGCACATTGGCTGCTTTGAGCAAAGTTAAAGACACATCTACTCTGTGTCCCAAGAATTCCACTCCTGGGTCAAGAATCTGGGACATGTGCACAAGGAGACTTTACAAGTATGATCATGGCACCTCATCTGTAAGAATGCAATTTTTTTTAATGTTTATTTATTTTTAGGAGACAGAGAACACACAAGTTGGGGAGGGGCAGAGAAAGAGGGAGACAGAGGATCTGAAGCGGGCTCTGCACTAACAGCAGAGAGCCCCATGCGGGGGTCAAACTCAAGAACTGTGAGATCATGACCTGAGCTCAACCGACTTAGTCACCCAAGAGCCCCAAGAGTGCAAATTTTGAGTGATTTCAATGCTTACGAACCGAAGGATGGATAGGTATGTAAATCCACGCAATGGGATGCTATACAGAAACTGAAAACAAATCAACTACATGTATCAACATGGTTATGTAATATCGGCTGAAAACAAGTTTTCAAGATGATGCATTCAGTGGGATGTCATTTATACAAAGCCGTGCAAAACAGTGACATTATTTTTTTAAAGCAGGGTCCGTGCCCAGTGTGGGGCTTGAACTCAGGATCCTGAGATTATGAGTTGCATGCTCTACCGACTGAGCCAGCCGGGCGCCCCAACAGTAGCATGCTTTTATTATCACTTAACATATGGAGTGATAGTATAAAGTACGCACAGAATGACAAGTAGCCAAGTCATGATAACAGTCAGCTTTGGAAAGAGGAAGAGAAAGAGGACCAGGGAGAAGTAGATAGGGAACATTGTACCTGTACATTTGTTTCTTGCAAAAAAATTTAATGTTGGTTTTTGATAAAGCTGGTATATATTTATTGGCCGTATTATCTGCACTTTTCAGAACATTTGCAACATTTGCCAGTATGAGAGAAAAGATGAAGTTCTTTGTTGTCAGGCTGTAAAAATTTATGAAGAGAATGAAAATCTGTACAGGGGAAGCCAGAGCTGGAGGGGCAGCTCCCTCCCTGCCCCAGCCGGCCTCTCCTCCCCAACCCCTCCTCCCCAACCCCTCCCCCTCCCCGAAGGAGAACGCAGAGTGGGCCTTCAGCGCCCTCTCCACCATCCTCCTGCACAGAGGCACCGGGGGAGGTGCTGGCGGGCAGGAAGTGTTACCAGGTACACAGTCTGTCCCTGTCCTGGATGTCTGGTCTGCAGGAGCACAGGCAAGGCTCCCCGCGCTGTGCTGGGCTGGCCGTGGGTGGAAGTGAGTGGGTGGAAGTGTGCGTTCCGAAAAGAACCGCGACTTTGCAATAGGCCTTATCATTTAGAAATTGTGCCCCGCAGCGTCAACTGCCTCTTAGTTTACAGGGTGACAGACGGGAAGCCTTAAGAAATGAGACTACTTGGAGGCCTCTGGCATTCCATAGGAGTTAAGAAGCCACAACGGGTTATCAGTGTTACCATGACAACGGTGGGGACCATGAAAAACAGGGCAGAGGTGAAAGGTCGTGTCAAACACTGAGAGATATGTGCAGCAAAACCTCGTATGTGCCTGGACTATGTACCGGAGATGCACCGCATGCTTGACTTGAAAGTAATTTTTCTGGGGCGCCTGGATGGCTTAGCTGAGTCTCAGATTCTTGATATCCACTCCTGTCCTGATCTCAGGGTGGTGGGATCCAGCCTCCTCCTTGGGCTCCTGGGCTGAGTGTGGAGCCTGCTTGGGATTCTCTCTCCCTCTGTCCCTCTGCCCCGCTCTAGCACGCATGTGCTACTCTCTCTCTCTCTCTCAAAATAAATAAACATCCAAAAAAAAAAAAAAAAGGAAAGTAAATTTTCTTTTCACCCCCAAGTGACCTCTTATTAATGCTACTCTTTTTTTTTTCCTTCAATATTCTTTGGAATGCAGCTTAGAGAACAATTATACTTGGTACTACTCTTTTAAAGGATCATCTCTATAAAATATGTTAAGTCTGACCAGAGATAATGCTGTCTCTCTAGTTTGTATAAGCTTTAAACAACCGCAACTTTCTCACTTCCAACCAGTGCTGCAAGGTGCTAACATTAGCATGGTTTGCAAATTAGACTCTAAAGAGTTGTAATAATTAAACTCAGAATAATTAAAGACTCAGAATAATTAAGCTCCCAGAAATCTAGGATGCTAGGGGTAGGAATGCCTAGGCTCCTCGTGTTATTTTTCAAGAAGGGCATTCACTGTCTGCAAGGGGCTTTCTCTGTCTAGCTCCTTGCTACTCAAAGTGTGGTTCGTGGACCAAGAATCTGAGCTCAGCCCCACCCAAACTATTGGATCGGATAGATCTCCAGGTGATTTTTCTGTATACTAAGTTTGGGAAATTCTCAGTCTTACAGCCTGAGGTGACTGTCTTCCAAAAGATTGCTGGCGTCGTAAGAAATAAGGTTTTCCAAAAGCAGAGACACTCCCAGGAAAGTTCGGGAAAAACAGCTTTTCTAAAAGCAATGAAAAACAGATTCTCTGAGATGTCCTAAATTACTGGGTTATTGGTGCATTATGTTTTGTACAAAGTTGTTATTTCTTTTCCCCTGCCCATTGAAAATATGAATTTGAGGGGCACCTGGGTGGCTCAGTCAGTTAAGTGGCCAACTTGGCTCAGGTCATGATCTCACGGTTCGTGGGTTCAAGCCCCGCATCAGGCTCTGTGCTGACAGTTCAGAGCCTGGAGCCTGCTTAAGATTCCGTGTCTCCCTCTCTCTCTGACCCTCCCCCTCTCATGCTCTGTTTCTCTCTGTCTCAATAATAAATAAAACATTAAAAATTTAAAAAAAAGAAAGAAAATATGAATTTGATTCCTAAAAACAGGCAGGAGAGGGGATGGTGGTTAAAGATAACATGGAAGTCCTCAGTTCTTATTGGACCATCATCTTGTGTGATACTCAGTATGGCCATGATCTACACTGTGCCTTAGTTTTTCCGACTTCGAAATAGCCTGGATCATTTCCCAGGGCCTGCACAAGGATTCACAAGTTAATGCTTTTAAGGACTTTGAGGTTCTTGGATGAAAGGCATGGCCAAGGCGTTACTGTGGCCATGCTGTGAGGGCTGGGCAGACTCCTGATTCAGCAGCCTCCTTACACTTAGGGTGCAGCGTGCTCACTTTTATCTCAGTCCCTGACTTCTCTAGAGGAAAGGATGGGGGGGGGGGTTGCAGGTAGGTGGGGCAAGGGATATAAAGCAGCTTCTTGTACGGATGAGTCAGAAGAAGCCGCATTTGTGGCCCGCGAATCCATTACTCACCCAGCCCAGCACTCCCACCGAGATGGCTGAGAGCAGCAGGAGTGTCTCACTTCACTTCTATGATGTGAGGGGACACGTATCTGTGTGCCCTGGTCTCCCTGCCGTGGGGACAATTACAGAACGACATTAGTAACCTACAGGTTGCTCGTCACACAACACATAGTGATGGAGGTGTGTGAATGACCATGACCTCAAAGTAATTTGTTAGGCCCAAGTATTAAATAAATCTTTGTATGTGAGTGACTCTCACAGAACCTCCTTGGAGAAGTGAATGCAAATGGGCAGCTTGCAGCGCAAAACAGATCTTAGGTGTGACCAGCTTTAGGTTTATACCTAAACCTGAACTTCCAAAACATATTAGTTAGGAGGAGCAAGTGTGACTCCTCACCTAATACAGGAAACTTTGGCTTTACAAAGGGACTCATTCATAGGCTTCTTTTTTTTTTTTTAATTGTGGGAAATACAGGTAACATAATACTTACCATTTTAACCACTTTTAAGTGTGAAGTTCAGTGGCATTAAACACACTGACATTGTTGTAAAACCATTACCACCATCACCTCCAGACCTTTATCTTAACAAAATGGAAACTATACACCCATGAAAAATAACTCCACCCCCTCCCCCAGCAACCACCCTTCTACTTTCTGTCTCTATGAATTTGACTACTTTAGGTACCTCATAAAATTGGCATCACATAGTATTTGTTCTTTTGTGACTGGCTTATTTCACTTAGCATAATGACCTCAAGGTTCATCCGTGTTGTAGCATGTGTCAGAATTTCCTTTCTTTAAAAAATTTTTTAATGTTTATTTAATTTTGAGAGAGAGAGAGAGAGAGAGAGAGAGACAGAGCATGAGTGGCGGTGGGGTAGAGAGCGAAGGAGACACAGAATCTGAAGCAGCTCCAGGATCTGAGCTGTCAGCGCAGAGACTGATGTGGGGCTCAAACTCACCAGCCGTGAGATCATGACCTGAGCCAAAGTCAGACCCTTAACTGACTGAACCACACAGTTGCCCCTAGAATTTCCTTTCTTTTTAAAGGCTAAATAATATTATATTCCAACGTATGTATGCACCACATTTCCTTTATCCATTCATCTGTGGATGGACATGTGGATTATTTCCACCCTTTTGGGCATCAAGATTCCCTCCCACCACTGAGGAGGTGATGTGACTGCTGAGATATTAGCATAGGATTGTCATCAGGGGTCATAGTTGTTTTTGAAAGTTTTGAAAATAGCCCTCTGTTAATGACCTCACTGTTCACCTGTTACTTTTCTCGGTGTGCTCTCATGAATCTTGTGGAATTGGCTGGTGGACACCTACAGGCTAATGATGGCTGTAACTGAAGGCCACTGTCTTCCCATTGAAGGGAATGGGAAGGGAACTGTCTTCCCATTGAAGACAATGGGAATCACATTAAGATACCTCATTCTATTCTACCTGCCAAAGAACTGAGGACTCAGAGGTAGATTCCTAAGAAGTGATTCCTAAGCTGGGTCCTGAGGCTGAAGTGGGGGTAGGCTGGGCAGAGGGGAAAGGGAGGAGCTGCATGTGCAAAGCACACCCCCACCCTGGCCCACAGAGCCTGGCCTTCAGGAAGAGCCAAGAGTGGGTCAGAGGGACTGGAGATTAGTGTTTCATCAGGAGAGGGGCTGTAGTGAGGAGGTAAGTGGGAGTGAAATCCTAAAAGGCCTTAAAACCATGCTTAAGTCTGCACTTTATTTTGTGAGAAATGCATAGCCATTGATTTTAAACCAGGGTATGACATAATTAGGTCTTCTTTTTAGAAGGATCATTTGTACTCAAGTGTGGAAAATAAATTGGACAAGAGTGTGGGGACATCTGTTAGGAATCTCTGCTTCATCCTGGCAAGAGATGAAAAGAGCACTGACAGAAGAGAGAAGAACATTCATTTATTCACTCCTTCACTCATTCACTAATTTGACATTCACCCAATGTTTTTACTGGGCAGCTACTATGTGCTAGCATTGTACTGTGTTGCATGCAGGAAAGATAAACTTGGTGTCTGCCTCTCCACAAACACAACACTCGCTTGGCCACCAGGCAGGTACGCAGGCAATCACAGTTAGTGTGTGCGCGCTCAGACGGTGCAGAGTATTTTTGCAGCATGTGTATCAGGAGCATATTCTAAGAGATGTGGAGCTTCCTGAAAACCTTCTCCTAAAATGATGTCTAAGCTAAGACCTGAAGGAGGAGCAGGGGCTGGCCAGGTGAAGGAAGGGGTAGAGAGGACTCCAAGTAGATGAAACGTGGATGCAACCACCTGGAGATGAGAGACAGCAGGGCTTTATGAATGAATGAAAAGGTTGGGTATGACTAAACCCCAGGAACTATTAAGGGGTGAGGCTAGCGAGGTAAGCACGGATCCAATTCCAAAGCACCTGCCGATCACATGCAGGAGGCTGTATAGGAGGAAAGGATGTTACTGCGGGGAAGGTCAGACAGACATCTTGGAAAGATCCCAGTCTGGAGGATAACTGGACAAAACAGAAAAGAGGTAGAATGGACAGGACTTGGTAAACCATTAGATGGGGGCCTGTGGAAGAGCATGGGGACTCCCAAGTTTCAGGCGTGGGTGTCATGAAACAATAAGAGAAGGGCAGGCTTCAGGTAGAAGATGTAAGTTCCACTGGGACATGTGGATCTGGAGGGACATCGTGTGGCATTCTACAGCAGGCACTCCTGTGATATTCAACTCCACAGGGCAGGACCCACAGATGGTGCAGAAGTCATGGGATGGGGGCATCAGAGAGACAAGTCTTCGGGGTAAGAAGAAAGGAGAACCGAGAAGGGAAATGTGGGGGAATTCCAACACTTATGGCTCAGGCAGAGGAGGACTCTGCCCAGAGGCCAGAAAAGGGCAGCCAGGAGTACAAAGAGAGCTCAGAGGAAGGAACTATGCACCCCAATGACGGAGTTTCAACGGGGGCAGGGATGAGTGTGTCAACCGCATTGGAGAGGTTAGGTAAGACAAGGATGAAAAGTGGTCATACAGCTTGGCAAGAAGGGGGGCTACTACAGCAGGTGGGGCGGTGGAAGGTGAGAAGAGGGGCTGCTGGTCAGTGAGGGAGAGACCAACGCTGCCCTTGGGGGGATGTCTTGGTCCATCAGGGGAGACACAGCGGAAGCAGCAGGCACAAAGGCAGCAGGAGGAGGAGGCCAGTAGTCAGGAAGGGGAGACCCACCCTAGGAGAACAGATAAATTTTTAAATGATTAAAGACCAGTGATTCTGGCTGGGAGAGGATGCAGAGGCACTGACCACATTCATTACTGCTGCTATTCTCTTCCAACTTTGATTATATTCCCCCAGACAGGAAGTAAGAATTCAATAGATGTCACTTAAGCACTCATCAGACATTTATTGAGCACTTGCTATGGACCATGTGCTGGTGTTATAAATGGCCTGGTGCCTGTTCTTTAGTATCTTATGTCTTTGAAAGTGCCTGCCTTTAAAAAAGGCAGAGTAAAACCCTAGATTAATTTCTAAAGCATCAAAAACGATGAAGAATGTAGACTCTTTGTATGAAGTCGTGCTTGATTTTTGTTATATTCGGTACAGAGTTGCATGAAGTTTTTGCCTTTACAATTCATGTTCCAAAGGTCCAAGGGGCCGGGTAGCATGGAAGGCAAAGCTGGAGTTCAGGGTGAGTGGCGCCCCCGCCAAGGAATTTGGGGTCAGGGATTGGATGGAGAAACAGACCACAAGGCAAGGACTGGAAGATTGGGGCAGGTGGCACTGTGGGACAAACTCAAGACCAAACATAAGTGGTATTATCCAAAATGGATATGGATTGAGAATGGGAAATTTGCCTTTCATTTATTTGCTATGTAGCTTTTGGGGAAAATGTCATACATAAAAATACTAAAGGGAAATACACCAAAAATGCTAACAATGATTATCTCTTGGTGGAGGGATTACGGATGACTTGATTTTCTTCTTTATAACTTTTCATATTTTAAAATTTTGTAAGTAATAGTATTAATTTTGTAATCTGAAACAATGCTAGTGTGTTTTCTTTTATGTTTTTATTTATTATTTTTGAGAGACAGAGAGAGACAGAGCATGAGCGAGGGAGGGTAGAGAGAGAGGGAGACACAGAATCTGAAGCAGGCTCCAGGCTGTGAGCTGTAGCGCAGAGCCCAACTTGGGGTTCAAACCCACAAACCATGAGATCATGACCTGAGCCGAAGTCCAACACTTAACTGAGCGACCCAGGCTCCCTGAGTTATAATTATTAATTGTGACATTTTTATTCATGAGAAGAAACAGATCTGATGTCTCTGATGAGAGAGTGACATATTCCAAAATAACATGTCTTTTAAAAGACCTGCATGGCTATTCTTAAACTCAATGTTTTTAAAGTTTATTTATTTATTTATTTTGAGAGAGAGGTACACGCACCAGTGGGGAAGGGGCAGAGAGAGAAGGAGAGAGAATCCCAAGCAGGCTCCACAGTTAGAGTGGAACCCAGTGTGGGGCTTGAACCCACGAACCATGAGATCTTGACTTGAGCTGAAGTCAGATGCTTCACCAACTGAGCCACCCAGGTGCCCCCTAAATTCAACTTTATTGAGTATTTTTGGGTAAGTAGGGAGATAGATGAAAATCATGTTTGGTGGTATATATCCTTACTTTAAAGACAAATCCCTTTTATTAGCCTCATGGGGAGGGGACCTGCTTTTCTCCGTACCAGATCTCTAAACAAAAGAAGCAAGGTGTTGGTCCTACCAGTTGCTGCTTGTGTTGGCAGGTGAATGCGCGTGCTACCACTGGTGGAGATGAGTGGTGATGCTGTTCTCCACACCCATTCCAGACTTGCAAGAAAGAAAACCTACCCAGAAGCTGGAAGGCATCCAGAAGACATGGACAAACCCGCAGCTCTCCCTTGAGAGAGAGGTGTGCCCTTTCATTTCTCAGGTCTACTGAAGCCTGAGAAAATTAATTGAGGGATTTTTTGCCTCCGAGGCATTTCTCTTAAGCAGGCTCGGTCCTGGATCAGCAATGTTCCAGGCTGTCAGGAGAAACACACACTTGGGCATCTCCTGTGTAAAATCCCCACAACCACAGCTGCTGACTTAGGGCTTTGTAGACCTTCTCCACCCTTGGGGGCCAAAGAAATCCAGTAGCCAACAGTCCTGGGTAGGTGTCCCCTTTTTGGCCATGTCTTCAAAATAAATTGGAGAGAATGGTTACAGCTGTTTGGGAATTTACTGGCGTACTCTTAATTAAATTCTCTTGATGGAAAACAAGTGATTCTTCTATAAAAAATCTGAGTTTATAACCCATCTGGGATTTTTCAGTACCCTCGGGGTCCACTTAAAAATCCCACTGCTTTTCTTTCCAACGCAGATGTCCAGCAGGATGCTGTGAGGGGGATTTATTTCCAAGGGACTCAGCTTGACAAATCTGGTCACAAAGAGAAAAATATTGATAAAGGTGTTCAAAATAACAGACAATGCTATTCAAGATATTTGGCCCATCTTTAGCCTCAGTCATTTGCCTGAGTGAAATAAAGCAAGGAGCTATTTAGTCAGGGTTGTTTGTTTGTTTGTTTGTTTGTGTTTTGGAAGATTTTTGCACGTAAAGATAATATTTAGTTCCTACATATTTAACTCAATTAATTATTTTTTGTGAATACTGTGAGGTAAGGACACACACACACACACACACACATATTTTTTGCCTTCACATCTTTGTTGAAAATCAACTGATCATAAAGGTAAGGGCTTATTTCTGGACATTCTATTCTGTTCCATTGCCCCATATATCTATACTTATGCTAACACAAGATTGTCTTAATTACTATAGCTGTGGAGTTAAATTTTTAAATCAGGTAGTATAAGTCCTCCAGCTTTGTTCTTCTTTTTAAAAATTGTTTGGCTCTTCTAGGTTCTTTGAATTTCACATAACTTTTAGGGTCAGGTTGTCAAACTCTACCAAAAAACTCCTGAGATTTTGATAGGGATTTCATGTAATTTCTAGATCAGTTTAGGAAGGATTGCCCTCTTTTTTTTTTTTTTAAGTGCCTATTTATTTTCGAGAGAGAAAGTGCACCCATGCTAGTTGGGGAGGGGCAGCAAGAGATGGAGAGAGAAGATCCAAAGCAGGCTCCATGCTGACAGCACAGAGTCCAATGCGGGTTTTGAACTCACAAGTCATGAGATCATGACCTGAGCCAAAGCTGGTTACTTAACCAACTGAGCCACCCAGGTGCCCCTGGAATTACTTTCTAATTTTATTTTTGGATTGTTTATTGTTATTATACTGAAATACAATTAATCTAGTATATTGGTTTGTTTACCCTGTGGCCTTACTGATCTGGTTTAATTCTAGTAAGTTTTTGGAAATTCCTTAGAATTTTCTACATACAGGATCATGTTGTCTGTGAATAAAGACAGTTATACTTCTTCCCCTTCCAAACTATATACCTTTGATTTGTTTTTGTTTTGTTTTGTTTTGTTTTGTTTTGTTTTGTTTTGTTTTTGCATTATTTCACTGGCTAGAGACTCTGGGACAAAGTTGAAAAAATGTAGTGAGAAAAAATATCCTTCTCTTGTTCCCAGTCTTAGAGGGAAACATTCATTTTTTTTCACTGTTTTATTTACTTTTCTTTTTTAATGTTTATTTTATTTTTGAGAGAGAGAACAGGGGAGGGGCAGAGAGAGAGAGAGGGAGACAGAAGATAAGAAGCAGGGTCTGCACTGGTAGTGCAAAGCCCGACAAGGGTCTTGAACCCATGAACCATGCAATCATGACCTGAGCCGAAGGCAGACACTTAACTGACTGAGCCACCTAGGCGCACCTACTACTTTTTATATTTTAGCTTGTGGTGAAATATAAAAGTCATAAGATTTGTCATTTTAACCATTTTTAAGTGTACAATTCAGTGGCATTGAGTACATTCACGTTGTTGTACAACCATCACCACCACCCGGCTCCAGAACTCCTTTTGTCTTCCCAAACTGAAACTCCTTACACACTGGACAATAAATCCCCATCCCCCTATCTTTCCAGCCCTGGACAACCACCATTCTACTTTATGCCTCTACAAATTATTCTAGTCTAGATACTTCATTATCAGTGGAATCATACAGTATTTATGTTTTTGTGACTGGCTTCTTTCACTTAACATAATGTCCTCAAGGTTCATCCATGTTGTAGTATGTGTCAGAAGTGCGTTCTTTTGGGGGCGCCTGGATGGCTCAGTGGGTCAAGCTTCTGACTCTTGGTTTAGGCTCAGGTCATGATCTCATGGTTTGTGAGTTTGAGCCCCGTGTCAGGATCTGTACTAGCAGTGTGGAGCCCGCTTGGGAGTCTCTCTCTCCTTCTTTCTCTGTCCCTCCCCCCTCTCCCAAAATACATAAATAAACTTAAAAAAAAAAAAAGAAGTTGTAGGCACCTGGGTGGCTCAGTCAGTTAAGTGTCCAACTTCGGTTGACCTAATATGAAATTGTGTATGAGGTATATATTTTAAAACTTAATTTTTAGAAAAACTAAGCTTTCCTTGGGAAAGTTTCTTTTCCTCTCTAACAATTCGAACTATCAATTGACCGGGTGCCTGGGTGCTCAGTTGGTTAAGCCTCTGACTTCCGCTCAGGTCATGATCTCGCAGTTCGTGGGTTTGAGCCCCATGTCAGGCTCTGTGCTGACAGCTCAGAGCCTGGAGCCTGCTTCCGATTCTCTGTCCCTCCACCGCTCACACTCTGTCTCTCTGTCTCTCTCTTTCACAAATAAGCATAAAAAAAACTATTAAATGACCATTCCTTTTCGGTTTGGCCGGTAGTAAACAAAAAGTAAAAATAAAGGCTTAATTATAGCAACTGTATATTTCCTTATAGCCTGTAGTTTATGATATTTTTTTTACTCTTCTATTATTAACTTTCATTTTAACTACATATATTTATGTTATCTATAATCTTATTATTTTATTCTTATTTATATTTAGTCATGTTATTTTACCTATCTTTGTGGTAAATCACTTTCAATCCCTTATGGGAAAAAGTGGTATTTAAATGTATATAGGATTTTGACTTTTTCTTTAGAGAGCCAAATATAGTATGAAGAACTTTCTGTTCTCCATCAATATATATTTGAGTGCCAAGATAAGACATGATAACTGGCTCGGGGTGAGAAACCAGGAAAACCTAGGTAAATCTTATCAACCTGATCAGGGACAAGGGTCCGGTGGAACCCGCCTACCATTTATCAGTCATCTGCACTAGATACTTGCCTAGACCTTTGTATTCAAGAACTGGGCTGGGGAAGGATGGCTGCTGGAGTTTGTTGACTTTTTGTTTGATTATTTTCACATCTGTAAAATGGGTTGAACAAGCTTAGTTCACAGGAACATTGAGAGGATTAAATGAGATAATATATTGGGAGCACCCACCACAGATTGGAGTACATGGTGGGTTTATAAATAGTATCTGCTTTCCTCCTCTCCTTCCTCAATGAGATGCTGTAATAACTTACTAAAATTATATTTATTGGGGCACCTGGGTTGCACAGTCAGTTAAGCATCTGACTTCACTTCAGGTCATGATCTCGTGGTTTGTGAGTTCGGGCCCCTACATTGGGCTTTGTGCTGACAGCTCGGAGCCTGGAACCTGCTTCCGACCCTGTGTCTTCCTCTCTCTCTGTGCCCACCCCACCCCACCCATGCTCTGTTTGTCTCTCTCTCAAAAATAAACTTTAAAAAATAAAATCATATTTGTGACACAAAAAGAACGTAATATGTTAAATGTGCAAGTGGACTTTGCTATGTTAGATCAGAGAGAATTTCTAATCTTTTTTTGGTAGGGAGTAGAGGGCGTTGGGGAAAAAACAGAGAATGAGAGGCAGAGCACCCCTGTGGTCCATGATAAACACCAGAGAGCTGACTGCGGAATCACCATCCTGAGGGCTTCAATAGCAGAAACACTTGGATGGTGGAAGACATTGGAAGAAGAAGAAATCCATCTGCAGCAAACGTGGTGGGGTGTGGAATGAGAATTGCCACCAGCAGTCGCCTTTCTTAGAGAATGGTGAATAGACGATAGAGAATAGAACTCTATTGTATAGACACTATCAGTTCTGGGGCACCTGGGTAGCTCAGTAGGTTAAGCCTTCGTTTGACTCTTGGTTTTCAGCTCAGGTCATGATCTCATGGTTTCATGGGTTTGAGCCTTGCACCGGGGCTCTGTCAGTGCAGAGCCTGCTTGGGATTCTCTGTCTCCCTCTCTCTCTCTGCCCCTCCCCTACTCATGCTGTCTCTGTCTCTCTCAAAAATAAATAAATAAACTTAAAAAAAAAATTAGAAACGATCGGTTCTCCAGACTGTTGTTCCTTGTGCATTATATCCCACCTGCCATACCCCTTACTCTCCTTCCTCAGCTTCTCAGTCTTTTTAAAAAAATTTTTAATGTTTATTTATTTTTGAGAGATAGAAAGAGACAGAGTGTGAGTGGGCAAGGGGCAGTGAGAGAGGGAGACACAGAAGCCAAAGCAGACTCTAGGCTCTGAGCTGTCAGCACAGAGCCTGATGTGGGGCTCGAACTCATGAACCTCGAGGTCATGACCTGAGCCAAAGTCAGATGCTTAACCAACAGAGCCACTCAGGTGCCCCTACACCTTCTCAGTCTTGACCCAGGACAGCAGCACAGTGACCTCAGGCTCAGCCCATTGGGAACTGCCCCAATACCCTCTCCATCTGATTGTCCTTTGTTCACCTGGCTTCCTTGTGATAAACTGGCAAGTTTTTAAAAACCGGAGATGGAGGGGTGTGGCAAGAGACATTCCTTTTTTGATGCTACTGGTTCTCTGAGGAGCACAGCTGAGCTTGATGATTGGGGGTTCGGTTGTTCCTAGGACTGCTCAATCTACCTCAGTCGTATTTTACAATCCAATAACCCAATTTACATGTGTATTTTAAGAGGAAGACGAAATGCCTGTGCAGAGACTTCCTTTACTACCTAGTGAGGAGAAATCTCCGGCTTAACTTCAAGGCTTCCATTTTTGCTCTGACCTCCCATTAGTTTTGCCCCGCGCACAGCAACGGGGACTTACAGGGAATTCTCCCAAACCCACCACCCTTTTCGTGCCTTGGCACGTGCTGCTCTCTCTTCCTGGATTGTCGGCCTGACTTTTGTCTGCCGTGAAAACGCCCGTTCATTGTTTGATATTCTTTTTCATTTTTGCCTACCCACATAAAGGCTATCGCTGCCCTCCAAACCCTCCTTGCACCTGTCTTTGAGCTCTTGTCAGACTTTGGTTGTTTTTTTTTTTTTTTAATTTTTTAATGTTTATTTATTTGAGAGAGACAGAGAGTAAGCAGGGGAGGGGCAGAGAGAGAAGGAGATAGAAAATCCGAAGCAGCCTCCAGGCTCCGAGCTGTCAGCACAGAGCCCAATGCGGGGCTCTAACCCGCGGACGGTGAGATATGACCTGAGCTGAAGTCGGAGCTTAACCGACTGAGCCACCCAGGCACCCCAAGTCAGACTTTGTTTTAATGATTTACTCGTAGGACAGTCTCCCATGCTTTCCTCTGAGTTCCCTGAATACCAGATGTCTGGATTACTCAAATTTGTACTTTCAACACTGTGCTGTCCCTTGTACATGTAGGCGTGATGGACATTTCGGCAATTTTATGTTAGATACAAACCTCATGAGGGGAAATTTCTGAACTTAATGTGCCTCCACAGATTAACCCTTGACAGTAGGGTTATTTTCATCTTGGTTACTGGTTCAAATGAAAATGACACCCTTTGGGGGACACGCCCCAAAAAGCTAGTAAATTTTCTTAAAGTTTTTGTTTACCTATGGGATAGCATGATGCTATAAAATAAGTAATTATACCTGCGAAGTATGTAATATGTGGGCTCATTAAAGATGTGATGCTAATTGAATCTACCTCCCTTAGCAATTAGTGTTTAGGGTCAGCTGTAGGGTGTAGCTGCATAGGACAAGTCAAATTAGAAGAAAGCAGTGAAAATAAAAGTATGCAAACTAGCCATCATATCAAATTTACCCAAATGTCACTTATTCAGAAGTATCTTTTTAAAAATCTCGTTACATCACTCTTTTTTTTTTTTTTTACATTTATTTATTTTTGAGAAACAGAGAGAGACAGAGCGTGAACATGGGAGGGGCACAGAGAGACACACAGAATCTGAAGCAGACTCCAGGCTCTGAGCTCGCGGTCATTACAGAGCCCGATGCAGGGCTCAACCCACGAACCGTGAGATCATGACCTGAGCCGAAGTTGGACGCTCAACCAACTGAGCCACCCATGTGCCCCTACATCACTCTTTTTTATTCGTGCTTTTGAGGAGGCCTATTTTGCTTATTTTTTTTTAAGTTTTTATTTTCTTTAGTAATCTCTATGTCCAACATGGGGATGAAACTCACGACCCCGAGATCAAGAGTCTCACACTCTTGGGACTGAGCCATCCAGGTGCCCCTCGGGTGCTCTATTCCATTCAGTAGGTTTAAATAATTAATGACATGCCCGGTTTACAGTCAGTTCACTCTTCATTTCAACAGTGCCTATCCCTGAAAATCAGTTCCTGATCCAACCGAAGGTTTAAGATTATTGAAATGAAATGGCAGAGATATTCAAAGACACTTGAAGCAAATAAAGAACTGTGTGTGCTTTCTTTTAAACATGTCCCTGTCTTAGGGGCGCTTGGGTGGCTCAGTCAGTTAAGCGTTCGACTTAGATTCAGGTCATGATCTCATGGTTCGTGGGTTCGAGCCCCACGTGAGGCTCTGTGCTGACAGCTTAGAGCCTGGAGCCTGCTTCAGATTCTGTGTCTCCCTCTCTCTCTGCCCCTCCCCTGCTCACACTCTGTCTCTCTCTCTCAAAAATAAATAAACGTTAAAAAATAATAATAAAAAATAAACATGTCCCTCTTAAAATTGAACTTAGACTTCATTAGTATTCCATGGATGTCACTTTTATTTCCCCTCCCAACACCTCCTCATGCTTTTTTCTCCAGCTCAGAGGGCCCTGGGATTCTCTGTATTGCACAAACATATTTTGAGTATCTACTCTGTGCCAAGCACTGCGAAGTACTTTATCTCAATGTCCATGCCATTCTAGAGACAGGTTGCAACACTGCCGTGCTCAGAGCCAGTCGCAGGAGGTGGAGGACTGTGTTGGGCAGCACTATCTTGGTGCAGCTGGTGAACTCCTGGACACCCCAGGGGGAGGATTTAAAGTCACTTCTCTTCCCAGAAGGAGCATGACTCTGTGCAGCTTTCTCTCCAGATAGCAGAGTTTGTAATGTTGTAGAATAGGAAGCAGACATATTTGGTCTTAAAAAGTAAATGGAAAGGGCTATGCAAGCCATACTGCCTCTTTTTTTTTTATGTTTGTTTGTTTATATTGAGCAGGGGAGGGGCAGAGAGAAGGAGAGAGAGAATCTAATAGGCTCTTGGCGCAGATCCCAACACAGGGCTCGATTTTCAGGACTGTTGAGATCATGACCTGAGCCGAAATCAAGAGTCAAATGTTCAATTGATTGAGCACTTTCTTTTTTTTTTTTTTTTTCTTCTACAGAAGAGAGCCTGGAAGAGTAAATATTTTTGAGCTACACAAGCTTTCTGGCATTTGTTGCCTGAGACACTTTTTGTAACATTTCCATATTTGATACAGGACTTGAGCTTCAACATGGCAGGGGAAATAAGTGTCACCAGAATGATAAAACTTGGGCATAGAAAGTGACCTTAGAGTCATTATCTTGGCATCTTGCGTTGGCCCAGAGAGCCTGTAGGTTAGTCTCATAACTCTAAGGGTCATTGTTTCTTCTCCCATATTTACTGGAACAAATCTTCCCTGCTTACTTTTTTTTTTCTTTCTTTTTCTTTTTCTTTGTATCTAGCCATATTTTGGTGCTTAACACAAAATATCTTGGAGTAAAAGGCTGCCCACCACTGTCCACTCTCCCAATAACTAACCATTCCAGAGAGTGCCATACTCACCTTGCATCCTCTTTCCTCCTTGCATCTGCCAGTTCTTATTTCATTTTATAATATTTTTTTATTGTGCTGAAATATAGGTAACAGAATTTGCCATGTGCCATCTTAACCACTTTTAAGCGTACAATTCAGTGACATTATCTACATCCATAGTCTTGTATGAGCATCACCACTATCAATGTCCAAAACTTTTCTACCACCCACACAGAAACTCTGTGAGCATTAAGTAATAACTCCCATTTCCCCAGCCCCTGAAAACCTCGATCACACTTTCTGTGTCTATCAATTTGCCTATTGCAGATGTTTCATATAGATGGAATCATACAATATTTGACCTTTTGTGTTTGGTTTCTTTCTTTAAGTTTATTTATTTATTTTGAGAGAGAGAGAGAGTGTGCAGGGGAGTGGCTGAGAGAGAGGGAGGGAGAGAATCCCAAGTAGGCTCTGCACTGCCTGTACAGAGCCCAATGTGGGGCTTGAACTCACCAAACGTTAGATCATGACCTGAACCGAAATCAAAAGTCAGATACTTAACCAACTGAGCCACCCAGGTGCCCCTTGTTTGGTTTATTTCATTTAGCATAATATTTTCAAGGTTTGTCCATGTTATATCAGAACTTTATTCCTTTTTTAGGACTGAATAATATGTCATTATATACACATATACACACATAATGTATATATACATACAAACAATGTTTTGTTTATCTATGCTTCTGCTGATGGATGCTTGGCTTGTTTCTACCTTTTGGCTATTTTGAATAATGCTGCAAATAAACATGGGTGGACAAGTATCTGTTTGTACACTTGTTTTCAGTTCTTTTGGGTATATACCTATAAGTGCAATTGCTGGGTCATACGGCAATTCTATGTTTAGTTTTTTTTGGGAGACATCAGTTTTTCACAGTGGCAGTACCATTTTACATCCCCATCAGGGTTCTAGTTTCTCTACATCTTCACCAACACTTGTTATTTACTATTTGTTTGTTTTTGGTAATGGCCATCCTAATGGGTAGGAGATAGTATGTCACTGTGGTTTTGATTTACGTTTCCCTAATGATTAATGATGTTGAACATCTTTTTATATGCTTGATGGCTATTTGTATATCTTCTTTGGAGAAATGTCTAAGTCCTTTGCCCATTTCTTAAATTTGGTTATTTGTCCTGTTGCGTGTTAGGAGTTCTTTTTTTTTTTTTTTTTAAGTTTTTATTATTTATTTTTGAGGCAGAGAGAGAGAGAGAGAGGGCACGAGTGTGGGAGGGGCAGAGAGAAAGAAGGTGACACAGAATCCAAAGCAGGGTCCAGGCTCTGAGCTGTCAGCATGGAGTCTGTGCAGGGCTGGAACCCATGAACCATGAGATCATGACCTGAGCCAAAGTCGGATGCTCAACTGACTGAACCACCCAGGCACCCCTAGGAATTCTTTATATAATCTAGATAGTAAACCTTTATCCGATGTTTGATCTGAAAATATTTTCTTCCATTCCATAGATTGGCTTTTCACTTTCTTGATAATGTCTTTGGTGCACAAAAGTTTTTAATTTTTTTAACCTTATTTATTTTGTGAGAGAGAGAGAGAGAGAGAGAGCAAAAGCAGGGAAGGGGCAGAGAGAGAGAGAGAGAGAGAGAGAGAGAGAGAGAGAATCTGAAGCAAGCTCCATGCTTGATAGTGGGGCTTAATCCCATGAACCCTGAGATCATGACCTGAGCCAAAATCGAGAGTTGGATGCTCAACCAGCTGCACCACCCAGGTGCTCCAGTTTTAGCCCACTATTTAGGTCATTGATCCATCTGGTTAATTTTTGTGTATGGTGTATGAGAGCCCAACTTCATTCTTTTGCATGTGGGAATCCTATTTTTCCAGCATCAGTTGTCGATAAGACTATTCTCTCCCCCATTGAATGGACTTGGCACCCTTGTTGAAAATCATTTGACCACAGACACATGAGTTTACCTCTAGACTCTCAATTTTATTCCGTTGGTCGATATGTCTATCCTTATGCCAGCACCACACTCATTTGATTACCGCACTGTTGAAATTAGGAAGTGTGAGTCCTCTCAATTTGTTCTTCTTATTTTTTCCTTTCAATTTGTTCTTCTTTCACAAGATTCTTTTCATTATTCATGGCTCCCTGCAATTCTATGTGAATTTGAGGATCAGCTTTTACATTTCTCAAAAAAACCTGCCAATTCCCCTTTGATCTCTTTTCTTAAGGAGAATTCTAACAACTGCCTTCCTTCCCAAAGGCTGCCCTGGCAACAGCTCCCCTCAGGTCCTCTGTCTGATCCTTATCAGAAGTGTTGGTCCCACCTGCTTCCCAGGACTGGTTAATCACCTTCCTATGCAGACTGCCAAGAGTCTGGTCCACTCAACCCTTTTATCAACATTATGCATACGAGGTTAGGTCGACTTTGAGTTCCTACTCATCAAGCTCCTTTTGGAAGTTTAAGAGCCCCTTTGACTTGGGGCTCATGCTTTTTTTGAGCAGTATTAAGGAAGTACAGGCTAAGCTGGTGGGGTTGGGACTTTGTGGCCATTTCTATGGATTGAAATGAATATGTTCATATTCTATCTCTACCCTTTTTTTGCCCACTAACTCCATTTATATGGACCTTTGGCATGTTGGCTATTGTTTCAGCATTAATTTGTTGAGCACCTAATACGCAGCAGGTTTTACAGTGTAACAAATACATGAGTTTGCATGGCATGTAAATGTTCCAAATATCTCAAGCATGGGCATGGTAGCTTATTTAATGTCATGATACATCTTATAGTATAAATATGTGTGATTAGGGCTCAGCCAAAGGACAGACCTATATGAGCAGTAGTGCTACCAAGAGCTGGGTGGATAAGGCAGTATATAAATTGGGCCTTGAAAGCCAGATAGAATTCTCAGAGTAAGGGAAGAAGGAAGAGGGTGTCCTAGTGGGTACAAGTGACTAGGGGAGAGAACCACAAAATCCAAGACAAGGTGGGAATAAGCTTAATGCCTCTGCCAACCAATAAGAATCTGTCTTAGTACAACCTACTCATATTCAAGGGCAGAGTAGACCCAGCTGCAGGGTGGGGACAAATTGAGAGGACCCTGAATCAAAAGGAATTGTTTGGAGTCATTGGTGTCCCAGAACCTATGAGATCATCTTACACAGCTTTGGTAACCACTGCTTTTCCAGTTTCTAGAGGACTCCTTGTTCTCAAGGCAAAGGCAGAATATGGCCCTCACAGATGCATCAGCTGGGTGCAGGTGCTTGGAACACCCCCCCAACACACACACACACACAACTCCACCCTGGGCACATCCATCTGTCTCCGGCTTTCATTCTGTGGCCACCACCTTGGTCAAGACCCTTGTCACCCCACATACCTGGAATGACTGAAATGGTCTTTCACCTGATCTCTCTGCCCCAAGGCTTACCTCTGCTCCAAACCACAGGGTGGAACATTGTCATCTAATGTGCTTGCAACCACACCAATATCATGGGGTTCTTTTGCTCAAGAGTGTCCTAGAGCTTGGATCTGGACTTTCTCTCCATGATCTTTCCCACTAAGTGTCCCACAAATTTCCTGCTGTGCACATAAACAAAGAAATCTCATGTGCTTCATTTATTCAGTCTTTCAACCATTTCCTGACCACCTACTATATACCTCGGGCATAGGC
This sequence comes from Cryptoprocta ferox, assembly GCA_028646485.1. Classification (NCBI taxonomy): domain Eukaryota; kingdom Metazoa; phylum Chordata; class Mammalia; order Carnivora; family Eupleridae; genus Cryptoprocta; species Cryptoprocta ferox. The sequence continues at coordinate 122,689,977 of CM053577.1, forward strand.
ACTGTGATGGACTGAATTGTGTTTCCCTCAAAATCCATACATTGAAATACTATCCCCCAGCACCTTGGAATGTGACTGAATTTGGAGACAGGGTCTTTAAAGAAGTGATTAAGTTTAAATGAGGTCAGTAGGGTAGACTCTAATCCAGTCTGACTGGTGTCCTTATAAGAGGAGGAGGTTAGGACACAGACACACAAGGAGGGAAGACCAAGGAGACCAAGGAGAGAGGCCTCAGAAGGAATTGATCCTGCCAACACCTTGATCTTGGACTTCCAGCCCCCAGAACTGAGAAAATGAAACTGTGTTGTTTAAACATCTCCAATCTGTGGAACTCTATTGTGGGAGTCCTAGAAGATGAACACAAGTGCCTTTACCAAGCCTGCCTCAGTAGCAGCCCCTGTCCTCTGACATGCCACACACACTCCCTCCAGTTCCCTCACATGCCTGCTCCTCTGGGTTGCCCTCATCTAGCCTGACTCCCCAACTTGAGCCCAACTTAGCCCCTTCGTGCTTCTTCCCCGGCCACTCCGGCCAGCAGGGTTCTTTCTCCTCCAATGATAACATCTATTCCAATTTATTCTCTAATCCTCTTTGGTGCATTGTCTTCCCTCCCAAGACCATAAAACTTCCCAACATCCATGGACTTTCCCCCCGTCTCCTATGAAGAGAGAGAGCTAAGGTGTGAAGGAAGGGAAGGACCCAAGATTGACTGATTTCTGTGTGTTTGCCTTGAGCCACTGGGCGGATTGTGGTGCATAGTAAGATAGTAAAGACTGAATGAGGAAAAGATTTGTGTATTTATATATGCACACACTATTGTCTTATAAAAATGATATATTATGCAGTTGTCCCTCCTTATCCATGGGAGATACATCCCAAGAACCTGTGCTTAAAACCACAGAGTACCCAACTCTGGGTACACTCTGTTTTTTCCTATATGTACATGCCTATGATGAAGCCTAATTTATAAATTAGACACAGGAAGAGATAAACAACAATCACCAATAATAAAATAAAACAATTATAAGAATATACTGTAGTAAAGGTTAGGTGAATGTGGTCTCTCTCTCAATATAGCTTACTGTACTGTACTCGCTCTGCTTCCTCTTGGGATGAGATGAGATGATAAAATGCCTGCGTAATGAAATGAAGTGAGGTGAGTGACGGAGGCACTGTGATGTAGCGCTAGGCTACTACTGACCTTCTGCTGATGTGTTGGAAGGAGGGTCATCTGCTTCCAGACTGAGGTTGATCACAGGTAGCTGAAACTGTAGATAAGGGGAGACTACACTACTTCTTGTTTTTTAACTCCATTTTCTAACTTAGCAACACTCGTAGGACATCTTCCATGTCAGTGTTTATAAATCTACCACATTCTTTTCTTTTCCTTTACAGGCTTTACTTCACTTTAGTCTTCTTGTATAAAATTATGTAGTGGCCACAGCTGGAGCTGGATTCCTCTGCATGGAGATGCTGGTGTGGGTCTTTCCAAAAGACAGTCAGTGAATTCCTGATAGGGAGACTTGGTGAACACTTTCTCTTTCCAGGAGTCAGGGGTGAGATAGCTCTAGGTCTTGGAAATGGCATCAAAAGTGGCCTTGATTGGGATGGCTGGGTGGCTCTGTCGGTTAAGCATCCAACTCTTGGTTTCAGCTCAGGTCATGATCTCATGGTTTTGTGACTTCAAGCCCCACATGGAGCTGCCAGCATGGAGCCTGCTTGGGGTTCTCTCTCTCCCTCTCTCTATCCCCCTCTGCCACTTGTGCTGTCTCTGTCTCTCACAAAATAAATAAATAAATAAATTTAAAAAGAAAAAGTGGCCTTGCTGAAACTGCCCAGGGTGGCAGAGAAGCCCCTGGCTGAGGGGTGGCAGTCGTCAGTACCGGCCACCACCAGTAGCTTCTTGGGCACAGGGGCTGAGACAATGCCAGTGCCTCTGAGGGCAGGGATGAAATATACCAGCACAGAGACACAGGAGCTAGCTCCCTTGAGTGAGACAGTGTGGGGCTTGCCAACCTTTTCCCCCTGGTAGCCTCGCCCACAGGGATAATGGAAAGCTTCTCCAAGATGACGGCCCAATGGATGGCAGTGACTACCACCTTGGAGCATTCATTTAACACCCAGTCCAACATGTCTATGATAATCTCTGATGGCAATGAATGCCTTGAATCTGGTCCACTGGCCAGCAGGGGTCTGCTTTACACAGGCATAATTTTCAAAACTTCATTCTTGAGTGATGCCTGCTTGGCTCAGTCTGTTAAGTGCACGATTTTGGCTCAGGTCATGATCTTGTGGTTCGTGGGTTTAAGCTCCGCATTGGGCTCTGTGATGACAGCTCACAGCCTGGATCCTGCTTTGGATTCTGTGTCTCCCTCTCTTTCTGTCCCTCCCCCGCTCATGCTCTGTCTTTGTCTCTTTCTCTCTCAAAATAAATAAACATTAAAAAACAAAGAACAGAAAGAAACAAAAAACAAAAACACCTCATCCTTGAGGAATGCCCCCAGGAAAAAGGTCAATGATCTCAGAGTCCTTGATAGGCAGAGAGAAGAGAGAGATCTCTTCCAGGGACTTCATCTTCATGTCATTGATCAAGTGGCCCAGCTTTGTGATGGAGAGTCACTCCTTGTCCTCAGTCATGCCTCTGCAAGCTCCCATTCAGGGCCCTCCTGAGGCACCAGCATCATTTACTATTTGGTGTTTTCTTGAAGAAGGAGTACTACATTCTTTTTAATATGCAATATATTCTGTGTATTTTTCTCAGTCTTTTTTTTTTTTCTAAGCAGACTCTGCACCCAGCCTAGACCCAATGTGGGGCTTGAATTTATGACCCTAAGTTCAAGACCTGAGCTGATATCAAGAGTCAGATGCTTAACTGACTGAGGCACCCCATCTCTTGGTCTTTTTATCAGAAAAAAATCAATGGCATTAATTTTATTAAAACTCTTAGAATCTATAATGTGGGTGAATATATACTTTATTCCAAGACTGGTCTAGGTTGCCTTCAGAAAACGAGGATGGGTTAGAACTCAAACTTTCTATGGGAGGGACCATCAAAGCCACCCCCTAGAGCTCCCATATTTTAGAGGTACAAAAACAAAGACCTGGAGGATTTAGTGATTTTTCTAAGGTCATCCCAGTGGTAAGTACTCAAACCAGTGATGAATATAAATCTCCCAGGTCATTCCCACTATATCACAGTACTGTTGAAGCAGAATACAGGCATCCCTTCCCTGGGGTTGCTATGCCAGATTCTATTCCTTTAGCTTAACAATCATTTTTATTAACAAGGAATTAAAAAAAAACATGAAATTAAATGTGACCTTGGAGGTCAGTTGGTCTAATTTTATCTTATAGATGAGAAAACTGAGTATTTCCTGGGGAGGGTTCTGAGAATGACAAATATGTCATACAATGAAATCATATACCATGTGGCCTTTACTGTCAGGCTTTGCTTAAAATCATAAACCTGAAGTTCATCTACTTTAGCCCCTCTGGTAGCTTCCTACTGCACTTGCATGAAGCCTACACTCTTTCTTCCCATGGCCTCAAAGCTCCATTCCTATCTGGCCCCTGTGGGTCATCTTATTGTCCCCTTTGCTCACTGTGTTAGTGCCACACTGTCCTCCTTGCTGTTCTTTAAATAGCCAAGTATTGACTGAGAATCTATTTAGCATAGGACCAACTGGCAGACGTTAGAAGAAATAACAACACTGGTCTTTGATGAGCTTATAATATATGGGAGTGGGGGTCAGGGATAGGATTCATTCATTCCTTCAATCATTCAATACAAAATTATTAGATGTGTATATATTCTAGGTTCAGAGCTGGGTCCTGGGGATATCAAGTCCAACAAGACGGGGGCCTCGAGTCCAGCAGGGACTAGCATGGACTAAGCGCAGGGATGGTTGGAATACAAAGGAGTGCTCCCCATATTTCCTGTGGGAGGGACGCCAGGGGGGCGCTTCTCAGAGAAGATGACCACTCAGTTGTGTCTTAAAGAACAAAAGGAGTTAGTAGACATGGAAAACATCAAGGAGTGAAGTGGAGGTGGGTCAGGACGATTAGAGACCTCTACAACAGCATGTGCAGGACTGGGTGTGTGCAAGGGCTTGCTGCATGTGGGGGGCCTGCTTGCTTTTCTATCTTGGGGGCTCCCCAGAGCAGTAAGAGGTACAGTGGGGTCACAGCATGCACGGCCTTACAGGCTAAGCAAAAAAATAAAAAATAATAAAGAAATAGAAAACAAAATAAAAAATTTTAAAAAAACAACCAAAAAAAAAAAAAACCCACAACAAATATAAAAGAAAAAACCAAAAAGAAAAAGCCAACAAAATTTTATTCTGACAGTTATTGGTATTGAAAGTTATAGGTGGGATTTTTTTATAGAGTTCATCAGTGGCATAGAGAGCAACAGATTTATTCTTGTGTTACTGCAGCCAGGGGCCAGGTGAGAAATTGCTTTATTTTATTTTATTTTTTTTAACCCTTTGCAGGTGAGAAAATTGATGCTCAGAAAAGCCGAGCTACCTCCCCGGAGTCACACAGATAGCGAGCTGGGTGGAGATCGCAGGCTGCCTATCTCAGTGCCACAAGGACAGTCTTGCCCCAACTCCCAGATGGGGATGTGCTCACACAGGGCAAGGGAGGATGACCAGAGGGGACAGATGTGAGAGAGCTGTCTCAGAGGCTGATTTGTGAGGACCCTAGTGAGGGGTGAGAAGGTAGAAGGCATCTGGAATCCTCCAAAGTTTCTGGCTTGAACCTTGTGAGAGGTGGGCGGCATTCCCTGTGGTGGGGAAAGGAAGAAGGAGCCAATGAACAGTAACAAACACGGACCTTGTGATGATACGGGACAGGAAGGGAACCTGCAGAGCTCCATTGCTGCATGCGAGCAAGCGGGACATCTGGAGAGGGTATCAGGAAAGAGTCTGAGCCGGCCTGTTATTTAAAATGCCTTTTGGATTAGGGGTGCCTGGGTGACTCTGTCAGTTGAGCGTCGGACTTCAGTCCAGGTTGTGATCTGATGGTTTATGAGTTCAAGCCCTGCATCAAGCTCTCTACTGTCAGTTCGGAGCTCGCTTCAGATCCTCTATCTCCCTCTCTTTCTGCCCCTCCCCTTCTCAAGCTGTCTTTTACAAAAATAAATAAACATTAAATAAAATTTTTAAAAAATGCATTGGGGCACCTGGGTGGCTCAGTTGGTTAAACATCCAACTTCGGCTCAGGTTATGATCTCGAGGTCTGTGGGTTGGAGCCCTGCATCCGGCTCCATGCTGACAGCTTAGAGCCTGGAGCATGCTTCAATTCTGTGTTTCCCTCTCTCTCTGACCCTCCTTTGCTTGCACTCAATGCACTCAATGCACATGAGGTCGATATGCTTTTATAACTAGATGTGAGGAAGTTGTCCAAGATCATTTTGAAAGTTTTGAACTTGGATTGAAAGAATTAAATTCCGCTTTGGAAATGCTGAGTTATGACAGCAACCACCTCACCAGGCTGTGTGGCCCAGAGGAAGGTTGGAAATTTGTCTGGAGAAAGGTCAAGACTGGAGGAAACGGTTTGGAGTCATCCTCACAAAGGTCACAACTGAGGTCTTGACAAGGGCTGGCATTGTTGAGGGCAAGATGGACAGACACAGAGCAAGGGGCCAGAAACAGCCTCATGGTGCAGCCCGAGGTGGAAGGGAGGATCAAGGCAGTGGAGAGGCTCCAAAGTCCAGAAGAGGAATTGCAAAGAAGACGTGGCAGATATAAAAAGCCACTTCAGGGTGCCTGGATGGCTCAGTTGGTTAAACATCTGACTTTGGCTTAGGTTATGATCTCATGGTTTGTGGGTTCAAGTCCTGCTTCAGGTGAGCCCCGCTTTTCTCTGTGTCTGTCCCTTGTGGGATTCTCTCTCTCCCACTCTCTCTGTGACCTTTCTCTCTCAATAAAAATAAATAAATAAATAAATAAATAAATAAATAAAATAAAAAGTCACTTCAAAACCCAGAAACTCAACGATTTAGTAGCTGTCACTGCTTTAGTATTTCCACCCCAAAGAATGCATACAACCCTTCCCCCTCCTCCCTTACTGCTGTTGTAATACACTGGAACTTTTTTTCTTAAAGTTTATTTATTTATTTTGAGAGAGGGAGAGAGAGTGCAAAAAGGGGAGAGGCAGAGAGAAGGAAAGAGAGAATCCCAAGCAGGCTCCACGCTGTCAGTGCAGAGCCCTATGGTGGGGCTCAAACTCACGAACCACGTGGTCATGACCTGAGCTGAAATCAAGAGTCAGACACTTAACTGATTGAGCCACCCATGCACTCTGTACACTGGAACTTTTTAAAAAAGATTTTTCCTTCTCTCTCCTTTTCTCTGTGTCCCGTTGACCGTTCCTCACCATGTCTTCTCACCAGACTTTCAGGATCAAGCGATTCCTGGACAAAAACAAAAGCGGAATCATCCCATTCCCCAGTGGATTCAGATGAAAACTGGTAATAAAACCAGGTACAACTGAGAGGAAGCACTGGAGAAGGACCAGGCTGGGACTGTAAGGGATCGCACACGATTATGCTGCTTGAAGGTCATGTGCTCCTGGCCTATTACTCTGTAAATATCACAATTGCCTGAACAATGGATATGTTTTTTTTTTATTTTTTTAATGTTTTTTTTTTTTTTTTGAGAGAGAGAAAGACACAGAGTGTGAGAGGGGGAGGGTCAGAGAGAGAGTGAGACATAGAATCTGAAGTAGGCTCTAGGCTCTGAGCCGTCAGCACAGAGCCCGATGCGGGGCTCGAACTCACGAACTGTGAGATCATGACCTGAGCTGAAGTCAGCCACTTAACCAACTGAGCCACCCAGGCACCCCTGGATATGTTTTAAAAGGGAAACGATTTTTCTCTGCTGCTGTGCTTCTGTACCAGTATGTTCATTCAGTAATAAATAAGTGAGACCTTCTGTTGGGCGGGGGGGGGGGGGGG
>CM053577.1:122697037-122855316 GCA_028646485.1 Cryptoprocta ferox
GCCCTGTCATGTCCTCAAAGGTTGTATCACTTCTTCAGGTCCCTGTCTGGGCTCCCCTCTTCCAAAGATTCGACTATTTCTACTTGACTGGCTTCCTTCTGCCCCCCTTACACAGGAGTCCCTTTATTGACGCTTGGCATCTGAAGTCTGGACAGGAAGGCCACCCACCCAGGGCCTGAGTTTTCTTCTCCTTTGCCCATCACAAGTGACCTCTTGTCCTGGTCAGTGACACTAGGAATCACATCATTCTTCAGATGAGACCTTGACTCTTCTCAGGGCCAAGAGTACAGTGATGGGTTAAAGAGATTGCAACCCTGTAAAGGATGAAATGATGGGGTGGGGGTTGGGGTGTCTGAGATCAGAAGGCAGGTTTCTCTCAGAGTCAGATGTAGCAAACATTGTTGCAGGTGAGGAGGCCAGGACAGAGAAAGAGCTTCTGGAAAATGATGAGAAGGACATTACCAGCAGTCGGGCAGATTTGACGAGCACAACTGTACGGAATTTCAGAGGGAGTTTGGAAGAAATGAAAACCAGAGAGACATCTGACCCCTTCTCTCCTGCCTTGGAAGTATTAGGATTCCGACTTTCTTCCACATCCCATACACTGGGGCCGCTCCCCATCCCTACTCCAGTCGCTAGTCCGGGTGGTTCAGCCACCCCATTCCTTCTGAACTCACTGCCCTCTGTGGAGTGGGGACCCCTCTGGTGCCTTTCTGAGCACCAGCTCTGGAGGCCCACTTGGAATGTGCACCCCAGTCAAGGTTTCCGTTTTTTCCATCTGCCCTCTCCTTGCCTGTCCCCCTGGCTTGTAGCAAGGCCTGCTTTCTCTACTTTTGCCATCCTGTGAAAGTCCTAAATCAGGACTTTGAGTTCTGCTGGGCAGGGACAGGAAAGTCACACTGGGAAAAAGGTGTAAGCATTGATGTTTGTTTGTTTCTGCTTTGGAACCACAGTCATCACAAGAGACAGTAGAACAAATCTGATAACATATCCTCAGCGATGGATTTTCAGTCTACAGATCTGAATCCCTTCTTACTTATAGTCAGGCTGTTTACCCCCGATCTACCAAACATGCCACTTTTTCTTCCAGAGCTACCAAGCCTCTTCTTGTTGAGGTTGTTACAAAGGAGGGACTGTGTCCAGGTCTCCCCGTTGCATTCCACAGAAATATGACAAAAATGCCACTTATTACTCAGCTTAACTCCTAGAGAAAGTTCCAGGATGGGTCTAAATAGCAGGCAGTCTCCTTCCCCTGAGAACTTATTTTCAAGATAACTATTTGTCTCTTACTTCCTGTGGTTATGGCGGTAACATCTTCATGGCTCTATTTCTTGACAGGATGCTGGGTGAAAGAGCTATGCTTTAGATAGCCATTCACGGAAAAAGGATGTAAAAGATTTGGATTCTAAATTCTGACGTTAATTAATAATATGATCCTAGGTAAGTCATTTCCCCTCTCTGGAGCTCTATTCTCTCATCCATAAATAAAAGGATCAAGGACGTGTTAGTAAATCTTTAACAGCCAACTCTAGATGGAAGGGGAGTTGGGAGAAGGAAGCCCTGATTTGTACTGCCTGTTAATTTCTCTGGTGTAAATATCCCACCAAAGTCAACCAGCTCATAAGTTTCCTGAAACTTAACAATGGGTTCTGGTGAGATAGTACCAACCAGTTGCAATACAACATTGGATAAGATCAATAATACACATTATTTTAATCCTGGAATTCTTTGATATGATAGATCTAAAAGTCCCTTCAGACTTCAAATGCTACAATTCCAACACTGATTGATTTTTTTTTAATTGCCAGGATACACCCAAAGCCTAATTCACAGCACTCACTTGCCGCGTAAGTTCATCGGCATCCTGATTGAAGTTGGCTTTGGTCCAGTTTCAGAACTATCTTCCCTTTTGAGCAAGCAGCTCTGGCCAGAGGCCTTTGAACTAGAGGTGCTCTGAAACTATCATAGCCTAGGAGTTGGGACCTTGGGTCTTGAAACTTCAGGAGTCAAAGTTACTGCCTTCACTTGAGTGGTCAGATGGCTTATGACTCACCACCATATGATTTCAGCCACTGTTTCCCAGGATACCTGGAAGCAAGGAAGGCCTGAGAGCATGGAACAGACAGAGGAAAAACAGGGAGGAGGAGAAAGGGACATGTCTAGGGTAGGGCCCCTGCTGAGTCGTAAGCAGGTATGAGTCACTCCTGTCTCCCTTGGCAGCCACACCTTTTGCCCAAGTTCTGTATGCCAGGTGGAGAATTTGCCTACACCAAGCTCCCTTGATCAAGTCAGAACAGGTTTTCAGAGAAGTCATTCCCACTAAATTAATGGAATCAAAATAAGCTGATGTCTCTTGAAATGTGATTTATGTATTTCTTTTCTGTTTCCTAAGTGCTTACAGAGGACCCTGGAAGTGTAGACGAGAGAAAAGAGGAAGAAGCATACTTCATCCAGGAGGCTGGAGGTTGAGGGGGTGGTTATATTATCCATTCCTGCCCTTCCATCCTCCTAAACAGCCTGCTAAGAAAATCAAGCTGAGTGCAGTGAGGAGTGTAATGGCCAAGAATCTTCATGAGTTACCATATTATGATCAAGATCTTTCCACTGTGTGTGTGTGTGCATGTGCGTGAGTGCACACATGCATGTGCATGCATGCATGTGTGCATGCAACTACTGAATTAACAAGAAAAGGTCTAGGGGCACCTGGGTGACTCAGTCAGTTAAGTGTCGACTATGGCTCAGGTCATGATCTCACAGTTCCTGAGTTCAAACCCCACATCAGGCTTTGTGCTGACAGTGTGGAGCCTGCCTGAGATTCTCTCTCTCCCTCTCGCTCTCTCTTTCACTCTCTCTCTCTCTCTCTGCTTCTCCCCCATTTGCACTCTCTCTCTCTCAAACTAAATCAATGAACTTAAAATATGTTTTAAAAAAAGAAGAAAAGATCTAGAAGGGATAGACTTGACATATAACTAACTTTCAAACCCCTAGAGTCACACCTCACAACCATCAAAAGCAAAAACAAATGTTGGAGAGGATGTGAAGAAAGTGGAACGAAGGTGCTCTGCTGATGGGAATGTAAGAATATAGTGCAACTGTGGCAGAATTAGTATGATGAGTCCTGAAAAAACTAAACATAGAATCACCATAAGACCACAGCAAGTCCACTGCTGGATATATATCTAAAAGAGTTGAAAGCAGGACCTCAAAAAGATATTTGTATGTCTGTGTTCATAGCAGCATTATTCACAGTAGCCAAAAAAGTGAAAGCGCCCAAGTATCCATCAGCGATGAATAGATAAACAAAATGTGACCCACACATATAATTCTATTCAGCCTTAAGAAGGAAAAAAACCCTAGGGACGCCTGGGTGGCTCAGTTGGTTGAACGCCAGACTCTTGATTTCGACTCAGGTCATGACTTCACAGTCATGGGATCTAACCCTGCATTGGGCTCCACACTGAGCGTGGAGCCTGCTTGAGAATCTCTCCCTCCCTCTGCCCTTCTCCCCTGCCTGTGCACTCACTTTCTCTCTGTCTCTCTCTAAAAATAAAATGAAATAATTTATTTTTTAAAAAAGGAAGGAAATCCTAACAGATGCTATAACTTGGGTGAACCTCGAGGGCATTATGCTAAATGAAATAAGGCAGTCATGAAAAGACAAACACTGTATGGTACCACTTACAGGGAGTAGTCAAATTCATAGAGACAGAAAGTAGAATGGTGGTTGTCAGGGGCTGGGGGTGGGGAGATGATGGGAAGTTAGTGCCTAGTAGGTAAAATGATTCCATTTGAGAAGATGGGAAAAGTGCTGTGGATGGTTAACGGGAATGTTTCCACAACAATATAAATGTACTTAATCACACAGAACTATCACACTTTAAGGGGCTAAAATGGTAAATGTTATACTATGTATATTTTACCACAATTTAAAAAAATTTACACCCCCCCCCACACACACACACACACATCCCTTGGAGATAAACTGTTTGGGTTTGAAATCCTGTTTCATGGCTTGCTAGAAATATGAGCTTGGTCAAATTACTTGACCAACTTGAGCCTTTGTCATCTGTCACATGGAAAGGGCAATGATACTTCTTAGGGCTATTGTAAGGTTTAAATGACACACCCCAGGTAAAGCACTTGGGACAGCATTTGGTACATAGTAAATGCTCAGTGGTAGAGTTCTTAGGTGTCATGGTTGAAGGTCAACTAGAAGCTGACCATGGGCAATCTTGTGTAACTTGTCCTCTTAAACTTGATCCAAAGAAGCGAAACTATTTTCTTACCACATATATTCATATTCATAAATATATGTACCATGAAGGCCCACATACATATGGAGTAAAGACGACTAACATCTCCAATCAGCATACTCATCTTGTGTGTTCTAAGTTTGTCTTTTCTGCTAAGATATCAGAGTCTTGCTTCGCCCTTAGGCAAATTGCATTTAGGGCCGAGATGTTTTATGTTTATCAATACAATTAAAGATTAGACATTTGCTTTCTACAAGGAACCACTGGAGTAATGTCGGAGCCGTTATGATGTTCACATAGGCTTCAGTGGAATGCCCACAGAGATCAAGCCAGGTCTGTAGTTAAGGCAGCAACGATGCAGAGACCGCCTGTATTCCCCACACCCCTAGAGTCACACTCATGGACCCTCCATCACTATGCTCCCTGCTACAGCAGCCAGCCTGCTGTCTTCTGGAAATTGCCTGGAATATTTATCTGATGAAGGCTCAGGAAGTCAAAGACAAGGAGAAGAGCAGATAAATCCTAGGGAGACCTATTATGAAGACGTGAAATCTTTGAGACAATATTTAGGAATGAAATATGCAAAATATGAACTGTAGTATTGGATTCCAATGAATATTTTCAGAACAATGGTTCTCAGCTGGGGAGAGGGGAGGATTTGCCCCTCTACTCACTACCCCCAGGGGGCACGTAGCAATGTCTGAAGACCTTGGGTTGTCACAATTCACAGGCTGGGGAGAATGCTGCTGGCATCTAACGCTGCTAAACATCTTAACAGTGTTCAGAGCACCCCCACAACAAAGGATTATCTGGCCTAAGATATCAATAGTGTTGGGGTTGAGAAATCCAGCTTTAGGACACCCCAATGTTTATAGCAGCATTACCAATAATATCCAAATTATGGAAAGAGCCCAAATGTCCATCGATTGATGAATGGATAAAGATGTGGTACATATATACAGTGGAATACTACTCAGCAATTAAAAAGAATGAAATCTTGCCATTTGCAACAACATGGATGGAACTAGAGTGTACTATGCTAAGTGAAATGTCAGTCAGAGAAAGACAAATATCATGATTTCACTCCTATGTGGAATTTGAGAAACACAACGGAAGAACATAGGGGAAGGGAAGGAAAAATAATATAAAAACAGAAAGGGAGGCAAATCATCAAAGACTCTTACATACAGAGAACAAACTGAGGGTTGCTGGAGGGCAGGGGTGTGGGGGAATGGGTTACATGGGTGATGGGCATGAAGGAGGGCAATTTTGGGGATGAGCACTGGCTGTCATATGTAAAAGATGAGTCAATGGGTTCTATTCCCCAAGGCAAGACTACACTGTATGTTAACTAACTTGAATTTAAATAAATAAAAAAAGAGAGAATAACCAGAGAAGATGAAAAGAAATCATCTCCTAGCTGACACTACGCGTATTACATTTATTTATCTTCTTTTTTTCAATGAGATATTAACACTTAAAAGTGGACTTAGTTAGGATGGGAAATTTTCATTATAAACTATCAAGGCTTCTTAGGCCTTCACTATATTAGTCAGAACTTGTTTCTTATCTTGCTCAACATTCAAAAGGAATTTGTCCAAACATGAAATCCTTTTAAACCTCCCAATGCATTACACCTGGGAAACAGCTTTATGGGCCACAGATTAAAGTGGGAAAAGGGTTTGGAAAAAGGCACTAAATGATCTGCGGAAAACCACCACAGAATAAAAGGCTGCCCGGTGCCCTGGAATCTGAAACCACGTCATCATTGTATGTTGCCGAAACACCAGCCTCAAGAGAACTAGCAGCAGCACGGGTACAAGCAGGTTCTGTGTCTGCCTGCCTGCATTTCAATCCTGTCTTCGGGAGACAAACGGTGTGACCTTGGGCAAGTTTCTGAACTTCTTTGTGCCGCTATTTTCTCACCCCCAAAATAATCCTTGTAGAATTGTTGGGGGGATTAACTGAGATAGTTAATACAGGAAAAGCACAGTTCCCCAGGGCATTGTAAACCCTCTCTCTAGAGGTGCTATCAGTTATAGGGAGGATGAGAAAATGGAATGTTGGCATGTTTATAAAGGTTAAACATTATAAACATTACATTTCTTTTTAAATATAATCAGCTTTTGATGGTGTCTCTGTGACTCAAAATAATCTCTAAGTTGCTTTAAAACTGGACAAAGGTAATTAGTTTTCTTTTTCTCCACTCTGGAAATGGCAAGCCATACTAACAGTAGCGCCAGAGAATGCTTATAAAATTAGAAAGTAGGGTAGTAAAGAAAGAACGCAAGAAAGAGAATTTAGATAATTTACTGTGATAGCAAGTTTGAGATCAGGTTTTCTAGGGGTCCAATGAACATTTATTGACAAATAAAACTACGAGGTATGTTTCAGAAGATGAGAAGCAGTACAATCTGAAGGGAAGGTGGAGCCGTAAAGAGAGAAGTCACTATGTAGGTGAGGGTCTGGGCTTACAACACATTGCAGGAGTTTCTGGAAACTCCAGCAAGGACACTCACAACGGTTCTTATCTCTGCTGGACACCGGGGGCGCTTTTCAGAATCCTAATTCCCAGCTCCACCCCCGATTAATTGAATCAGGATCTTGGGGATCTTGGGGCTAGTTGCCCAGATATCACGTATTTTTATTTTTTTTTAATATTTTTAACGTTTATTTATTTTCAGAGAGAGAGCAGAGGAAGGGTAGAGAGAGGGGGACAGAAATTCCAAAGCAGGCTCTGCACTGGCAGAAGAGAGCTCGATGTGGGGCTCAAACTCATGAACCACGATATCACGACCTGAGCCAAAGTCAAATACTTAACTGACTGAGCCACCCAGGCACCCGACATCTTGTATTTTTAGAGTCCGCATAGATTCCAGTATGTGGCCAAGATTGAGTGGCCATTGTTTCTTAAACTCGAATGTTATAGGAATTGTCTGGAGATTATTATTAAAACTCAAAATCTGATTTGGTAGGGTGTGGGTAGGGGGAGAGGGGAGAGAGAAGCCACAGGAGGCTAAGATACTGCATTTCTGAGAAATTCCCAAGAGAGGTCAATTTCACAGTTCTGGAGATGCCCCCATTTGAGCTGCCAAATTCCATGTGCTTTCAAAATGGCTCCATACAAATAAACATATGATATCATTATAAAGGTGCTACTGTTGTTCTTTGAAATTCACCTGTTCAACTAATGTGTAATAACCTACTGTAGCCATGTGCTTTTGGAGGGACACAGATGAATACGTAGATTTCTTCCCTCACGTTCGTTACAATTCAATTTATAATCAATGGCATTCAGTTAGGCAGAAAATAAAACTTCCTGACTAAGTTTTCCCGATGGCAGTGAAATGCGATGGGTATTGAGGGGTATTCAAGGTGGAAGATGTTAAGAGAAAGAGTTTTGTTTTGGGAAAGTACCGAATGAAGAATATTTGTGCAAAGCAACAAAATAGCCCACAAAGAGGTGGAAGAAATGGGCAGGAAAAAAGGAAACTGAGCACCAGGGTTTTTAAAAAGTAGTCTATAGATGAGTAGTATGATTTAGAGGTTTCTGAGGAAAGAGAACCTTGTTACTGAAGGTAAGAGAAACTCGCTCTGGATTTGAGATTTCATTGGGGGCCCCCACTTGCCAATTTTATTCACGGGGTTAGAGGATAAACAAACACATAAACTCAGCACTCCAATTTATTTGAAAGGCTCATCCCCATCTCATTTTGCATCTTCTGATTTGCAAACCATGTGTTATTTACATCTGATTTCCAAATGTTGTGGCCAACTCAGTCAAGTGTCAATATCTAGAGATACTAGCCCATGAATCTTTGTGAGTGTCGTCTCTTTATATCTCCATGTGCTTCACATTAACAATCAGTGGTGGCAATCCAATCTAGAGTGTTGAGTGCATTCCTAGCTCATCAGAGTTGGCAACAAATGGATAGACTGCCTGGTTATTGGGAACTTCATCTTCATTATTTCCCTGTCTGATACCAACTTCGCTGAGCCTGGCAAGCACATCACTGGGATTGCAAAATCTCCAAGTGCTTATGAAAGCCCAGCCGGACCTGCTGAATTTTCAAACTGCAGGACAAACCTGCTTGTCCTCACCTACGTACGAACAAGTTTAGAAAAGCCTTCGACAATCATTCTTCAACCTTGAACACAATTCGATTCTCTTTTTATTTTTTTATTATTTTTTTAATGTTTATTTATTTTTGAGAGTAACAGAGACAGAGCACGAACAGGGGAGGGGCGGAGAGAAAGGGAGACACAGACTCTGAAGAAGGCTCCAGGCTCTGAACTGTCAGCACGGAGCCCAATGCGGGGCTCGAACTCACGAACCGAGATCATGATCTTGAGCCGAACACTTAACTGACTGAGCCACCCAGGCACCCTCCAGAACACAATTAGATTCTCAAAATGGGTCTCAAGTCTTTTAAATTCTTAAAAAGATGGGATTCAGGCAGACAATGTTTAAAGCTCCCCCAAGATTCTAGTGTGTCCCCAAGATGGGAACTGATGCCATAGACCAATGACAGATTTCTTTGTTCTTATTAAAAAGGAATACATACACTCGATGAAAATTTAGAAAACATAGAACAGTATAAAGGAGAAAGTAAAAGCCACTGTAATCCCACTATCCAAAAATAATGTTAATATTTTGAGACATTTCTTCCTGGCTATGTTTATTACAAATGCAAGATTATGCCGCCTAGACAGCTTTGCTATCCTACATGTTCGCTTACCATTCTTGTTAAATCATGTTCAGAGTGAAAATCATTTTTGTCTCTTAGGGTCCTCAAATCCATTCAGGAAAATAGTTCTTCTTAATGGTATGAATTCACACTAATGGGTCTTATCCTCCGTTAAAACACATCTGGATTCTCATCTAGGCACAACATTTGGTAACAGAATCAGCCTGCTCTCCAGAGGCTGGTCCCAATGTTGCTTTTAGACTCAGTAAAGAGTGATTCTCTCTGTGGTAGGAATTCGTTAAGGTAGGTATAATTTACTTATTCCCACTCTTGAAATATCCTTGGGGATAAGGATATCCCAGGCTTAGAATAGCAGCCTCTACTGTGCATTTGTAAAATAATCTGCATATTGTCATAATATTTGCCTATTTGCGTAACCTACCCTCAGGACATTAGCATACTAAATGCTCATTATTTCTTTTTTTTTCTTTAAAATTTTTTTTTATAGTTTATTTATTTTTGAGACAGAGGATGAGTGGGGGAGGGGGAGAGAGAGAGGGAGACACAGAATCTGAAACAGGCTCCAGGCTTCAAGCTCCAAGTTGTCAGGACAGAACCCTGCTCGGGGCTCAAACCCACGAACCACAAGATCATGACCTGAGCCGAACTTGGATGCGCAACTGACTGAGCCACCCAGGTGCCCCTAAATGCTCATTATTTCTTAAGCTTGCCCTTTTCTTCTAAACCGGTGCATTCACTCTGATCATTATTAGGCAATTCTATCAACAAGCATTTATTGAACATTGATAGAACTGGAATTTTAAGAATGGCAATGATCAGGGCCCTAAAATCCTCCCTGGGAGATGACTTAGGCCAGCGATGGATGTCTGGGGAGCCCATGAGCAATGGGTCTCGTCCCTGGCTGCATATTAGAATCACCTGGGAGGCTTTTGTGCAAAGCTGCACCCCAGACCAGGTGGACGGGCATCTCTGAAGGTGGAGTTCAGGCAGGTAGCTTTCAGAGCACCACCAGATGATTCTGATGTGTACCAGGGGTGGGAACCAGTGCCACAAAGCAGTGATTTTCATCTAACTGGCTACACATTAGAATCACCTGGGGGGAGGTTTTAAAAAGTACAATGCCTGGGCCCCACCCCAGAGCACATGAGTCAGAATCTCTGGGAAAGGAATCTGGCAATTGTATTTTTTCAAAGCTCTTTCAGACGGACTGATACCCAATGAGCGTTAAGAATCATAGCTATAAGGAAACTAGTGAGTTAGAAACATCTACGGATATTTGGACGAGTTTCTGGCTATTTTGGCTTTGCAAGCTCGGCATGGCTGTAGGACAAAGAGCTGACTGCTGGAGCACATGTGGGGCTGTGGGCATAGCACTGAGCTGAGAAGGCACGAGGGAAACCTAAGGCCTGGTTCAAATCTTGGTTTGCTATATAAGACATTTTCTACACAATGTCAGATAAGGTCACGCAACCTTTCTGGGTCAGGAGCCCCTGTCCACCTGCTGATGATGGCTACCACCCTAGTTTTTTCAGATTTTCTTTCTTCCTCAATTGATGTTTTACTGGTTTTTATTTGGTGATCAGTTCATAAACTTGATGATCAACTTTCATATAGTTCTTAGCATAAGTACTGAAACTAGAAAAAGCTAGAGACACCTGGCTGCTTCAGTCAGAGCATGAGTCTTGGTCTTGGGGTTGTAAGTTCAAGCCCCACAATGGGTATAGAGATTACTTAAAAAATAAAATATTTTAAAAAATATATAAAAAGCTATGTGATTGCAGTTTTTTCCCCCCAGATAGTTGTTCAACTGACTTTCCAGCTTAAAATTGGGGGACAAATTGTTCTTAAGAAGAGGCTCTTAAAAGCCCTAGAGGGTGTTATGCTAAGTAAAATGAGTCAGAAAAGGACAACTACTATGTGACCTCACCTATACGTGGAGTGTAAAAAGCTGAACTCATAGAAACAGAGAATAGAATGGTGGTTGCCCAGGCGCTGAGAGTGAGGGAAATGTAAGTCAAAGGGTACAAACTTCCAGTTATAAGATGAATAAGGTCTGGGGCTCTAATGTACGGCATGGTGGCCACAGTTCACAATACTGTGTTATATACTTGAAAGTTACTAAGATCAGATATGAAATATTCTCACCACACATCCATTCACACACACACACACACACAGGTAATTATGGGAGATGATAGAGGTGTTAACTAACCCTATCGTGATAAACATTTCACAGTATATATGTGTATTGAATCACTGCATTGTATACCTTAAATTCACACAATGTACATCAGTTATATTTCAGTAAATTTGGAAAAAAAATAGAGGCTCTCAAATATCATTACCTTTTAAAAAAATTTTTTTTTAGGGGCGCCTGGGTGGCTCAGTCAGTTAAGCATCCGACTTCGGCTCAGGTCATGATCTCACAGTCCGTGGGTTCGAGCCCTGCATCAGGCTCTGTGCTCTCAGCTCAGAGCCTGGAGCCTCCCTCTCTCTCTGCCCCTCCCCCACTCACTCTCTGTCTCCGTCTCTCAAAATAAAATAAAGACATAAAAAAATTAAAAAAAAATTTTAATGTTCATTTAAAAAATTTTCATAGTTTATTTATTTTTGAGACAGAGAGAGACAGAGCACGAGTGGGGGAGGGGCAGAAAGAGAGGGAGACACAGAATCTGAAACAGGCTCCAGGCTCTGAGCTGTCAGCACAGAACCCGACTCCGGGCTCAACTCACGAACTGCGAGATCATGACCTGAGCCAAACTCGGATGCTTAACCAACTGAGCCACCCAGGTGCCCCTCAAATATCATAATCTTAAAGCATTGATAATCTCAGGGCACCTGGGTGGCTCAGTTGGTTAAGCATCTGACTCTTGATTTTGGGTCAGGTCATGATCTCACCATTTGTACGATCAAGCCCCGCTGACAGAACAGAGCCTACTTGGGATTCTCTCTCTCCCTTCCTCTCTGCCCCTCCCCTGCTTGCTCTCTCAAAATAAATACATAAACTTAAAAAAAAAATCATTAGGGCTCCTGGGTGGCTCAGTCAGTTGAGCGTCCTACTCTTGATTTCTGTTCAGGTCATCATCTCACAGTTTTGTGAATTTCAGCCCTGGGTCAGGCTCTGTACACTGACAGAGTGCCGAGTCTGCTTGGGATTCTCCCTCTCTCCTTCTCTCTCTGTCCCTCCCCCACTCGAGCTCTCTCTGTCTCAAAATAAATAAATAAACTTTAAAAAATAAGCATTGATAATCTGTTAGTTCTAAAATCCCACAAATTCATGACTTCGTATCATTTACATTACATTTTCAAAAATTTCCAATCTTTCAAAGCACGTTAACAAAGTTATTAGGAAAAGTTGAGCTACCTGCAAACAAAGATGTCACCAAGAACACCCGATTCTGTCAGGAGAAGCCAAGATCAAGGAGCATTTTTATAAATAATTCTACCAAAAGATAACAGGGGAATAAAGTTAAGTAATATCAGATGTTTAAAAGTTAAATGCATGATTTTGACTTCAATTTGCCATTTGGTTATGTTTCTTGTCGCAGGATTAAAAACTAACGCACTCCTCCCCCCCACCCCCGCCGCAGCCTATGACCAAAGCCTACCTGAATTTGATACTTTATTGATTTCTAGTTATACTGAAAAAGAAACAACCAGCCCATGAACTCACTTCTTAAAAAAATATTTACACTTATCAAAAAAATTGTTTTTTAAGGGAAAGCATGGGTTTTCTACTTCTTTTAAGTTTATTTTGAGAGAGAGAGAGAGAGAGAGAGACAGCAGAGGTGGAACAGAGAGAGAGAGAGAGAAAGGGAGAGAGAATCTGTGCAGAATGCTCAGCACAGAGCCTGATGTGGGGCTTGAACTCACCAACTATGAGATCATGACCTGAGCTGAAATCAAGAGGTGGAATGCTTAACCAACTGAGCCACCCAGGTGCCCCACATTTTCTACTTCTTCAAAGTGCATTTCTAGTACTATCAACATCTTTCATTTATAAAGTAGTTTCATTTGTAAAATACAATTCCTCTGGATTGTCCCAGAAGAGTGGTCCTAAGCAATTGATGAGACTTGACATCATGTCAATCAGATTGGGCATCTTTCTCTCCTTCATCAGAGGCTGACCTGTCCCGATGTTAGCTTCTGGGAGTCTTCTTTAATTTCTTGGTTGGTTACTTTGACTTGTTTTCCTTTCGCTCCCCTTTCCCCTTTCAGTCCCTACTTAAAAAGCACATGAGAAGGTTCAGACGACATCTGGCCTATCTGTCCTCGAACTTTCCCTTTGCTGCCTCTAGGGCTGTACCCTCTTTTTCTCTGGGCATCTTGGCAGAGGCTGTGCTGGGAAGCACCTGGGCGTTTGTGGGGACAGCACAGCCTTTTCCCAGCCGGGCCAGCTGGGCACTGCCGCTCTCACCACCCCTGAGCTGCTGGAGCCTTTGTTTCAAACTTTGTAAACACCCAAGCTCCTTCATATTCATGAAATCTTGGGTAGAATCGCCATTTCATAGGGATCAAAGGGCATCTGCCGTGTCGAAGAAGCAGGTGTGTGTTTTTACAGAATGCTGATAACTTCCCTGGAAAGTCCCGCCCCCATGTAATGCTGCAACAATTTGTACATTTCGGTATGAAAATAATAAAAATCCTTTTAGAGTTTCTTTTTTTTTAAACTTTTATTTATTTTTCAGACAGAGACAGAGTGTGAGTGGGTGAGGCGCAGAGATAGAGGGAGACACAGAATCTGAAGCAGGCTCTAGGCTCCAAACTGTCAGCACAGAGCCAGACATGGGGCTCGAACTCACAAGCTGTGAGATCATGACCTGAGCTGAGGCTGGATGCTTAACCTGCTGAACCATCCAGGCGCCCCACATTTTTTTTTTTTTTTTTGCATAAAGAGGAGTTACTTGTCACTTTTGCCAATTCTTGGGATTGGAGTGGGGCACCTGGGTGGCTCAGTCAGTTAAGCCATCTGACTTCTGCTCAGGTTCTCATGGTCCATGAGTTTGGGCCCTGCGTTGGGCTCTGTGCTGACAGCTTAGAGCCTGGAGCCTGCGTCGGATTCTGTGTCTCCCTATCTCTCTGTCCCTCCCCTGCTCATTCTCTCTCTCTCTCTCTCAAAAATAAATACACATTAAAAAATTAAGAAAACAAAAACAAAGATTGGAGAGAAGGAGGTAAAGGGGTGCACTTGACAGGGAAGTCTTGAGGAGCTGATAGCTGCCCTCACACTGTCACTGAGGTCAGTGGAGGAGGGCCCTGGATGGAGCGGCTAAAGGAAGAGGTCCGCAGTCACATCTGAAGGGCTGTTCAGTACCTTGGGGCTGTTGTGTCCCTATGTTGTGTTTGCCATCTTCATCCAGCAAGTTGGGGGGGGGGGTGGGGAGAGGGAAGAGTATTTCCCTTAGAGTGAGAACATGGTCGCAGGGCGGCTTTAGTCAGGCCCCGGTCATCCTGATGATCAATCAACTGCAAGTAAGACCAGCAGAAACTACCTGCTGAGCCAACCTTATGAGGCGATCCAACTCCCGGATTAATGAACACTACTCTGTATTCATTGTTTGCCAGCAGCTCAATTAGGCCTTTAATAAGACCAGACAAGAAAACAATTAGGAAAGTACAGGCTAGCTGACCCCTTGACCTGCAGAGGCCTAGACTTTTCTCTAACCACTCGGCTTTGGCCCTAGAGTAAGGGTAGCCCCATACTTCCTTTAATTATGTGAGATTAATTTCTCATCTCTTGGGAAGCTCAAAACACTTGATTCATGAATAGGCACTCTTTCTCTTAATTATTAGTATGTATCCATCAGCCACCTTCTTTAAAGAAAAATAGGGATGGCTTTGAAATTGCTTCTTCTTTTATATAGATTCAATTACCAATGAATTACCAAGGCAATGAAATGCCTTGAAGTAGGCATTTTGAGTAAATTTTGTGTTGAAGTATAACATACATACATAAATATATACAAATCATAAGAGTACAGTTGGATGAATTTTCACACCTACATACACATGGAGTCTCCAGGTTGGGAAATAGAACCCTACCATCACCCCAGAAGGCCCCTTCTTTTGTGCCCCCCAGTTACTCCCCAAGGTAACCACTACCCTAATTCTAACACCATGCACTAATATTTCTGCCTTTGAACTTTTCCATTTTGACGCTTAACCTGTTTAAAGTTAAGCTGCAATGGACAGAGACTTTCCTTGGTAATATTTTTACCTCAGCAATCTCAATTCTAAAGAATGATTGTTATTTTGCCTTTTCCTTTGTATCTTGTAGGTTGGACCAGCTTGATAGAAAGGCATAAACTCAAAGGCTAAAAAGTTTTTCCTGCAGATGGGATTGGCCTTTTTTGTTTAATCATTTGGCCACTGAGGAAGCCCGATGTGTGCGTGTGTGCACCATCCTATTTTTTTCCTGCCCCAACTTCTCTTTTTTCTTTTTATGTCCTCAGCAGACAGCTTTCTCTACCCTGTGCTTCCCTTGCATACCAACCTTCCTCAACAAATCCTGCTCTCCAGAATTAATCACCACTGCACACACTGCCTCAAATTGATTTTATTATTTATCACACAATAGGCACACACAACCTCAGAGAATCCCTTTTTTGATCTCTGCTTTTTTTAAAAAGATTTTATTTTTGAGGTGCCTGGGTGGCTCAGTTGGTTAAGCATCTCACTCTTGATTTCAGCTCAGGTCATGATCTCATGGTTCATGGGTTTGAGCCCCACTTCGGGCTTTGCACTGGCAGCACTTGAAGCCTGTTTGGAATTCTCTCTCTCCTCTTTCTCTGCCCCTCCCCCCACTCACAGGTGCACTTTCTCTCTCTCTCTCAAAATAAATAAACTTTCAAAAATAATTTTAAAAAGATTTTATTTTTAAGTAATCTCTACAACCCAACATGGGACTCGAACCCACAACCCTGAGATCAAGAGTCCCATACTTCATAGACTGAGCCAGTCAGTCGCACCCTACTTCTGCTTTTGATGCAAAAGCAGGCAAGGGCAACACAAGCTAAAATAAACACATGGGATTACATCAAATTAAAAAGCTTCTGCACAGCAAGAGAACCCAACAAAACAAAAAGATAACTGATTAAATATGAGAAGATGTTTGCATATCATACATCCTAAAGGAGTTAATATTCAAAATATGTAAAGAATTTATACAACATAAAAGCAAAAAAAAAAAAAACCCTGACAATCCAATGTTTTTAAAAATAGGTAGAAGACTTGAATACACATTTTTCCTAATAAAACATACTGATGACCAATAGGCACATGAAAATATGCTCAACATCATTCATCATCAGGGAAATGCAAATCAAAACCATAATGGGATAGCGCTTCACTGTGATATAGGCTATTATCAAAAAAGGCAAAAAAAAAAAAGTGTTGGTGAGGATGCAGAGAAAAAGGAACCCTCATGTACTGTTGGTGGGAATGTAAATTGGTATAGCCAGTGTGGAAAACAGTGGAGATTTCTCAAAAATTCCAGCAATTCCACTTCTGAATGTTTATATAAAATATGGGTGCAACCCAAGTGTTCATCAATAGATGAATGGTGCAACCCAAGTGTTCATCAATAGATGAATGGACAAAGAAGAGGTGGTATGTACCCACAGTGGAATATTACCCGGCTATAAAAAAGAACGAAATCTTGCCATTTGCAACAATGCAGCTACAACTAGAGGGTATTACCTGAGGTGAAATATGTCAGACAGAAAAACAAATACTGTATGATTTCACTCATACGTGGAATATAAAGAACAAAACAAATGAACGAAAACCAGAACAGAAACAGACTCATGGCTACAGGAAACAAACTGTTGACTACCAGAGGGGGGAGTGGGGTGGAGAGTGGGGGCAAAATAAGTGAAGGGCATTAAGAGATACAAACTTCTAGTTATAAAATAATTAAGTCACAGGGATGAAATATATAGCATAAGGAATATAATCAATAATATTTCAGTAACTTTGGTGACAGATGGTAACTAGACTTATCATGGGGAGCATTTCATAGTGTGTACAAATACCAAACACTGGGATGGACATCTGAACTAATAAGATATTGTATGTCAATTATACTTCAGTAAAAACTAACTTCCATGTTTTATGAAAACCTATTATGTCACCATCAATTAAGTTTTTCAATTAGAATGACAAACTTTGAATCATCTAAATCCCTATTATTAAAACTAGTCAGTGGGGGCTCCTGGGTGGCTCAGTCAGCTAAGCGTCCGACTCTTGATTTTGGCTAAGATCATGATCTCAGGGTTTATGAGACCAAGTCCTACATTAGGCTCCATGCTGCCTAGGATTCTCTCTCTCTCCCTTTTCCCCTCTCTCCTACTCATTCTTCTAATTAATTAATTAATTAATTAAAACTAGTCAGTGAATTCAATATTCCATGGTGTCGTTTTAATATTAATTATAGTCATATTTCCATACAAGAGAAATAAGCATATGTTAAAGATGATTTATTTATTTAAAGATTTTATTTTTTTTAATGTTTATTTTTTATTTTTGTAAGAGAGAGCGTGAGTGGAGGAGGGGCAGAAAGAGAGAGAGACAGAGGATCCAAAGTGGGCTCTGCACTGACAAGGGCAAGCCTGATGCAGGGCTCAAACTCACAAACCATGAGATCATGACCCAAGCCCAAAGTCAGACACTCAACTGACTGAGCCACCCAGGGACCCCAAAATTTTATTTTATTTTTTTAAGTTTATTTATTTATTTTGAGAGAAATGAAGAGAGAGAGAGTGGGGGAGAGACAGAGAAAGAGGGAGAGAGAGGGGCTCTGCCCCTCAGAGCCCAACGTGGGGCTTGATCTCATGAACCATGAGATCATGACCTGAGCAGAAATCAAGAGTCAGATGCTTAAGTGACTGAGCCACCCAGGTGCACCTCCCAAAATTTTATTTTTAAGTAATCTCTACACCCAATGGTGGGGCTTGAACTCACAACCCCAAGATCAAATCACATGCTCCACCAACTGAACCGGACACCACTAAAGTTTTGTTTTTAATGTTTATTTATTTTTGACAGAGAGAGTGAGTGGAGAAGGGGCAGAGAGAGAGGGGGACAGAAGATCAGTAGTGGGCTCTGCACTGACAGCAGCAAACTTGATGGGGGGATTGAACTCATGAACTGGTGAGATCATGACCTAAGCCAAAGTCAGGTACTCAACTGATTGAGACATCTAGACACCCCAACCCTAAAGATTAAAAAAAACGTTTTTTTAATGTTTACTTATTTTTGAAAGAGAGAGACAGAATGCAAGCGGGGGAGGGGCAGAAAGAAGGAGACACAGATCGGAACCAGGTTCCAGGCTCCGAACTAGCACCACAGAGCTCAACATGGAGCTTGAACTCACGAACCCTGAGATCATGACCTGAGCCAAAGTTGGATGCTTAACTGACTGAGCCACCCAAGTGCCCCCCTAAAGATTTTTTTAAAAGACTATCAGAGGGGCGCTTGGGTAGCTCAGTGGGTTAAGCATCCAATTCTTGGTTTCAGCTCAGGTCATGACCTCATGTTTGTGGGGTCAAGCCCCTCATCAGGTTCCGTGCTGTCAGAATCCTTGGGATTCTCTCTCTCTCTTCCTCTCTCTCTGCCCCTCCCCTACTCATACTGTCTCAAAATAAATAAATAAACTATAAATATATAAGTAACGATAAAAAATCTAGACCTGGAAGGGGGAAATGGGTAGAAACCCAACTGTTAGAATGTATGGCTTTTTGTTTATCAGCCTGAGTCTGAGCCTCTGTTTTCCTTGAATAAGGGTGGAGTGTCTGTGTTTATACATCTGTTTGCTGAAGTCACAGGCATCCCGTTCATTAAATCATTCAATAATTCATTTTCTGAGTCCTATTATGTGCTAAGCATTGTGTTTAAGGCTGGACTTTCCAAGAAGTTCTGTTCCTCATATGGGACAGAGACTGAGAAGCCCAAGTAGAATATTTATAGATCTGACCTTTAGAGTACAAGAAACACCTCACCTCTTAAAATAGAGAATTGTTGCTCTTAATTGTGGCATGCACATAATGAAAGCTCTACATACAGTTTGGGATGAAGACAATAGTTTTGTGCACGTTTCTCTATAATAAATAAGTATAACTCTGGATTGGTTAGATTTAAATAAATCCAGATCATTATTGCTTTTAAAATTAAATCTAATCTCTTTGTCAATTAGGCAACAACAATGGATTACAGCCTGTAATGAGTAGGCCTGTTTCTTCGTAGGGGTAATTGCTTACTGGATTTTAGGCTGCCCTCTCTTCTTTCAGCTCTACTACTCGGGTGAGAGTCACAGTCTACACTTGTGTGTTGCCTATAGTTTTTTTTTTTTAATTTTTAAAAAAATTTTTAATGTTTATTTATTTTTGAGAGACAGAGAGACAGGAAGGGGAAGCGCAGAGAGAGAAGGAGACACAGAATCTGAAGCAGGCTTCATGCTCTGAGCTGTCAACACAGAGCCTGACGCGGGGCTCAAACTCACAAACCGTGAGATCATGACCTGAGCCGAAGCCGGCCGCTTAACCGACTGAGCCACCCAGGTGCCCCATGTGTTGCCTATGGTTTAAAGTCTCATGCCGGGGGGATCTTTAGGCCTCTTTAAGGAAGCATTAGGTAAATATATGAAAAAAATATTGAATAGACTTTTCCTCCCATGGAGTAAGTCATATATTTGGTGCTTCGAATGATTTCTTATAGGCACATTCAGAAACACTCTCCAACCAGATACTATAGCTTTGCCTTTAGATAAAATGCAAAGATTTACAATAAAAGTTTCTAGAGAAGCCAAGAGGTGAGAGGGTGATTCTCTTCTTCCCATGGCAAGCATTCTCTTATCAAATGACAATTGGTACATTTTCAGCTCTGACTGAACCCATATCTGTTAGCTCAGACTTTTCTGAGATCTGTACTATGGAGAGGTAAGTGCCAGTTAAAATGAATTTGCTGAATTGTATATAAATTCCTTCCACGGAATCCACTACTGTTAATCCCATTAACACCTGTACTAATTGTATTGCATAATCAGTGAGCTGGGATCCAACCCCCTTTTGTATTCTTGTTGAATACAGAAGACAGATAAATGTCAGAGCTCTGCCCTAAATTAAGATTTCTATTCCTAAAAGAATTCTGGACTCAGAAGGGAAGAACGCTACTTTACACGGTGACATCATTCTGTCTACTCTCGGCTCAGGGTCAGCAAACTCATAGATCACTGGTTTCTAGTCTATGGGATGTGGATGCCTGAAGAGATGAGAAGCGTTTGCCAAGGGTTTGCAAGCATTAACTATAACTGCATAAATAATATTTTATACCTACATATATTATTTTTCAACACTATGAAGATATGCAATTGTATTTGCTCTGTCAGTTTCAGTCAAAAGCATAACTTTGCTTACGTGCAGGTTTGCAATTATTAACAATAAAATGGTCCTCATAATTTAAGAGTTTTGGGGGTCATTGCTTGCAAGTGTTAGTATTTTGTATTTAATGCATGGATGACCTCTTCTTAGCTCAATAAAATATTGAGGTGTTGATATTACAAAGCTGTTCCAAGTGGAACAAATATATTAATCCTACTCTGTAAAAGTCATATTGTTTACCCCATCCTTTCCTAATTCCCTCTGTCTCTTGGCATCTGCAACTCTAATTGGGGAAATATGGTATAAGCATACAAAATATTAAAAAACAAGTTAAGAAAATGCAAAGAGAAAATGTGTAGTACATGAGCAATTGTTGACTGCCTTGAGCTCAGAGGAAAGAGTGGGAGGTAGGAATGGGGAGAGAGAAAGAAGTGGATAGTGTGGTGAGAGAGAGTGTGTCACATAGGAGTCCAGGCATTAGGACAGGTTTTTATAGCCTCTTATTCTTGGCTCTGCTAATTACCATGTGAGTGACCATGGACAGACAGGTAACCTGACACTGCTGAGCCTCCATTTTATCATCAATAAAATCAGGAGCTTAATACCTCCCTCAGAGTGTTATTGTGAAGATAACGATGGCAAAATGTTTTAAATGCTTTGTACTATACTTGGTATATGGTATGTACACAGTATATGGTAGCTACTATTTGTTCTAATATATTGTCAATCCTGCTAGCATTGGAGGGATGGAAAGATAGACAGATAGATGATTAGATGAATTTTGAAAATGAACTACAAGCTTTGGTGACCTGGGAGGATCTCATGAAGAAGCAAGACTTGAGGTGAATCTAACAGAATGTGTGGAAAAGGTAGGAGGGCATTGCAATGGGAGATGGGTATGCACCAGGAGGGCTTGGAATGCCAGGCTGGAGAGTGTGTCTCTTATCTGCTGACAGTGGGGAGTCCGGGAAGGTTTTGAGAAAAAGAGCATGAGGAGAACTTTCCAGAAGGTTAGTCTGGTGCTGGTGTGTGGTATGGAGTGGGGAAAGGGATGGGGCAATCCACTCTAAACGGGACATGATCGAGTCCCTGTCCATTGTGACCACTATGGAAACAAAGAGACAAAGGACAGATTAAGGAAAGGGCGGCAGAATATTCTCTATTCTGTATGAATTCTTAATGTGGTCATTTAAACCACTTACCAACGTGCATACTGACACTTGAAATATACACAATGACAGTTTCATTTCCATTGTACGTGAGTGTTTAGAGAGGAGACAAGCTTAAATCAGAGGGTTACATTGATGAGATGTATGGAGCGTGTGGCATTAACTTAGTCAAGAAGTAAAGGTGATTTGGGGACCAGGCTGGGTTTTGTTTTCTTAGAGACTTTGGAAGATAAACAGTGGTTAGGGTTAGGAAATGGATTAGTCTATGGAATGTGAAACTGAACTGAGGCAGATCAATTGCCAACAGGAGAAATTGAATGGAGAAAGGTGAATTAGATGAGGTAGAGTGGGAGCCGGGGGGGGGGGGGGGGCGGGGATGGGGCTGACCTGCTGAGAGGGGATGGGCAGCAGGTGCTCAATAGCTCCCCTGGTGATGGAGAGCACAGGTGGAGCCTGGTGAGGTGAGATCCAGATTGGGGCACTCCTCCTTCTCCTGTCACTGGGTGGACTTGTGGACCACTTCTTGCCACTCCATTTTAATTTGATCAGGAGGAAGTAGGTGGATCCTGGGAAGTAGAGTCAGAGCAGGCTGCTTGTTCTTGTTACATTTCCAGGAGAGAGGTCTGTCTCTGTGGAGGAAATTATTTTTCCCAGTTAAGGGAACAGTCTCTGGAAAGAAATACAGAGAAAGAAAGAAGGAAAGGGAGGAAGGAAGGAAGGAAGGAAGGAAGGAAGGAAGGAAGGAAGGAAGGAAGGAAGGAAGGAAGTGAGGGAAGAAGGAAGGAAGGGAGGGAGGAAGGAAAAGGGAGGAAAAAAGGAAAGGGCCCTCTTTTCTCCTACTCGTAAGGAAGATTCACTCATTTATTTAGTGTATGTGCTAAATTCCAAAAATATCCACTTTCTTCTGCTTCCAATAACTGCCATGTTTACTGACTGCTGACTTTGTTCCTATAGTAACTCTCTGAGAACCATAATATACTCTTTTTCTCCTGCACTGGGGACCAAAAAGAAAGGTGTTTAGGTGGAACTCCCTAAATTTTATTATCTAAAAATAATAGAGTGTCCTGATTACTGAAAGTTTTATAAAATGTACAGAAAATCAGAGTGGGTTTGGACATCTCCACAGCAACTCTGCAAACAGAAGACAATAGAGCCAATGTGTCAGACAATCTGAGGGAAAATGATTTCCAATCCAGAATTCTATACTCGGCCAAGTTGTCAGTCAAGTACGTGGTGGAATAAGGACACTTTCAGACACACAAGTTCTCAAAAAAAAGTATCTCCCATGCACTTTTTCTCAGTAATGTTGGTGGAAGGTGAGTGCCATCAAAATGAGGGAATAAACCAAGAGGATGAACGACATGGGATCCAGAAAACAGAAGGTATAACCAACAAACAGCAGACAAAGGAAACCTTAGGGTGACAGTGAAGGAGCTCCCAGGTCAACTGTGGAGAAGCAGGTCTGAGAAGCAGTCAGCTTAGATTAGAGCAAGTCAAAGATTCCAGGAAGGATTTTTTTTTTTTTATCACAAGCCAGTTAACATCCATCACCACATATGGTTACAATAAAATTTTTTCTTGTGATGGGAACTTTTAAGACCTAGTCTCTTAGCTACTTTCAAATATGCAACACAGTATAATTAATTATAGTCACCATGCTGGGGCACCTGGGTGGTTAAGTGTTCACTCTTGATTTCAGCTCAGGGAGCCATGTGTCAGGCTCTCCTCTGGCAGCTCAGACCCTGCTTGGATTCCCTCTCTCTCTCCCTCTGCCCCTCCTCAGCTCTCTTTCTCTCAAAATAAATAAGTAAACCTTAAAAAAAAACTATAGTCACCATGTTGCACATTATATCCGCATGACTTATTTATTTTGTAACTGGAAGTTATTTTTCAAGTGTTTATTTACTTATTTTGAGAAAGAGAGAGAGAAAGCACGAGCAGGGGAGGGGCAGAGAGAAGGACAGAGAGAATCCCAAGCAGGCTCTGCACTGTCAGCACAGAGCTCAATGCGGGGCTTGAACTCACAAACCATGAGATCATGACCTGAACTGAAATCAAGAGTTGGACGCTTAACCAACTGAGCCACCCAGGCACCCTTGTAACTGGAAGTTTGTCTTTTGACTTCTTCTCCCGTTTCACCCATCTCACACCCCCAAACCAGGAAGGATTTCTTTAAGCAGATGAAATTAATAGAATACCTGTTGTGGATGTTTGTGTTGAGAAAATACTCAACTATGGGAGAGTTTGGGAATAAATTAATAATAACATATAGCTAAGCAAAAATAAATAAATTAATTAAAAGGGACAGTTATTAATTCTGGGAAGAAGGGAAGTTATAAAGGGAAGAATAAGTTTATAATAATTTTACTACTTAAAAAACAACATAGTAGCATTATTTGTAATAGCCAAAAGGTGGATGCAACTTAAACGTCCATTGACAGATGAATGGATAAACAAAAAGTAGTTTATACATACGTTAAAATATTATTTAGCCCTTAAAAAGCAGGGAATTCTGACACATGCTACAACATGGTTGGACCCTGAAGACATTATGCTCAGTGTACTAAGCCAGACAAAAAATAACAAATATTGTATGATTCACTTATATGAGGAACCTAGAAGTGTCAAATTTATAGTGACAGAAAATAGAACAGAAGTTCCCAGGAGCTGGTTTAGGGGAGGGGATGAGAGTGTTAGTGTTTAATGGGTACAGAGTTTCTGTTCCAGATGATGAAAAAGTTCTAGTGACTTTTTCATCATGGTGGTGGTGGTTGCATACATTGTGAGTGTACTTAAGCTCACTGAATTGTACGCTCAAAAATGGATAAAAGGGTGAATTTTAAATCATATGTATTTTGTTACAATTAAATTTTTTTAAAAAATGCTATTAGGTGCTGTAGAAATAAATGGATTTATAATTTTTATTCTCGCATTGATGAATATGAAATTTTTATGATTCAAGTATTGGGGAATCTCACCTTCATTTTCAAAACTAGATATAGGAGCTACCATTTTCCTACAAAATTGCATACCTTTATTTTAACGACCTATTATTAGAAATGTATCCTCTAACAAATAAGTCTTCTATGGAACCACCTTCCATCACTAACCTCTGAACCTTAAGATCAACTTCTTATGTCTTTTCTAACACATACTTTTTAATGTAAACAACCTGACCACATCATATATGTGGCTTAAAAATTGTCTTTTTAAAGAAATGAATTGCTTTGTATGTAGAGTTTAAGGAACAAAGTAGATGAACATAGGGGAAGAGAAGGAAAAATAAAATAAAATAAAAACAGAGGGGGAGGAAAACCATAACAGACTCTTAGACAAACACTGAGGGTTGCTAGAGAAGTTGGTGGGGGGGATGGGCTAAATGGGTGATGGGCTTAAGGAGGGTACTTGTTGGGATGAGCACTGGGTGTTAAATGTGATGAATCACTAAATTCTACTCTTGAAACCGATAATACACTGTATGCTAACTAACTTATATTTAAATGAATAAATTGAAAAAACCAAACAAATTTAAGTAGGTGAATTCTCAAAAAAATGAATATATTTTAATTTTTAAAAATTTATTTATTCTTTTTAAATAGGCTCTACACCCAACATGGGATATGAACTCATGACCCTGAGATCAAGAGTCACATGCTCTATAGAGTAAGCCAACCAGGGGACCCCATCTTTTTTTTTGTTTTTGTTTTTTTTCCTTTACCATACATTTGCCTTCTTTCTACGTCCCTGACTATATAAACACATTCATTTTCTTAACATTTATTTTTATTGATAACACTGGGATCAAGATGTTTTTCATATTAATATAAGTCCCTCTTACAAAGACAAGCCCCTTTGTAGTTAAAAAGATTTTTTAAAAAACCCTCCTTTTGCATATTACATATTTTCTCAGGGCTACAAAACCAACAGAAATATTGATTTTTTGTTTTAAGGATGCAGTAATTCTAATGTTGACTAGTGAGGTTATTTTTCCCTTACTCAGTAAAGTAAAATAAAAGGTTGTTTAGAGATGACAGGTGACATGTCTCCTCAGTACCTTGGTGGGAAAGGACTCCAGATACTTTGCTTGATTCCACCTGAAGCCAAATGGTTAAGCAGTTAAAACTTCAGGGAGCCGCCAGACAGGTTTAACGAGAATGAGAATGATGCGTTGCTCTCCACACCCACCTTTGCAAGACAGAACTGCTTCACAGGTTGGCTGAAACTGCTGCAGATCTGTGCTCTCTTTCTCAAATTTGAAACGTTTCTGTCTGATTTCAGCATGGTTTGCCCGTTTCAGGTTAAACTTCTGCCAATCAGTAAAAACCGCAGGAATCAAATCCAGTTAAATTTGTTGCAATGAGCATTGATTGATGGCGGAAGAAACAATCCTGTGGGGTCTCCTCCTGATTTGCATGACTTTTTCTTGAATTCAAAGCTTGCTAAAGGGAAGGTTTCTCATTTGGAGATGAGTGTCCAGTTCATGGACACTCCAGGATATGAAATCCTGAGGAGCTCATAAAAAAAACCAGAAGTATCTCAGTCTCTTAGAGCTTCCCCAGCACCCATGTCCATGGATTACTCAAGGTTTCGGGAGAAAACTCTCTGGTTTCTGACATCTGTAACCCTTACACTGAGGGCTACAGAAAGGTTGCTGGAAGACCCTGCAAGGACTTACTGGGCCAGGACAGGGCAGGGCACCTAAACATGTTTGGTGTTGTGACTGTCTTCCATGAACCGATGGCTCACTGCTTCAGTTCTGCCTCACCCTGTCTCATTTCCCATCCGCAGTGGATGCTATCTGCCACTGATGTGAAAAATTCTAGAATGGGGAGGATCTCGTGTATAGAACGTTCCAGGATCTGCACCTAGTCACTTTAAAAGAGTCTTTAAAACAACAACAACAAAATGGTATGCGCCTTTTAAAACAATGATAATAAGATATTTTAAATGAGGTTGGAAAATGCTCATGGTATAATGCTAAATTAAGAAACTGGAAATAAATTTATATAATCTGACATCAGGTAAAAAATTCGGTGGAAAAGAAAACTGGAAAGAAATCTACCAAAAATGCATAGTGTGATCTCTTCATCTGGACGGTGTAATTACAGATGAAATTCTCTTAGCTTCTCTGTGTTCCCTTCTACCATTTCTGAGTTTCTTTTGTTTTCTTTTTTTTATGTTTAGCAAACAAACATGCTTTTACAATGATGGGGGGAAACCTAACTTTGGATTCATCCTTCTAAGTAAGGCTTTACCTTGATTTGCTAGCAAACTCTCAGGGTTAATCTAGATTTTGTCCCTCACAGGCGGGGACCTTGATAAAGAACGTAAATTCTTGTTGCCTCAGTTTTTTTCTGTGTGCAGTCGAGGAATCTGCAGAGTTTCTTCCCTAAGATTTGCAATCTTACCAAGTCTCTGACAAAATGAAACTATTTAACCCTAGATCAGGAGAGTCTACTGAAGCTGAGAATTTTCTCCTCTAGCTCCTGCACTATTTAGATGCTCATTTCTTGTCTTTGTGAATACTAGCAGTTGGTTTATGTTTCATATTTTGTCTCTTGCATTAGATGCTTTAGATGTCAAGATAATTAAAGACAGGAACCTATTCTTTAAATTCCCTTATGTGGACATTTCTCTCTGCAAGGGAAACAATATACATGCAATAAATCTTTCCTGATGATAAAATGATCACGGTTGCAGGAACTTGCTATTTTGCCTATGAATGTCTCTAATTTTGAAAGGTGGTCACTTCACAGATTAAGTGATGATTCCTTTCCATTACACTCTACCCAAAGTTAGATGTCAGATCATTTATGGCTTTGTTTCCATCCTGATTTTATGTTGTTTGTATATGAATCTTTAATTTCACTTTTTCTAAGTGGTAGAAGCTGTATTAAAAAAAAAAAACTAAAACAAAACAAAAACATGCACTGTAATTTGAAGACACCAGGAATTCACCTCACCTATGCTTATAGGAACAGGACTAAAAATAATGAACATGTTTTTTGGTGTGACTTCTGGAGAGCAGGCTGATTACTTTATAGTTACTGCATTTCCAGACATCCTATGTGTCTAGTGTAGGAGGATAACAATTAATAGAATAGTTTCTTGAGTTTAAGTTGATAACAAATCACTGCTCAGAAATATATGCTTTCATGTCTGATTTTACAGGAATTTTTACATAGTGGAAAGGGCATGAGGCCAGAAACAGACAGAATTCTAGTATTTTATTTATTAAATAACTCAGAGTTTCTTAACCTCTCCAGGACTCACTATTTTCTTTTATTAAAATGTGGGTTTTGGGGGTGCCTGCGTGGCTCATTCAGTTGAGCATCCAACGTCAGCTCAGGTCATGATCTCATGGTCTGTGAGTTTGAGCCCTGCATTCCAGCTCAGAGCCTGGAACCTGCTTTGGATTCTGCGTCTCCCTCTCTCTCTGCCCCTTCCCCACTTGCGCTCTGTCTGTCTCCCTCAAAAATAAATAAACATAAAAAAAATAAAAAATAAAATAAAATGTGGGTTTTGGTTCATATGGCACTTTAGTTGGGGAAATCTTTCTGGGGCCAGAGCTTCAGAAGGTATGGTCCAGGCCCCGTGGGTGGACATGGGGTTCCACCAAGCTGCAACTAGTCTGGTGGTATCACAATCTGTTTCAGTTGCTGGCTGTTCTCATAGGGTTTCTTTTATAAAGAGAGTAACAAGGCTCTAAAAGTTTTGAGATGAACAGGTACAAAAATTCTTTAAGGCAGGCTTTGTTTCAAAAATTCTCTGTGGAACATAAATTTTGAATTCCTAGCTATTCACAATTTTCTTCATGTGGCTAGTAGCACATGGTATATTGATGTGACATTTGCTGATAACTGGGTTTACCCAGTTAAATCTGCATCTTGATTTTATATTTACAGAAGTCTGAGTAAGTGTTCCAGCGCCAACATGACAGATTGACAGTTCCTAACCATCATGGTAAGCTTAAAACATTATTTTGAGAGTACATTAAAAAGGCTAACTTAATTGGCACCTGTATTAGATTTATTGACTGTGTGGCTTACCTACTAAAAATTAATGTGAGTTTAATAGTAGATGTTTAGGTTGGTGGGTTAGAAGTCACTTGGCCAAGGGTGTGGGTGGCCTCTCGGTGGTCGAGAGCTGTGCTCACCTACATCCATACCCCTAACCTCAGGACCCCCACCTTGCAACTTGGGCTCTTAATGAAAAAGACGCTCAGGCAGGACAGCATGGATGAATTCCCAATATCCATGCTAATCAATTAGAGACAGTCAAAAAACATACTGTTAAAACATAAATGAGAAGGGCACATCGGTGGCCCAGTTGGTTAAGCGTCTGACTCTTGGTTTTGGCTGAGGTCATGATCTCATGGTTTCATGAGTTCGAGCCCTGCATTGGGCTCTGTGCTGCTTGGGATTGTCTGTCTCCCTCTCTCTCTGCCCCTCCCCTACTCACGCTATCTCTGTCTGTCTCAAAATAAATAAACTTAAAAGGATAGTACCGTTTATTAGATATTACCTGTGCAAAAACCCAAACAAGTGGCATCAACAGCAAAAAAAATCTTCCCACTACAGTGACAGAAAATGTATTTGAGATGTTTTGCTCAGCTTTTTAAATTAAAAAAAATTTTGTTAATGTTTTATTTATTTTTGAGAGAGAGAGAGAGAGTGTGAGCAGGAGAGGGTCAGAGAGAGAGGAAAACACAGAATCTGAAGACAGTCTCTAGGCTCTGAGCTAGCTTGTCAGCACAGAGCCCAACAGGGGGCTCGAACCCACAAACCATGAGATCATGACCTGAGCTGAAGTCAGATGCTTAACTGACTGAGCCACCCAGGTGCCCCAGCTTTTTAAATCTTTAAAAAGTTAACCACCTTTCCCTGGTAAAAACGAAAGACCACTACAAACAGAAACATTCTCCTGCTCCTGAAGGACATTTGAACCAAGGATAATAAAGGTAGAATGGGGCTAATGTGTATGTTTTGCCAACATTTTCCTATTTCTCAAACGAAATGTATTTGGTTCATCAAATTGCTTTCTTCAATGAGTAGTTTCAACTTGAAGAAGGAGAGAGCAATCTTATTTTGGGGATATTGAAAACCCAGATTTAATTATTTGTGGAGGATTCTACTTTCTTCATACAAATGGAAGAATAAGAAAGAAAAGGCAAAGATATATACGATTACCAAGAATTAAATTATCTGCTATTTTAATAGGCATTTTCTTTACTTGACATTATAGTTCCAATCCTAGCTTCTGTAGTTCTGATTTGTTAAAATACTGCTCCCCTGACAGGCAGAAGAGCTATTTTAACTCACAGGCTGTAAATCTTCCCTGTGGCCAAGGGATATCATTTAACAAACCAAGAGATATGGGACTTCCCATGGGATTTTGAGCAAGTAAATGATCCCTCCTAATCTCATTGAAATCAAGGTGCTCTGTTTAGTTTCAAAAATATGCTCAGGATATGACTGATGCCTTTTACCTAACCACAAGGTCATCTCTAAGGGCAGCTGGAGAGAAAGTTACATGTCAGTGATCTGTCTCTCATAGTACAAGGGGAGGTATCTACAAGTGGCCAGGGAAAAAATAGCTGACCTTAGGTCAGCTCATGAGGACTTTGCCAGATTTTGGACTAGGAACCTTTTTTTAAATTTTTTAAAAATGTTTTATTTATTTTTGAGAGAGAGAGGGCGCGCGTGAGTAGGGGAGGGTCAGAGAGAGAGGAAGACACAGAATCCGAAGACAGGCTCCAGGCTCTGAGCTAGCTGTCAGCACAGAGCCTGACGCAAGGCTCGAACCCACAAACCGTGAGATCATGACCTGACCCGAAGCTGGATGCTCAACCAACTGAGCCACCCAGGTGCCCCCGGATTAGGAACTTTTAAAACTTGGTGGTAAGAAACAAGCTAAACCTTCTGCTGCGCTCCCACCATTCTATAAACATACCTTTGTAATAACGTATGTAACATTGCAATGATTTGTTTTCCTATGACAGACTTGATATCCCACAGAACAGGAGCCCTGCCTTGCTCAACTTCCTGCGATCAGTGCTGAGCTTATGTTGTAGCACATAGTAGATGTTTAATAATTGCTTTTAAAAGGAATGAATGTTACATGTCTCCCAAAGGGAGTTTTATTGATTCATGGGGGATTAAAGATAAAAACATTGAGGGTTAAAATTTCACATCTAGCAAAGAGCTTTTGGCTTAATGGCTGATACCTTAGCTTTATACAATGTTTCTGTTTTCAAGAATGTTCACATATTATAAAGTTGGCAGGGCATGTATTATTGTTTCCATCCTGCACGTGAGGAAATGGAGCTCTTGCCCAAGTAAGTTGTGGCACTAAGATCAGAACTATGGTCTTCTGATCCCCAACTTCACCGTGGAGCCTTCCGTGAGATGGACCAATTTAGACAACTAATGTGTGTATGTCTGGATTCCATCTCTCATGTCAATCTTTTATTTCATCCTTTTCTCTTCCTTTATCATCCTTAGAAAAAGATAAATGGAAGCCATTGTCTTCCCAAGTCTGGAATGTTTGGTTAGCTGGAAGCCATTTGCCTTCCTGGGAATACCTAAATGAGTTCAGGAAACCAGAAGATAGGCTGTGAAGTAATGGCAGCCAGAGGTGGGTAATTGGTGGATTGTACTTTTCACCTCTTCTGTTTCGTAAACAGACTGAACAGCTCTTTGAGTCTGGGTGGCATTAGGTCTATGTGTAGCCGGCTCCTTTGTGAGTTAGGTGGAGTTTTGATCATCACGAGGATGCGGTTCATAGATGTGTCTTGTTTTTAAGGCGAATTCTACTGTGCAATTGCAGGAACTTCTTATTACGCATTATTAGAATAAAGGAATCCCTGAATTTTCTTAATTGAAGGTTTACCATATATTTAATGGCAGTGACTGTGCCTCATTTATCTTTGTATTTTCCAGTCTAACATTGGTCCTCCCATATAATAGGTTATATAATTATTTGAGGAACAAATGAGGTGCATAGGGGCAAAACATCCTAAAGCAAATTATGTGCATTATGCCCTGGCATGCCAAGTGTCTTTTCTCCCCTCCAGCCAGTGGATATTATGGCCTATTTGTGTTGATACTAACATCCAGCCATTAAAGATTCAATTTTCAGAGGAAACACTGTTCTTGTCTGTACATCAGTGTTTGTGTGATCATTTGAATTTGAACTTTATCACACTTGCATTTACTAAAAAAGAGTGTTTGAAACTGACACAAGGATGGAATTACTGAGTGTGCCAAAAGTGGTAAGCTTTTATCTCATTGTACCTTAGCTGGTCAACTCATCAACTCTGTGGTCGATTGTGAAGAAAAAGAACAGGGCATTTTGTTAGTCAAAGATTTGTGCCTAAAAAGTGAGGTGTAATTAGGGGTGTTATAATATGGGAACTTTCAGACAACTCCCCTGCTGCCTTCACAACATGCAAATGTAGTTCCATTTTTGTTCTTTTCAGTTCTAAACATTTCAGTATATCCTATAAGAAGGTAAGTTAACGGGTGTTGTGAGGGAAGATGACAGATATTTATTATAAGGATCTTTAAATGGTGTTTATTAAAGAGTGATTTAACAGTTTTCCAAATTATAAAAACAGCTTTTTGTGGATAGTGTGACTGAGTCTGTATCTCAACCCTTGTCACAAAGACTACAGTGTGGTTTACACCTGGCCACTAACTGGGCGGGGCCCCGGAGCCGGTTGCTGGAATGTTCTGGCTCAGAGTTACTCATCTGTACCAAGTGGATGATTTTTGTACAGGGTTCTTCGCTGCTTTCAGATAGACTAAAGCCCGAGGAAGGTCTCCGTCACTGACTCGTGGTCTTGGGAGAAGGTGCTCAGGGGCGCGAGATCAGCATTCCTAAGGGTCTTTCACAGCGTCTGAAAAGCGAGACTAGAGGGGGAAGTCCTTTGCGATTTCTTGTTCCAAATGACCATCAACAGGCAAAATAAACTACAATTTATATTTTCCTATTTCTTCGTAGTAAGTGGGTAGTGTTTTCTTCTTTACCTTCAGACCAAGGAAATTCATTATTCATGGTGAAGACTTCTCCAAAAAGTGGTGGCTCCGTGTAAAAATGGTTTTACTCGTCGGAAATCGAGCTTCCGAGACAATTTTTCTGGATTACTGGAATACAGAATTTCATAAAAACTCCCCAAACAAAATCTCATCATCTAAGCATGCTCTTCTCAATTATGTTTCTATTCAAAGCTTGGCTGGCACGGTTTCCAGGGATTGGCAAAAGTAAATGTTTAATAAGTAACTGTCCAATCGAATGGCCCTCAATTTTCGGCTTATTTTCACCCTGGGGACCGAGGAAATTCTGAAAAGCCGCGGTCGCCTTTCCCGGCGGTTGCAGCCGAAGCGCTGAGCGAGCAGCCCCCCCCCGGCGCACGTCCTCCCCTCGGTAGCCGCGCCCGGGGCGCTCGGGTCTTGGGGACCCCGCCCCTGCTCGCGTTCCTCCGGCCTCGAAGGCGCAGGGCGGAGCCGCGGGCCGGAGGGCGCAGGTGGGGAGGGGCGGCCGGAGCGCGTCGGTGACACCCGCGGGGGGCGGGGAGGCGCGGCGACCGCACCCCGCCCTGGGAAGCAACCGGCCAGGTGTGGCCTCGGTGCCGGGTGCCAGCGGGGAGGAGACTCGCGCCCCCACCGACCAACACCAACACCCAGCCGCGACCCAGCTCCTCTGCGCCCTCGCCGCCCTCCGAGCCACAGCTCTTCCTCCCGCTCCAGCTCCCTGCCCGTCGTCGTCCCCGCGCCCGACCTCCGCCCGCCGCGCCGCGCTCGCAGCGGCCGGGACGGCCTGGTGGCGAGGAGCGTCCCCGCGACCCTTCTGCGCCCGCCCCAGTTCCCAGCTTGGGGCCTCTCCTTTGAACCCCTCCACCTTCTCCGAGCCGGCCCGCTCTCGCTTATGCCTCGGCGCTGAGCGGCTCTCTGAGTGCCCGCCGACATGAGCTGCAACGGAGGCTCCCACCCGCGGATCAACACGCTGGGTCGTATGACCCGCGCTGAGTCCGGCCCGGACCTGCGCTACGAGGTGACCTGCGGTGGAGGCGGGGGCGGCGGCGGCGGCGGCGGGGGCACCAGCAGGATGTACTACTCCCGGCGCTGCACGGTCACCGACCAGAACTCGGACGGCTATTGGTGGGTACCGGCCGGCTGGCAGGCACCGGGAGCCCGGGACCGGGGGTGGGGGGGGGTGGTGTCTCCGTACTCTCCTCGCCGAGCCCTCCTCTGACCAACGAAAAAAACCAGGTCCAGAAAAAGGAAAGCCGTTTTGCTCGAGTTCATGAAAGCATTGCCTGTTCACGCCGGGGCAGGAGCCAGGTGTCCTGCCGCCCTGCGCGCCGCGCACACCCGGGTGGGGTGTGTGTGCGAGCGGGGAGCGGAGCAGCTCCTTCCCTGCAAACGGGTTCTCGGTCCCGCCCTTCTCCCTTCCCGCGAGCCGGGGCTGGAGGCTGGCAGACGAGGGGTGCAGGAGGACGGCGCGGACGGGCTGGCCCGCGGGGCTCTCTGCCTCCAGGACTGCGCCCAGCGCCGCCGGGCCTGGCTGGCATCCCCTTTGTCCCCGCCGGCAGGTGGGAGGTCGGGCGGGCGGGGCTGCAACGACAAAACCCAATCTCTCCAACTGTAACCAAAAGTAGAACGGTAAAGGAGCGGGGACTCCGGCCTGTCCGGTAGCCAGGGTCGGATTCGGGGCTCCTCCGGCTCTAGTGACTTATTCCAAATTCCTGGTCACTCTGAGATCACCCCAGCTCGGGTGCCAGGGCTGCTGAGCTACCCAAGGGCTTTTGTGTAGAGGCCGCGCGTCGGGCCGCGGGGGTCCTGTCCCGACAAGGCCCCGCCTGGGCCTCCCCTGCTACCCAATGGAGCCTCCCCGCAGGGGCAGCCGGCGGCCCCCAGGTCCGAGCTCACCCGGGACGCGCCAGTCGGTCGCCCTGGTCCCGCTGCGAGGCAGTCCCCGCCGGCGAGCGTACCTGTGGCCCAGCGCCTGCGCCCTTTGTCTCTTTTTGAAACGGGAGGAGCGGCCTCGGTGTATTGGTAGCAGAGTGTGGGCGCAGGATCGCCTTTTGGAGCCGGCGAGCAGGAGCGGGGACATGTGGCGCGGAGGGCGCCGCTTCTCACCCGCGCGAGCCCGCGACGCTGGGGGCCTGCCCTGGACAGGGGGCGCCGTGGGGGCCCACCGGGATGTGGGCAGGGTCTTCTCAGAAACGTCACGGAAACCGATCGCGGGGGTCGTTTGGAAGGGTGGGGGAAGATCATGGGGCTGCATTGACTCGGTCCGCAGAGCGGGACTCGGGATGCCCACGGGAGCCGTGAGAATTTTGCGGTCCGTGCCCTCCCCGCCCCCTGCAAGCCCTACCCAAGTAGGGCTTTTGGGAAACCGGCCTGCGTTCCAGAAAAGTATTTACCCTCCCTTGTGGCCTTAGGCTGGGGAGGAGCAACCTGTATACACTCCAGGGGTTTTTTGTTTTACCAGCAGTTTTGAAGGCAGGAACCACTCGAGTTGCGACCTGTTTTCTGCTTCGATTTATTTACATATTTATTTACCCCGAGCATCTCGACCTTGTATGTTCTCTTTTTTGAGTTAGCGAAGGCTTGTCTCACCCTTGGAGCTCTTATTTTTTGAACAAAATGCGCCTGGGGATTTCCAGGAAAAAGGTGCCAAGTAGTAGTAGAAGAATGGGGAGAAAATTTTAACAGTTATCACTTTGATTTTTAACTTTGTTTTAAACCTTGGGCAACCACTTGACTCCGAAACTTCACTTTTCCCTCCCAGTCTTCCAGTATTTGGAAAAGGTGTTCTTTTCATCCACCCATTTAAATCCAAGTCAGAATTTTGCAAGAATTCTTAAGCAGGAATTCTTTCTGGCATTTTATGAACCGAGCGTTTTATTTTGATTTTGTATTTTTAAAAAATATGATCCTGTTAATCTAGAGTCCTTATATTTTAAATTGACAAGAAACGTAACTGTTAATTGAACATTTCACTCCCTTGGCTCTTTGTAGAAGTAAATTTGCAATGAATTAATATATTGGTTAATGAACTGCATAAATATACTTGGTTTACAAGGATTCTTCACGGAAACACTAAATTTTGAGGGGGCGGAATGGTTCTCATAGCATTATTTTCCAACGTAAACGCTGTTTATAAACATGTCAAGTTTTAGGTCTCTCTGGGAAGGGGAAACAGACTGGAGTTTAGAATTACTTAATTTTGGGGAGGGGTGTTTTTTTGCCCTTTGATGTCGATCTGCCAGGGCAGCGGGGCGTCTTGCTTGGAGGCCTGAGTCAGTGTGGGGCCATTCTTTCCTGATCCAGTAATGGGGACTCTCCCAGCCTCCCCCCCCCCCCCCCCCCAGCCAGTGGTGCTGCTAACTCTTCTTGAATTCAAGAATTAGCACAGGAAAAAACTGCCTGCAACTGCTGACTTCTGCATTTAAAAAAATAATGGCGACTGACTTTGGAGACTAGAGGCTTGCACCCACACCTTTTCTTCTGTTGTTTTTCTTAATGGTTTTGTGCCGAGGGATTTGTTGTCCCATGGCACGTACTTTGTAGACATAGTATGCCATGTATGACCCTGACTGCCCTCTGCCAAATGAATAAGGATTAAGAATATATAATAAGTGCTTCCTCACCAAAAGGTTTTCTAAATGAAGTTTTTTTGTTTGTTTTTAAAGCACCAAAACCGGTATGAAACTACTGGTTGAATTTAAACTTGTTTCTTTAAAAAACTGCCACTTTATTGGCTGAATTAGATTGCTGATTTTTTAAACAATCCGTGTTTGTATTTAACCTTTCCCTAAATAAACTAATTTGACTGTGTAAGGAGCCCAAATCTTATTTTTCTTTTTAAAATGATTTTTAAAACATGGTCCTGTGTCTCTGCTTTGCATTAATAACACTTGTCAGTTCTTAAGACAGAATTTTATTTCGTTTGTGGTTCTTCTTCCCTTCCTTGCCCACCCACCTTTTGTGTTTTCTTTATTTTAGACTGAATGAAATCACAACTACTTTAACTTCTTTTGCTCTACTTGATATTTTAAAGTTTGGTAAATGTTACATGCTTGATTATGGAAGATTTTAAATTTTTGGAAATTTAAACTGGATTTTCTTGTATAGGATGATACATTAATATTGCTTTCAATGAAGGCAGACTTACTGTCGCCTTGTTCCTGTAGTTAAAAGAAATGACAAATCTGTAGTGAAATTTGGTGGCCAAGTGACAAAACCCCACAGATCTCTTACTGATCAAAGTGCGGATATTGTAGGAGGATTAAGACCCAAGTATAGTCATTAAGCTTCAGAAATATGTGGTTACAAAGTTAATGCTTACTTTTC
Organism: Cryptoprocta ferox; assembly: GCA_028646485.1. NCBI lineage: Eukaryota > Metazoa > Chordata > Mammalia > Carnivora > Eupleridae > Cryptoprocta > Cryptoprocta ferox. Next base: position 122,733,906 of record CM053577.1, read on the forward strand.
TCCAGAACTCGTGATTTCCAGACCAGAATACATGTGATCTATCTTTTAATATTTGGTATATATTTTAAGGTTTGTTTTAAACTACATTTTAAAAACCAGGCTCTTAGCAGGAGATAAACAGGTCCATTTGCATTAAATTTTAGAGCTGGAGAGAGGGCAGAAGGTAAAAGCCTCACTCTTCCACTTTAGAGAGAAGTAGAGTAAGACTTGCCCTAAATCCCAGAGTCCACTCAGGGTTAAGTTGGAATGAGAACCCAAGGCTTCTCACCTTTGCACTCCTGTCATCCTGTGCCTTTAGACCATGTGTACCTTGTGTATTAGACTGGACAGTCCTGTACTTAAACAATGAAAGTCTCAATTCCATTCATTCATTCAGTAAACATTGAACATCTGCTGTGTGTTAGGTGTCAAGGAGTGTTAAAGGTGAAAATGCAAAGACTTCTTAAAAGGAACGTGGTTCTTTAGAGAAAAATAAGTACTATAATACAAAAGGGTGATAGACAGAAGGTATAAATGACTCAGAGGCTTCATAAGGAGAGAAGCTGATATCTGTACTGGAGGTACTAGTGAGATTTTATAAAGAAAATGGCGCTGAATTCGACGTTGGAGTGTTTCAGCTGATAAAGATGGGTGGGCAGAGAGCATTCCAGGGGGAGAAAAGTCTGGGAGCAAATTCAAGGCCTGTAGAGTGGGTCTGCTTTTTGAGCATGCGCTCTCAGTGGGAAGCAGTAAGACACGAAGAGAAAGGGTAGGTTGTGGCCAGAGCCTGGGAGACGTTGACTCCACGGTGGGGAATGTGGATAGAATGTCAAGGAGAGCTGTTGCAGGTTTTCAGCGAACCCAGTGATAATCTCCTCCGTTGAAGGAGCAGGGACGGAAGACCGTCCTCGTCCTCGTGAGCCGTAGGACTGTTTTTGTGGCAGCAGTGAGCAGGGCGGAGAGGTGATGAAAGTCTGACTGAGGGTGGGGGCCTGGCCCCGGGACTGGAAAGTAGATGTGGCAGGTGGAGTGGCGGCTTCAGCTGAGAACTGGATTTGAGAGGCCAGGGAGAGCCTGAGAAAACAGGCTTGGAGTCGGGTGACTCACAGAATGGATCTTCTAAATATTTTTCTGGGAAGCGATTGCAGAGTAAGATTCAGTTTAGCTCCATCTATGGCAGACAACACTCTCATGGTTATTATCTTTGAGCAAGTTACATATTTTGCAAAAATATCAGATCGGTGGTTAATAATAGCTACCATCACCTGGCAAACACCTACAATGTGCCAGGTGTATTATATATGTTACCTTAAGCCTCAAGACAGACTTCCCATTTTACAGATACGAAACCGAGGTTAAAGTAGTTAATTTATGACCTGGCTGGGTCACACAACTGGTTAGTGATTGAGCTACGTTTGAATCCAGCATACTACAGTGGATCAAGAAAAGATCAAATCCTAGTCATTAGATTTCATCTTTTGGCCTTGTAAACTCTTCTACCTAAACCGAGTGTTTGCTTCTTTTTAACCTGTTGCATCCCTGTGAAATATTTATGCTCATAACCATCATATTCTTTTGTTAACACTCCAGTTGGGTTTCCATCTGCTAAGGAAAAAATACAGCGTGATGCTGCATTAAGCTCACTCACGTTGGTCAGACCTCCAAAGCAATCTTCAACAGCGCTTAATTTTTTCTCTAAATATGGGCATAATTACATTGTTGTTCAGGTGATTGAAATGTCTTGGGAAAGAAAAGAACTGCTGATGTCCCTCATGCCTCAGTGCTGACTGCTTAGGGTGGAGCAAAGGAGGGCTTGGGTGTGACATGGGGAGTCTCACTCAACCCTCAGCCAACCTGTCTTACCAGATGAGGAGCTTCTAGGAGTGCTTCAGTCTGGAGACCTGGGCGCTTACGGCACTGCCCCACCCTTTGCTTTTCTCTTTCTCCCTCCTGTACTAGGTGGGAAATGATCAGGTGTGGTTCTGATGTTGAAGGCACTGCCCCACAGACCCTAAGGCTCCTTGAGCCTCTCCTTTGAGGCAACATCCTGTAAAATGTGAGTGCAGCCCGCTATAAGATCTTATCACCAACACCTTGGACTGGATGGGGTCCAGGACCTGCAAGGACCTCATGGATGTGAAATCTACATTTCATGAAAATGATGACGCTTTTGCAAATAGGTCTAAGTTCTTGCTTGGGATTACATTTTTAAGACACACTTTATTTATTTTTGAAAGTTTATTTTTTCAGTAATATCTGCACCCAGCGTGGAGCTCCGACTCAGGACCCCAAGGTCAAGAGTTGCATGCTCTTCCAACGGAGCCAGCGAGGTGCGCCTGCAATTAAATTTTTTACATGCCCTGGCTTCATCAGGCACCTGAAAAAAAATTAAAAAGGAGCTGGCTTCTTGATGGATAAGCAGATAACCTGTCAATGAATTTTTTTTTTTTAGGCTTCAGAATGAATCTAAGTTTTCTCATGGCAGAATATTCAAAATAAAAATCCTTATTGTGGCATTGAGTTTGTAAGGACGAAATATTCATATGTCATTCCTGTTTAATGATGGAAAAAAGGGCATCTTTTTCTGAATTTTCTTATCCCTTTATGGGAAGTTCTTTTCACGCTGTTAAAATGTATCACTTTGTTTGAATTCTCTCAAGGTGTTATTTTCAGGTCTTTTTTTTTTAAATGTTTATTTATTTACTTTGAGAAAGAGAGAGAGAACAAGGGAGGGGCAGAGGGAGAATTTCAAGCATGTTCTGCCATGTCAGCGTAGAGCTTGACACCGGGCTCGATCCTACGAATTGTGAGATCATGACCCGAGCTAAAATCAAGAGTTGGGACGCTTCACCTACTCAGCCACCCAGGCACCCTTTTTAGGTCTTGTAATAACCTCTCTTCTTTTTCATCTTTTTTCTTCTTTCTTTTTTTCCTTTTTTTTTTTTTTTTTTTTTTTTGTTTCTCACCTCACCCCAGTATGATGCAAAATATCTTTGGGCTAAGTTCAAAATCATGCATTGAGACAGAGACACAAAATGAAAAAGAAAACAAATCTGAGAATCCTAGCCTAGCAGCAGCAGTGAGAACTGAATTTCTTCTGGGCTTGGTGGGCCTTTACTGATTCCTCTAAATGTCGTCAACCCCAGGAGGTGGGTGTGTTCCTACACATTGCAGATGCAGAAACCTCAGGCACCGGGAGTCCAAGTCATTGCTCAATGTCCCAGGCTGTCCAAGTGGCAGTGGCTGAGCAGGGAGTGGAACCTGTCTCCCGAACTCCAAGTGTTTATGTGAAGTTAATCGTATGTGACTTCGTTTGCCCTGCAATGCTCCAGTGCACAGAAATCGAGTGAAGATAATGAACATAGAAAGGAAGTGGAACTTTTATTAGAGACTGCTTCCAAAGCTCATGGGTGGGGACAAAAGGAAGGCTCAGAGGAGGCCCCCTTTCTAACACGTATAGAAAAAAACTCTCTTTATACATTGTAGGGATGGGAATGGGGGTAGAGGGCAGAATAGATGCGCTACCTGACTTGGCTTGGAAATCTGGGTAATGAGAGAGTGGTAGTATCCTCAGATCAGTCCTTTATTTACTTTCGTTTTGCTTCTCCTTTACTAAACCAAACAAACAAATATGCATTAAGTACCTTCTGTGTGCAAAACTGTGTTGTTAGGTGCGTGTAGGAGTCAAGGATGACTAAGACGTGGGACTTTGCTCTTCAGGAGTAGGACAGACAGGTGTGTAAATAGCTAGTGCAGAATGAGGCCAGGGGTGTGAACCTGAGAGTTCAGTGGAGGAGGCAGCAGTTGGGTCTCTAAGTTCTGAAGGACGGTTTGAACTTGTTAGTTCAGTGACATTTCGACTGATACATAGTGTGTTAGTGTGTCTTGGAGGTACGATATTGCCCTGAAATGAAGAGGTAAAGATATTTTCTTTTTACAAACATCAATTTCCCCTCTTTTTACTGAAGATCCTTTCAAGAAACTCGAAATAGTTTATGTGAAAATGCTTTGAACATGTAGAAGAGCTAAGCAAATAGGCTTTAAGATCCATATTAATGCATTACATAATTATAATTTCCAACAAATATTTATCGAGCTTTTCTATGAACCTAAAATACAAAAAGACATAAGATGCCATTTCTGGTACCTATTCAGGACTCTATTGATGGAATGAACAAAAGAAAGGCAAGAGATAAAGATGGTGTTAGAGAAGCAAGAAAAGAAGTAATCCAATAGGAGAGAAAGTATATACACAAGAATTAGTTGGCATGGACCACGTGTGCAATGAGCAATATTGATTTTTATAAAATGACTTTTAAAATCAGAAAGAGTAAGTTATTAAAAAATTTTTCTTTTACCTTGCAATGCTTCGTGCATTCAAAATATTTGTCTTGTATTTTTTTCTTTATTCTTGGCAATAGGCATTCAGCTAATGTCTCAATACAGCTAATGTTGAAGTTTTATTTTTAAAGAAAAGGATGTTATTTGGTGGTAGGAAAATAAAACATGAAAAGCTCTCTAAAATTGTTCACATAATCATGTGCTTTGTCCTTAAAATTTGGATTAAGATCCAGAACGGGTTTTCCTTTTAGCCATTGATGAAGGGATCTTTATGTAAACAGTTAGAACCATTACTTGTTTAAACAAGTTTTAGAATGAATTTTTTTTTTTTAATGTTTGTTCAGGCAGGTTCTTTGTCGTATGAACCACTTGCCTTTGTACGTTTGAAGATAAAACAGAATTTCTGAGAAGTTAAAAACTTTGAAGGACAAATGCTATTTTTTCAAGGATAGCTATTAATTTTAGTTTAGAAGTCAATTATTTTTTTATTGTTTTGACCCACACGAGTTTTGTCTTCTTGTGGGCTTTTTTAAAACATTTTTTTACATGACATCTTTCATCTTCCATGCCACTGACATGGGATTTAAAAATTGAACTTTGAGCTTTCTTAGTTCAATTCCCAACAAGGCTTAAAATCGCTGCACCCCAATACCTATACATACCAGTATTGAAAATTTTTTTGAGGCTAGGGATTTTACAGATCTTTACATGCTCGCTAAATAAGTACATTTATTTAAAAATTATTTCTTCATCCATGGTAGAATTTTGCATTTTCTCAGTCACTCTATGAACTGAAAAGGAAACTTCATTACCTACCATTAGAACAGATTTTTGTATTCTTATCAGTAGGAGTGAGTTTGATAGTTTCGTAAAATAGAGTTACAGAGGAGTGAGCTAAAGAAATCTTAGATAGCATCTAGCCTAACATGAGAAAACCGAGGTCCAGAAATTCCTGATCTAAAAAAAAGTTCTGAAATTGTGATGTGGTCAATTAAAAATATGACTTGACTTAAAAAGTTTTGAATGACACACAACTGTAAAAAAAAAAAAAGGCACGTGCTCCCTGAGCAAGCTCTCCTGGCTTTCATGCTGAGAACCCTGCATAATGTTGAGTGTCTGATGGCCGGCTGACTTGATGAGTCACAGTCCGTTTGCCTGCACTTTCTCCTTGATTCAAGTACAGCCATTTCTACATGGATTCTTCCTTGGGCCGAAGATAAGCAGATGGAACGTGAAAGTGGATTCTCTATTCCCCAGTCACTAAACCTCAGTGAGCCTGAGCCTCCCTTCCTCTGTCTTATTTTGCTGGGCCAAAAAAAGAAAAGTGTACATCTGGTTCCCTCTCTCACCTAGCTCTGTGTCCAAAGGGTGTTCTTGGCCACACCTCAGACTGAAGTGTGATTCTTACAGATGAAAGACAAGATGGGTAGATCTGGCTTTAAGAACCAGACCAAGTACTGGGCCGCGTGGGTGGCTCAGTCGGTTGAGTGTCCAACTCTTGATTTCTGCTCAAGTCATGATCTCATGAACCATGAGATCAAGCCCTGCATCCAGCTTCATGATGAGGGTGGAGCCTGGTTGAGATTCTCTCTCTCCCTCTCTCTGCCCCTCCCCATAGCACATGTAACATGCGTGTGTGCGTGCATGCCCTCTCTCTCTCAGTAAATAAATAAACTTAAAAAAAAAAAAAGGAACGAGATGAAGTCCTGAAAAGTTGTAAGATGAAATGTGGTTAATTAGATCATATTTTCCTGTAGACCAATAGCAAGGCCGAAGATTCTTCATTATGTTTTTCTAACACTTAGCTTTTCTTTTTTTGTTGTTTTTGTTTTTGACCCTTAAAAAGATTCAATTTTTTTGCATGTCTCTTTCCTGTACAGTGGCTAATCTATTCACCTAATTGCCAAGCAACACACAGAGGGTTTTAGTGGATGTCTGAGGCGTGCATGGTGAACATAGGCAAGTCTTTTAGAGAAGCATGAAGAATTCTTTTTAGAATTAATAGCAACATATGGAGTTACCTGTTTTGTTTTGTTTTTAATTTAAGTTCAGATCTATGTAGGGGAAAGGAAGTAGATGGCTTATCTTTATATTGATGTCAACTGCTCTCTTGAAGTAAAAATGTCTTCTAAAAGTAGGAGGGAACAAAAAAAATGTGGAAAGTCCATGTATTTTTAAGCCAACATTGAATTCCTTCACCTCCCTTTTTGCTGGATTCAGTTCATTCCTATGTCATGTAACTACTCTAATAGTTGGCTTTAAAGAAGCTGGTGAGTTTTCTGTTTTGTCACCAAATGAATTTAGTGTCATCACCTCACTCTTAAAAAGACTTGTATGTACACTTTGGTCCATTCATTCACAGCTGAGTTTGGCCTCCCTGTTTTTTGTTTTTTTATATACATTTTTATTTTAGGATGATTTTAGATTTATAGAAAAGTTGCAGATCTACGAGAGAGTTTTCATATATGCTTCACTGTTTCTTCTATCGGCCTCTGCCTTACAGCTCAATTTGTGATACTTTTTTATTACAGTAGCACACGTTATTAAATCATTTGAGGAACTTTGACTTTCCATTGCACTAAGAGAGAGCCCTTTCGATTATATACTGGAGACTGGCTTTCTTTGTGGGAATCACTCTCTGGACCAGATTGCTGGAAACAATCCCTAAACCTTTCAGAACAAAGGTACTCTCATCGCCTTTCAATAAAGAAAAGAAATACAATTACACAGGATCTTCCTAAATTCCTTATCCATCCTAGGGTTCTATATGAGGTTTCTGTATTTCCTAATTTTTTTCTTTGTCTCTTGAATTTCTTTCCTGTGATTCTAAGTCCATTGGAATTTTGCACAAGTTTTGACAACGGATGTAGTCCTGTTTACATCTCAGCGATACGAGAAGTGTGCCAGGTTTCCTGTACAATTCCGAGTGGAAGAAAGAGAAGGCTGTGCTTGTGGGGGGTGGGGGTGGGGTGCAGGTTTTGGTAGGTGGGCAGTCCAGGCGGCACCCTGCCTGGGCCTGCCTGAGGAGCCGTGGCATCATCTGGGAGTGGTTCCCAGGCAGAGCTTGGTTCCTCACCCACATACGCCAGCTAGTGCTGGCTTGCTGAGAAGCCTTCCTTGGAAGGAGGGACTGGAATAGGTGGCCGAGAAAGTCACTTGCTTCTCCAATGTGAAAAGACACAGAATCAGGTGCCGTGGGAGAAGTTTCTGGCGATCTCATCCTGGCTACGCATGGTAGAGTCTGTGTTTTCAACTCCCTCCTTTTTTTAAAACAGTGACTCGCTTTCTTTACAGCACACACAGACACCCCCCCCCCCACACACACAGGTACATACACACGTAAGAGAAAGTCCAGTGCATCCAACAGGCATCAAACAGTTTTATCTGCAGGTGTAGACCAGCCCTGGCTGAAGGCCTGTTGGCTCTGAAGCCCTGGGGGAAACTCAGGAGGCCTTGTCCCAAATAGTCAACAGTCACTTAATATGCTTTAAGTCTCTCTTCAACTAAGCTATAGGAGGCTGTGCTGTGGCATAATGAATGTATCTTGGCAAATTAAAAAGTAAGACTGTTGTATTCTATGATGCTCGTTTTACATATATTTGGAGCACATCGTATTCCCATAATCTCATTCTTTAAAATATAGAACATCTACAGGGGTACCTGGGTGGCTCAGTCAGTTAATTGTACGACTCTTCGTTTGGACTCAGGTCATGACCTCATGGTTCATGGGTTGAGCCCCATGTGGGGCTCTGCCATGACCGGGGAGCCTGCTTGGGATTCTCTTTCTCCCTCTGCCCCTCTCCCCTGCTTGTGCTCTGTCTCTCTCAAAATAAATAAATAAACTTAAAAAATATTTACAACACCACATTTACAACACCACCTTAAATTTTTTTTATGTTTATTTACTTTTGAGAGAGAGACAGAGAGATAGAGCACAAGCGGGGGAGAACAGAGAGGGAGACAGAATCTGAAGCAGGCTCCAGGCTCTGAGCTGTCAGCACAGAGCCCAACAAGGGGGCTCAAACTCAGGAACTGCAAGATCATGACCTGAGCCAAAGTCAGCCGCTCGACTGACTGAGCCACCTAGGTGGCCCCTCCCGCCCGCCTTTGGTTTTAGTTTTTGTTTTGTTTTTGTTTTGTTTAAGGTTTCTGCCACGCATCTGCCAGAAAAGTGTTTCATGTGAGATGTGCATTTGGGTGATTATCACTGTAGAGAAAAATATTCTGTATGGATATCTTGAAAGGAAAAGCAGCTTGTTTTTGCATAAAAGGTGTTTAAATTTCCCATCGCTTTCCTGACACCATATTTCTTTATCAATATTTTTGTAAAATAAGCTCTTCTCACACCTCCTACTGTTTTCCTCAGCCAGTCTAGCCTGTGAAACTTTCCTGTGCTGGGTGTGATCCCTCGAGATCTTCCCTTGGAGGGCCTTGTACAGATAATCCACATTATCAGTTATCATGGGACGAAGCAGGAAAGGTGATCAATAAGCTGCTGGAAATGTGTGTTTACAACTCAAGGGAATATTTATGGGTTGGATCTTAGACCTGTGGGACAAAAAATCTTGCTGGGAAGGACATTATCGGGCTAATTAGTAAAAGTGGAAAAAGTTCTATAGATTAGAAAATAGTATTCAATCAGTTTTGAGTGTCTTGATTTTGGTAATTGCCCTATGGTTGCATAATTGAGTGTTTATTCTTAGGAAACATGCTGAAATATGTTGGGGTAAAGAGTTTATGATTATTTTCAAATGCTTCAGACAAACGTACATAAATTTTTTCTTGATGTTTATTTTTAATTTTTATTAATATTCATTTTTGGGAGAGAGAGAGAGAGCACGCGCCTGCAAGAGCATGAGCGGGTGGTGGGGCAGAGAGAGGAAGACACAGAATCTGAAGCAGGCTCCAGGCCCTGAGCTGCCAGCACAGAGCCCGATGCAGGGCTCAAACTCATGAACTGAGAGATCATGACCTGAGCCGAAATCAGATGCTCCACCGACTGAGCCACCCAGGCGCCCCCAGATAAATGTATATATACAGCAATAAATACATACACATACAAAGAGGGGAAGAGCGGATAAAACCAACATGTGAAATGTTAACAATTAGGCAATCAGTGCAAAAGGTCTACAGGCGTGTTTTTGTTTCATTTTTGCAGCTTTTCCGAAAGTTTGAAATTATCTCGAAATGGGGAAAACATAAATTTCACATCTGCTTTCTTTGCATTTGCTTCACCAGTCAAACCGGTACAATGTCCAGGCACCAGAACCAGAACACGATCCAAGAACTTCTGCAGAACTGCTCGGACTGTTTGATGCGGGCCGAGCTGATCGTGCAGCCGGTGAGCTTTCTTGTTCTCCGAGGATACTGTCCACTTCTCTACCTTTGTTCCTGCTAGCATAGATTTCTCGTCCTGACCTGTGTATCCTTAGTCACTGGTGTCCTACACACGTAGGGTTTAGAGATTATCTTTTTCAAAACAGACTAGAGAGGGAGATGTATCTTCTTTATCTATTTGTTGGTTTAACAATGGCCATCGGTTTTCACAGAGTTTTTTTCCAACAAATGTTTACACCACAGATTGCCACCCTTTTGGAATTGCAACAACCTGTCATTTATTATTTCAATGATGATTGTTATGTTTTTTCTTCCTAGAAATGCAACATGTCTATGTCACTGGATTGTGACATACATCATCAGTTTAATAAGTTTTTTTAAATTTTTCAATGTTTATTTATTTTTGAGAGACAGAGAGACAGAGCATGAGCGGGGGAGGGGCAGAGAGAGAGGGAGACACAGAATCCGAAGCAGGCTCCAGACTCCAAGCCGTCAGCACAGAGTCTGACGCGGGGCTTGAACCCACGAACCGCAAGATCCTGACCTGAGCTGAAGTCAGACGCTTAACTGACTGAGCCGCCCAGGCGCCCCAATAAGTTTTTTTTTCAGGAAATATTATTGTATTGGGGGAACAATTCTATTTGGGAAAAGGAAAGGAAAGGAAAGGAAGGGAAAGGAAAGAAGGAAGGAAGGAAGGAAGGAAGGAAAGAAAGAAAGAGAGAAAGAGAAAGAAAGGAAGGAAGGAAGAAAAGAAAGAGAAAGAAAGAAAGAAAGGCAATAAAAAATTGAGGGAAAATGGTACCATTTATGAGATGCTCATGTTATTTCTGAGTATTAGCTAATGTTCTCACTGAAACAGGCTTAGCAATCATGGATGCCAGGCTGTTGTATTTGTAAAGTTTTTATTTTAAAACACTGTAGCTACCATTCAGATTTGCTCTGGTTTTGCTAAAAACAGCCTAGAGAATGGTAGGGCTGTAGACACCTTTTCCCTGTCTCCCTGATTTACTGTATCTCTCCAGCGAAGGAATTGAGTTTCAATCATCCCAATGCTGACATTAATGTAGGGGTTACACCTGGAATCTGGCCCCTCGAAAAGTTCCCCTGTTAAATTTAAAGAGGGATTTTAAACAAGTAAATTTATGTGTTTTGTCTGGAGAATATCTTAATGTTCTAATTTCTCACGTTTAGAGATCTGTGTGGGTTCTAGTTTATTTTACCCAGTTCAAACATAACTTCACTTTAGTTGGTGTAAAAGGATATTTGGGGCCCAGCAAACTAGCTTGACTCTATCTAGTTCTGGTGTTCTAAGTCTCTGATTTAACACACTCCCTGTCACAGAGCTGTAATTCCTTCGAAGAAAGCAAAACTGGAGGCTCTGGTGACTTAATATCGAATATGATGCACCCCAGTCCTGGACACCATTTGTTGTGGCCGTGGAAACATTTTACATGTGGTTGTAAAAATGTACATGGCATCATGTTCTCAGTTCATTTCGACTTCTGTGCGTCAAAGTGTAATCATGTCAGGAATATGTGGCATACTTGCTTCATTTGGCTGAGGTCGAATGAAAGCAACAGTTGTTAAATTAGAGGGAAAGCTCATCTATGGCCCTGAAGCAGCGGCCTATTGCATGTGAAAAGAGGAAGCTTTCTTTTTTCTTTTATTTTTTTAAATTTATTTTTGAGAGAGAGAGAGACAGCGCCAGCAGGGGAGAGTCAGAGAGAGAGGGAGACACAGAATCTGAAGACAGGCTCCAGGCTCTGAGCTAGCTGTCAGCGGAGAGCCTGACACGGGGCTCAAACCCACGAACTGCGAGATCATGACTTGAGCCGAAGCCGGACGCTCAACCGACTGAGCTACCCAGGCGCCCCGGAAGCTTTCTTTTTTTAAAACAATTTTTAAGTTTGAAATAATTATAGACCCACAAGGAGTTGTAAAAATGGTACAGGCCACCCTGGTGTACCCCATCACCTGGCTTCCCCCAGAGGTGACATCTCACACAACTGTGATGCATCATCAGAAGCAGGACATTGATTGCCCCAATACCATGAATTAGATAGCTTCCTTTTAAGAACTGAAAAGCTGCGTTCCTAGAAGATGCAGGAAAAGCTCAGTTTGTGTGTAAAAGACTTTATCCAGTACAGCGTTAACTGACCCCAGGGAAATTCCCATTGGATGAATGTTCTTTGTAAATATGAAACGTGGCATTTAACATATCGGAGCAAGGGAAAACTCCCATGTTCTGTTACTTTGCCTTTAAAAGCCTAGTAAAAATTTAAGATACGGTCCACAAATTTTGGTTCATGAGTCTGCCTATATTTACCTACCTGCCTCACCAAATTCATAAGGTAATTTGTCACATGCAAAATGGCAACTTCTACTATTTGTCAAGTTTATAAGCAGGAGCTTTTGCTTCCGTGAGCACAAGTGAAAGCTTTCCTCTCCAACATCGTGTGTCCTTCATGTGGATTCTTTCCTTTAGGAACTGAAGTATGGAGATGGGATACAGCTGGCTCGGAGCAGAGAACTGGATGAATGTTTTGCCCAGGCCAACGATCAGATGGAAATTACCGATAGCTTGATCAGAGAGATGCGACAGATGGGCCAGCCCTGTGATGCCTATCAGAAAAGGTATTGCCTTTAGCACAGAGCACACTTCCCGGCAGGCCATGCGAAGAAGAATGTCATGCACCCACTTGCACTCAATCTTGAGGCTCAGGTCTTCTCTTGAAGGAATCGCAGCATTCCAGAGGAAAGGCTCGCCATGCTTGGTATTTGCGCAGCTACTATATACAAAATGACCAAAATCACTACCTTCCTCTCATGTGGAATCACAAAGCTGCCATGAAAAGAATTAAACAGAGGTGCTTGAAGCAGTGGGCTTGTGTTGATTGGAGGGTTGAGTTTGTTATGAGATGTTACATGTACATCCATTTTTTTAGGGAGCAGCAAAAGCCTTGGGCATAGCATTTGACTTTCAAGAGTCTAATACCAAGGCAAGCTCAGTTTGATGCATACAGAATTGAGACGTGTAGAGTTGGAAAAGTAGTTCAGAGAAGAGATGGGTAGTCTTGATTTTGCTGTCATGGTACCTGGGGCCCTTGACACGAGGCAAATTCCCAGGGTGAAACTGGGTGGTGGGGTGGGGAAGCAGGAGGTGCTTACCAGGTCAGGCAAAGCCAGCGACACTTTTTGTGATGTTTCAGACTCTGAGCATCATGATATTGAGGTTCTTGTATGTGATTGAGATTCAAGTCATGTGGTAAAGAAAAGAATTCTTCAGGGGCACCTGGGTGGCTCAGTTGGTTAAACATCTGGCTCTTGGTTTCAGCTCAGGTCACGATTTCGCCCTTTTGTGGGCTTGAGCCTTCCATCGGGTTCTAACTGGGAGTGTAGAGCCTACTTGGGATTCTCTCTCTGTCCCTCTCTCTCTCTCTCTCTTTCTGCCCCTCCCCTACTCACCTGTCTCTCTCTCAAGATAAATAAATAAACCTAAAAAAAATAGAAAAGAATTCTTCAAATAAGACATTCATGACCTCCATGCTAACACAAAGGAGACTCAGAAGGGGGGAGTTTGTCCAGAACATGTTTTCATAGGCTGTTTTCCTGTCACAGTGTAATTGTTTTCCTTTCCTTTCAGACTGCTTCAGCTCCAGGAGCAAATGCGAGCCCTTTATAAAGCCATTAGCGTCCCTCGAGTCCGAAGGGCCAGCTCCAAAGGTGGTGGAGGGTACACCTGTCAGAGTGGCTCCGGGTGGGATGAATTCACCAAGCGCCTCACCAGCGAATGTCTGGGGTGGATGAGGCAGCAGAGGGTAAGCAGCTTCCAGATGAGGTTGGTTCTGGAATGTTCCACACCTGGGTGCCAGGTGTATAGAACATGGCAGGGTCAGCTGCAGTGGTCTGGCCACAGAGTGGTCTGGGACCTCAGTTGGCAGCAGAAACTTGCTGTTTTCTGTATTCATATACAATTTAAATTGAATCCTTGTTTTTTGAAATAAATAAAACTTCAGATTTTTTTTCCTTCCCTTTTGTAGCTTAGGGAATCAGCCTCATTGTTTTATGGTCCTAATTTGTCGCACAGGTAATAATTTAACTGGTATAATTTAATTAGTAGATTTTGAATATCTAGCTGTTACCATTCCCAGCCTGAAAATGTGTTGGAGTTCATGCGCTAAAGAACTTCATTGTTCTACTTGAATGGTGGTAAGGTGGTAAGTGACCTCATCTGTGTTACTGATAGGTACTTAAAAAAAATGTTGGGGAGATTCATTTAAAATGTTAAATTGTAGGAGCTGGAAACAGTAAAACTGGATATTCTAGTTTGGGCTCATTGGTTGCTTACCTTATACTTTTGAAGTATCAGTTGCCTTGTGCAATCATTACGTCACGGGTGTGGGAGGGGAGTAAAGTAATGGCAACCAAAGTATGTGCTGAGCCTTTCCCTACAACTGCAGTTTCTACAAAGTGTTTTCCAATGCTAATTACTGTTTTGTTGTTTTATGTGGTCATTAGGCCCTTTAATGAACAGGTGGCATTAGAAATATAATCGCGTAGATGGGGATTTTACAATGAAAACTTGATGCTAATGAACCACCCTTCTCTCCAGAAGGTGGATACCATAGAATGATAAGTTGTGCAGACATCGTGTGTTATGCCCTGTGGTTGTGGTTGTAAGAAATAATGATTTTGTTGTTTGTTGTCGGACCAATTGAGCAGTGGGTCCAAAGTTTCTCAACCATTTAACACTTTTTGTATGTGTTTTTACCTGAGTGGTGAGGGTTTACCAGTCTGTATACTCGTTCACTCAGTTAAGCTTTTCTCCCACTTGTTATAAAGACTATCTAGTACTATTACAGAAGGTGGGGCTTATAGAGGAGAAAAGTCAGTTGTCATCCCAGAAATGTAAATATGAGTCCTATTTGCATGTTTTCGGATTCTTTTCTGGTCTTCGAACACACATTTCTTGAGCTTTTTTATATCTATTGGCACTATACCGGTAAGGGAGTGTTCAAAAATTATGTTTCATAGTCGTGGAAATGAATGTGATTGAAGAAAACAAGACAGGTACACTCACATGCCAGATTTCTGTCCAGAGCAGTGTGGGGTTAATTGCTGTGTTTGAGCCTGTAATAAAATCCTGCTCAGGTAGGGCTGGGGGGAGGGGTGGTGCTCCAGTCCCTGTGGAATAAAACCCTCAAAGAAAGGCTTGGCAGAACCGATGGGGCTTGAACTACATCGTAAGTGATGTTAGGTGAGACAACCTTTGAACCAGATTACTAGTTTGGTGTGAAAACATCACATCACCTAATTCCTTCTTAGTCAGTATGACAGTTACATAAAATGACAGCTCATCACCGGTCATTTTCTGTATTCATGTTGGGCGTAGCTTGGCAAGAATCCTTTGTAGCAAAGGCTCAACATTTAAAAATTTTTGGAAAATGGCATTCTCCCGTGGACTCCGTTTTTTCTGTCGTGGTGGGGGAGTAGTTTTTAATAGGTGCCATTGATGAGTAAAGCAGTTCAGATAAGCTGGCCCCCATGGTTTCAAAGGAACTAAAAGTAGTTTTATCACTGACTGAGGGTTTGCTCGGATTCTCTCGGGGCCCTTTTCCTCTTATCCCTCTCCCCACCAAGCATAGCCTGCATTCTTTCTCACTCCCGGGAGACTGAGCCACAGGCCCAGCTAGCTGATAAGGGAGCAGCAGTGTCCCCAGCCACATAATCAGTAAGCTGTCACACATCTGTGCCAGGTTTTTGTTGTTTCCCTGATTTGTGTTTCTGCTGATGGACGGGTCAGATACTATACACCTGGCTGGTAATGAGGGGTGTGCACGGGAGCCTGGTCATCTCATTAACTTCCCAGTGCACTCACCTGTTTCTGCTTGAAAGCCGAAAAGAGCGAGGGAGAGAAAGGTCAAAGTCCTCGGTAACTTTCAGCAGTCTGACCGAAATGGCTCCCCTTTCTGAAGTCTTGCCAAGTGTATTAGAACATGGATGTGGCTTAGAACAATGTGTGTTATGTTCTTGCTGCAATACCAGACTGGAATGTTTGCCCTTGGCATGTGTAAGAGATGACACAGGTGATTTGGAAATTTACATGAGCTCATGCAAAAGAAACATGAGATAATAGACCTGCCTCAGTATGAAAGTTGTGGAATAGTACGCTTGTTTCTTAATATGTGGCATTCTTAAATTTGAAGTGGTGGGGACTCAAATTAGTCAGATTTAATTAAAAAAAATTTTTAATGTTTATTTATTTTTGAGACAGAGAGAGACAAGCATGAGCAGTAGAGGGGCAGAGAGAGATGGAGACACAGAATTCAAAGCAGGCCCCAGGCTCTGAGCTGTCAGCACAAAGCCTGACATGGGGCTTGAACCCATGAACCGTGAGATCATGACCTGAGCTGAAGTCAAAGGCTTACCCGACTGAGCCACCCAGAGGCCCCTAATTTTTAAAGAGTTAACATGAGGCTTCGAGTATGTGCTATAGTAACTTCTCTTTGAAGTGGGCCATAGGGAGTTTTGCATCCTGAAAGGTAATGGTAAATGCCAAGTTTAAAGAGTCAATAATTAACACGAATCAAAATAATTTTAACGAAATGAACAGTGAAAAATACTTTGAGGTCAGCTGTTTAGCTTGGGAAGTAGTACATGACTGAGCTTAATGAACTATTTCTGATGCACATTTTAAGATGAATATAGGGGCACCTGGTTTGCTCAGTCGGTTGAGTGCCCGACTCCTGATTTTGGCTCCAGTCATGATTTCAGGATTCGTGAGATGGGGTCCCACATCAGGCTCTTCAATGACAGCAAGGAGCCTTCTTGGGATTCTCTCTTTCCCTCTCTGCCCATTCCTGCACCTCAAAATAAATAAACATTAAAAAAAATAAAATGAATATATAGGAACTTCTATCAGTATTTTCTAATATATCATACACATGCTATACAGATACGTGCCACTTACATGTATGCAGATAGATTTTTTTTTCTTCAGAGGACATAATCTAGCTTTCAGTGATCTCCTTCCTGCATCATCTCTCCTCAGCCATGTTGAGCTGGGGTGGAACAAGTTGTGGGAAGTATTGGGCAAGCCCTATTCGCTGTTCAGGAATTTCAGGCCATTACAGATATTTTTTGGTTTCAAAAATATTGAATATTTACAACCTCAGTGTTATCTGAATGGAAGCTATGGATGCCCTTTGGTACTCTGACCCCTGATGCTGGGAGCTAAGGTGAGTCTGATGGAAGGGTTCGGAAATGAAGGGCACACTCTTTCCCTTGGCAGGCGGAGATGGATATGGTGGCCTGGGGTGTGGACCTGGCCTCCGTGGAGCAGCACATCAACAGCCACAGGAGCATCCACAACGCCATTGGGGACTATCGCTGGCAGCTGGACAAAATTAAGGCCGACCTGGTACTTTGAGATGTTTTCATTTCTAGGTCTTCAGAAAGCATACCGAAGGATTGTGTAATTAATTTCTCAATCCCAGGCATTTTTGTCTGAAACATTAGCCTAAGATTTCTTCCACAACAGACTGGAAATTTCTAAAAATCCCATTTCAGAAATGGGGAAGTAGACTCAAATAGACCTGCTATAGAGTGTGTTAACACTCGAGGAAGAGGTAAGCTGAAGGTGAAGGGCGTACACACCTGCATTTGAGCACAGTTTGTAGATGAGGATTTTTGAGGGTGGTAGGGTTTCTTGTTTGTTTGTTTTTAGAAAGCTAAGCATCTCTTAAGTAGAAAAAGAGCTACAATCATAAAATTTGTGTGCTTGGTGAATCCTTTCCTATGTGGTAATTCAATGTATTTGTAATAAAGGAAATCATATCTCTTCCTGACACTTTTCTTTTGTCAAAGGACTGACTTGCAGCTGGGTTAAGAATGACAGCATGAAATAATCACCTGATTTTAAGTGCCTGGATTTCCCCTTCCCCCCATCTCCTGCTTTTAAATCCCTCACTTTTTTACTTAGACCAGAAATACCTAAACTCACTTCTGCCTTTTTTCCTCCCTTACTTTTGTCTACTTGACTATCTCACCAAATTTCTCCCTTTTTTCTCTAAGTCTTAACATGTTTTAACAGGCGAGTCTTTAAGTGATCAGCCTTTTGTGGAGATAGCAACAAAAGCACAGTGAGGGGGCGCCTGAGTGGCTCAGTCGGTTGAATGTCTGACTCGATTTTGACTTAGGTCATGATCTCACAGTTCGTGAGTTCAAGCCCTGCATCAGGCTGTGCGCTGAGAATTCTTGGGATTCTCTCTCTTTCTTTCTCTGTCCCTCCCCTGCTCATTCTCTCTTTCTCTCTGTGAATAAAAAAAAAAGAAAAAGAAAAAAAAGGCCAGTGAGGGTTTGCCTTCAAACCCAACTGGGAAAAGGTCCCTGTGAGTAAAAGATTTCATAGAGCAAATACTTTTTTCTACTGAGGGATCTGAAGTCAGTATCTGACAAAAAGGAGGTTTAGAAGGGCTGCTCTTTCTCTATAAACCCACAAGGGGAATTCACTACTTCCTTGCTGTTTGTTGTTTTCTAGCGGGAGAAATCTGCCATCTACCAGTTGGAGGAGGAGTATGAAAACCTGCTGGTAAGCGACTCATTTCTGACGTCTCTGCATTCAGTTCAGTTCAGTTTCATAAAAATGGAGAACAGCCTGGGCGGGCGGCACCTAATGACCCAGGAAGTACCTGGAAGTGTAGTTAGGGGCTTGTCGATGCTAATTGCGTCTCTCCTGCTGGTGTTCCTTCATAAGTGAATGTTAAAAGACCTTTTTCTGAAGACAGTATTCAGTGATGTTCTATTTACAAGTTGAGTGTCACGTATATAGCATGTATTACATACTTGCAGTTAAAGAAATAAAGCTTTTCCACTTGTGAATTGCAGCCTTTTTATGAAGTATAAACAAAAATAAGACTTGTTTCTCCTAGATATTGATGAGACCATCATCCCCATTTTATGACAAACGTGAAACCAGTTCACCTTATTGGTATGAAGAACAATTGCCATTTTTTCACCTACATGTGACACCCTGGGTTCACGTCTTCGATATTTCCTTATTGGCAGTAATCCTTTTTTTAAAAAAATTTTTAAAGTTTATTTATTTATTTTGAGAGTGACAGAGACTGACAGTTATCCTTTTAAAATAATGTGGCTAGTGGTGACACAATTGTCCTACTTGATCTGCGGTGTGACTGATGGCACCTTGAAATTTTGGGGTGTGGAAGAGGGCAGGAAAAACTTATCTTTCTAAGCATCCGTTTTCCCCCTTGTAGTCCAGAACTCATTCCTGAAACCAAACATCAGTGTCTGAATCAAGACCCTTTTGGATTAGGCTATTCCATTGAATCTAAAATTGCTCCCTTGTTAAGTTTGGATGGATTTTTTTTTTAACATACTAGGTGGTCAGTGAAGATTTTACTGATTCATGTGATTTATGTATTTATTAAAAACATTTTTTTAAATAAAAGGAACTACACAGATTTATCTGTGGAATCTGCAGAGAATACCAGTAAGGTGCATACTGTTATGGTAATGCTGCTTTTGAACTTGCCTTGCAGAAAGCGTCCTTCGAGAGAATGGATCACCTGCGACAGCTTCAGAACATCATCCAGGCCACGTCCCGAGAGATCATGTGGATCAACGACTGCGAGGAGGAGGAGCTGCTTTATGACTGGAGTGACCGGAACACCAACATCGCCCAGAAGCAGGAGGCCTTCTCTGTAAGCTCGCCCCTTAGACTTGTACATGTGAGGCTCTTGCCTGGGAGGCCCCGACATGGGGACGAATGCCTCGCAATCATTTAATCGGCTATGTGGAATTCCGTCTCAGGTGAAATGGTCATGAAAAGCCATTCCTTTCTGGAAGCTTCTCAGTGACTCTAGAGGGGCAGTGCATTGCTTACCATGCTGGAAGACAGTAGATAGAGTCAGAATTACACATTCGGGTATCCCAAAGTGTGTGTAGCCCAGTGGGATGGTGCATTCAAACCTAGGAACAGGAAATCTTAGCATTAGTTGTCGCGGTCCCTTTACCTGTGTGTATTGGGACAAGACATGTCTCTGGTGTGACCTCTGCCACGTACTGGATGATCTCAAACATCCTTTCTGGTCTTTCAAATGCTATGATTCTTGAGGACACCATAACACGATTCTTTGACATTGTTCATTTCCAGAATGCAGTTTTTTGTGTTCTAATTTCCCTTAAAAAAGGGTTCCCTTAAAGAAGTTCTACTTCTAAGGGTAGAAGTGATGGCAGGCTAATGGTGACTTTGCTCTGACGGATTTGTTTTTCTTTCATTTATAGATACGCATGAGCCAACTGGAAGTTAAGGAAAAAGAGCTCAATAAGCTTAAACAAGAAAGTGACCAACTTGTCCTCAACCAGCATCCAGCTTCAGACAAAATTGAGGTGGGCTTCATGAGATATTTTTATTAGAGAGTAAAGGGGAACTTTTTGTAAAGTAAAGCCATGACAAGTTTATTTTACATATTTTGGATCAATACCCTAGACTGGGGGTTGGCAGGCTTTTCTGGAAAGGACCAAATAATAAATATTTTAAGCTTGCAGGCCATTTGGTTTCTGTTGAGATTACTTAACTCTGACATTGTTGTGTGAAAGTAACTATAACAATATGTAAGCGAATGGGCATGGCTGTGTTCCGATAAAACTTTATTTGTTAACACACACAGTGGGTCCATTGTAGCGTTTGGGCTGTGGTTTGCCAACCTCTGCCCTAAACTGCCATCTGTGGGCTGGGCTCAAGGCCAACATTAGCTGGTAGCAGCATTGCAATGGCCACACTGGTTGTTAAAAACTCTATTTCGTATCAGTTGGTAAGAGTCACTGCCTTAAGCCCCTCAAGCCCTCTGCATGGGTTCCTTGGATTTCCTCATCATCTAGCAGCTGTATAGGAACAGGGTGCAGTGGAAGGACCCTGCCTCAGAGCCACCCCAGTGCCTGTTCTGATTCTGATTGGTCAGTAACTATGCCATTTAAGTGAATATTTTGACTAATCTCCTAATGGTATCTATTTGCTAAAACTGGTTTTAAAGTTTAATTTCTACCATACCACGAGTTCCCTATTGGGAATTTTTTGTTTTAAATTTTATTTATTTATTTTGAGAGAGTGAGAGAATGCATGTGCACAAGTGGGGGAGGGACAGAGAGCCAGAATCCCAGGCAGGCGCCGCACTATCAGCACAGACCTCACACACTGTGAGATCGTGCATGACCTGAGCCGAAACCAAGAGCTGGACGCTTATCCATCTGAGCCCCCCAGGCACAACCACCCCCCATTGGGAAAATTTTGTTTTTCAATTTTTAGAAAAATGTTTGATTTGGTACTAGATAAAATATGTTTTGTAGCTTTTATTCAGGCTCACGTGTCTGTTGAAGAATGGACGTCCTTGTCGCTGAGTGACGATGTGACGGCCCATGTGCTCTTGTTTCAGGCGTATATGGATACTCTCCAGACCCAGTGGAGCTGGATTCTGCAGATCACCAAGTGCATTGATGTTCATCTCAAAGAAAATGCTGCCTACTTTCAGGTTTTTATGCTTCGTAGTAATTTAATTATCGTATGGGTCTTTAATACCTTACCTTTAAAAAAAAATATTTTTTTGATGTTTTATTTATTTTTGAGAGAGAGACAGAGAGACCCAGTATGAGTGGGGGAAGGGCAGAGAGAGAGAGGGAGACACAGAATCCGAAGCAGGCTCCAGGCTCTGAGCTGTCAGCACAGAGCCTGACATGGGACTCAAACTCCTGAACTGTGAGATCATGACCTGAGCCGAAGTCAGACCCTTAACTGACTGAGCCACCTAGGTGCCCCCTGATACCTTATCTTTTGAATGTATTTCTAAAGCACTGGATACAGTCTTCAAAATATTTTACAAATCCCATTTTTTGGCTTTTCATGTAGAGGGGCACAGATTGGCAACCTAGTCATGAGTCACTCAGATGTCTCTTGCTGTCACATAAGTTAATATAGCCTCTGCTCTAACCCTTTGCTTTAGCCAGCCACCTATTAAAATAGACTCCGGGAAGGTAGTCCTTGAAATGGAAAATACTAGTTGCTTACTGAGTTCCTTTTCATTAATATGCAATCACTGTCATCTTTAATAGTTTTTTGAAGAGGCCCAGTCAACTGAGGCCTACCTGAAGGGGCTTCAGGACTCCATCAGGAAGAAGTACCCCTGTGACAAGAACATGCCCCTGCAGCGCCTGCTGGAACAGATCAAGGAGCTGGAGGTATCGCAGAACAAAAACAGACAGAACACTGATTCCTTCACAAGAAAACGCCTTTGGAAACCATACTTCACGTTCACACCATGATATTCTTTCCTGCCCGCTTAAGTCATGGCTCTGTAGCTTCCGAAGTGGCTTGTTAGGAAAGGGTCCTCTAGTCCCTGCAGACAGATGAACCCGTGGCTTTTTGTAGCTGATGCAACTGTAGCAATACCTAATTTGTAACGTCGTAGCTGCTATGTTCATGTCATTTGCAGGTCTTCCCTGAAATTCACTGAGCATCTATGCTGAAGTATGATCTGATTTGCAATTGCAGAAAGAACGAGAGAAAATCCTGGAGTACAAGCGTCAGGTCCAGAACTTGGTAAACAAGTCCAAGAAGATTGTGCAGCTGAAACCACGCAACCCAGACTATAGAAGCAACAAGCCCATCATTCTCCGGGCTCTCTGTGACTACAAGCAAGACCAGGTAGGCGCTCACTTATTCAGAATGATGCACACATTTTCCTTCTTTGCCTAGAGATTTTGCCATCGAGGGTGTAGAGTTTAATCCAGGTTTCGGTGGGCAGCCGAGTCCATGCCTTTCTTTCCTACACAGAGCAGCAAGCTGTTGAAATGAGGCAGCTTTGCTCTGACTCCCATCATAGCTCTCGATAATTAGGACAGTGGTTATTATTTTTTAAATGTTTATTTATCTATTTTGAGAGAGATGGAGAGAGCGCGCATGGAGGGCAATGGCAGAGAGAGAGGGAGAGGGAGAATCCCAAGCAGGCTCCGCGCTTCGCACAGAGCTCCGCACAGGGCTCTATCCCACGACCCTGGGATCATGACCTGAGCTGAAATTCCAGAGTTGGATGCTCAACCACTGAGCCTCCCAGGCACCCAGGCAATAGTTATTTTTTTAAACTATTTATTTTAAGTATTAATATTTCTCTTTCTCTAATATGCAGAACTTCATCTGTGATTACCCTTTAAATCTTTTTTTAAGCTTATTTATTTTGACAGAGAGTATACAAGAGTGGGGAAAGGGACAGATAGAGAGAGAGAGAGAGAGGGAGAGAGAGAATCCCAAGCAGCCTCCACACTGTCAGCCCAGAGCCCGACATGGGGCTTGAACCCATGAACTGTGAGAACATGACCTGAGCTGAAGTCAGATGCTTAACCGACTGAGCCACCCAGGAGCCCCACCCTTTAAATCTTAAATTTTAAAATCTTTAAATTTCTTTTAAGGATCTTTAAATTTCTGACATGAAAGAAAGGGGGTATGTGACCATTATGCTATGTTTGAAGTGAATGTGATTACAGATATTATGAATTGATTGAGCATATTAATCCTGTAGGTATTTATATGGAAAGATGACTTGTTTTTACTTATTACTTATGTGATTCCCACTGCTCTGTTTCCTTTTTTTCCTATAATTTTTTTAATGTTTATTTTTGAGAGCAAGAGAGAGAGGCAGAGCATGAGCAAGGGAGGGGCAGAGATAGAGGGAGACAGAGTTCAAAGTAGGCTCCAGCCTCTGAACTGTCAGCACAGAGCCTGATGCAGGGCTCGAACTCATGAGCTGTGAGATCATGACCTGTGTCAGACACTTAACTGACCGAGCCACCCAGGTGCCGCCCCACAGTTCTGTTTTCTTGTAAAAATTATGGAGGACTGAAAAAATATAAAATATGATCCGATCAGCTGGTTAGATGCATGTTATAAAACAGTGGCGTTTATTCTAGCAGGTGGAAATGTTTTAAGAACTTTCATGGGAGGGGCACCAGGATGGCTCAGTCACTTAAGCGACTGACTTCAGTTCAGGTCATGGTCTCAAGGTTTGTGAGCTCCAGCCTCACATCGGGCTCTGTGCTGACAGCTGGGAGCCTGGAGCCTGCTTCGATTTCTGTATCTCCCTCTTTCTCTGCCCCTCCCCCACTCGCACTCTGTCTCTCTCTCTCTCTCTCTCTCTCTCTCTCTCAAAAATAAACATTAAAAAAAAGGAGCTTGGATGGAGAGAAGCAAGTTGAAATAGAGTTATGAAATACATAAATATCAAGCTTATTACATTTCACTGGTTAAGATAGTTATCTTATTTGAAGTGTACCCATTTCAGGAAGCTATGGAGTGAATTTGGAAAGTAAGCTATTCAGGGGGCTGGGGGTTCAGTCAGTGAAGCATCTTGATTCTTGATTTTCGCTCAGGTCATGATCTCACAGTTCGTTAGATGAAGACCCATGTTGGGCCCTGCACTGATAGTGCAGAGCCTGCTTAGGATTCTCTCTCTCCCTCTGTCTCTGCCCCTCCACTCCTCATGCCTGTGCTCTCTCTCCCTTTCTGTCTCTCAAAATAAATAAATAAACTTACAAAAAAGTGAGTATGCTATTTAGATATTGTAGTTAATTTAGAAAGTTATTTTCTAGGAACAGAATTTCAGAATTTGTGATTTTTATTTCTAAAGTTTAAAAGCAAGTGAATGAAACAAGTGACTCCCATGTACTCAAATCTAATATATAAAATATGAACTCACAAAAATAGAAAAGCCATGGGTGGAGTTTTTGCTTTACAAAAGGATTTCTCACCTTACTGATGTATTCCCCTGGCTGTCTTTGGAAAGTTACTTTACCTAATTCATTTTATACACACCTTTTAGGCTCACATGTATTATTTAAAGCATCAGTATTGTTGGGGTGTATAAAGATCATCTTCATTTAAGGAAAAATAAAAAGATAAAAGCTCAAACAGTTTGTACATTTCATCTCCATTTCTGTCTTTGAGAAAAAGATAAAAATGTGTACTCATGAGTAAAGGCGAAACATGGGGTTGCTTGCCTTACAGAAAATCGTGCATAAAGGGGACGAGTGTATCCTGAAGGACAATAATGAGCGCAGCAAGTGGTATGTGACGGGTCCAGGAGGTGTGGACATGCTCGTCCCTTCTGTTGGTCTGATTATCCCCCCTCCGAATCCTCTGGCCGTGGACCTCTCTTGCAAGTAAGTTGTTGAAGTTCCTAGTAGCCACAGCATGAATGCAAGTGTGGAGAAATAGGGCAAATGCTTATATAAGAAATGTAGACCAACCCTTTTTCACTATAATCCCCTCCCTCGAAAAAAGGAGCCTGAGGAAGATCCCCTTGCATTGTCATGCAACTTTGTGTTGAAGATACTATAGTTTTTATTGGAAGTTAAAAAAGAATATCCGACTGTATAGGGGGACTGGAGGAAGGCATTCTTTTTAAAAAATATATTAAATATTTAATATGTAAATATTAAGCAACCCACAACTGCACAAGCAATGGGCTAAATGAGAAATCAAACAGCAAATCAAAATATGTCTCAAAACCAAAGAAAAAGCAAATGCAATATTTCAAAATGTATAGGATGCAGCAGAAGCAGGTGTTAGAATGAAATTTATGCTATAAATGCTTGTATTAAGAAAAAAAGTTCAAATAAACAACTTAACATGACATCACAAGGAACTAGAAAAGAAGAAACTTAGCTGAAATTTAGTAGAGTAAGGAAAGAACAGAGAAAATCAGAAAGAAATAAAGTAGAAATCAGAGTAAACAATAACAGAACATTGAAATTAATAACCAGTTTTTCTGAAAAAACAAAACAAAGCAAACAAAAAAACAAAAACAAAATTGGCACTGCTTTAACTACAATAAGAGAAAAAAGAGAGAAGACTCAAAAACCAAAATGAGAAATGGAAGAGAAAACAGTACAGTAGGTAACCACAGAAATACATGGTGTGATAACAGTGTGTTTACTATAAATAATTATATGCTAACAATTCAGATAACTTAGACCAAAAAAACCCAGATAATTCCTAAAAATGTACAAGTTACCATGACTGAATCTCAGATCTTGAATCTAAGAAATAAGAAATCTTCTTAGACCAATCACAAGAATGCAAGTTGAATTAGGAATCAAAAATCTCCCAGCATAGAAAGGCCCAAGACCATATGGTTTCATTGGTGAATTCTACCAAACATTAAAAAATATATAATTAATGACAATCTTTATCAAAATCTTATAAGTAATAGAATAGAAGAAACACATTCAAAATCATTCTATGAGGCCATTACTACCCTGATTCCCAGGCAGGATAAATATGACACAAAAACCAAAGAGTCTAGTTTGTCCAACATAAGTATTGCTACTCCGACTTTCTTTTGACATCCATTTGAATGATAAATGTTTTTCTATTCCTTCACTTTTGATCTGCAGGTGTCTTTAGGTCTAAAATGAGTCTCTTGTAGGTAGCATACGAATAAGTTTTTTTTTATCCTTTTTGACACCTTGTGTCTTTTGATTAGAGCATTTAGTCCATTTACAGTCAAAGTAATTATTGATAGATCTGTATTTATTGCCACTGTATTACTTGTTTTGTCATTGTTCCTGGAGATTTTCTCTGATCCTTTCTTGTCTTTGTCACTTTTGGTCTCTCCTTTGCACTCAAGGAGTCCCCTTTAACATTTCTTGCAGGGCTGGTTTAGTGGTCATGAACTCCTTTAGTTTCTGTTTGTCTGGGAAACTCTTATGTCTTCTATTCTGAATGTTAGCCTTGCTGGGTAGAGTATTCTTGGCTGCAGATTTTTCCTATTCAGTACCTTGAATATATCATGCCACTCCCTTCTGGCTTGCCAAGTTTCTGTTGAGAAATCTCCAGCTAGCATTATGAGTTTTCCCTTATGAGTGAAGGACTTCTTTTGTCTTGCTGCTTTTAAGATTTTTTATCACTATATTTTGCAAATTTAATTACAATATGTCTTGGTGTTGGCCTGCTTTTGTTGATTTTGATGAGAGTTCTCTGTGCCTCCTGGACCTGGATGTCTTTAAGGAGACCATTCTTACCATGTATCTTGAAGGCATTGTTTCAAAGTTCTTTTTCCCTTCTTAGACTATCAGTAATTTTGCAGGTAGCCACACAAAAAAATACCTTTCATATTAATACCTGCTCATCAATAAGCAAGTAGAGCATTCATTTTACAGATTGTCTATAGCAGATTCTTTTCCACCTTTAATTATGGAAATCTTCAACCATACACGGAATAGGGAGAGTAACATAATGAGCCCACATACCCACTTCCAAGCTGCAATAGCCATCAACATTCCATGACCGGTTTCTCCCTGCCATCCTGCATGGTGTTAGACCTCTGTCAATTAAAAAGTTGCTGGCAAACAACACAATAACAAGGAAATGTATATTTTGAGCAAAAGTAAATTATCTATACTAACGTAGATCATTGAGAATGAACTTTTGGGGAGTAAATGAGTCCAGATCCATTGAAACGCTGAGTTTTTGGAAAGTATACATTCACTGTATACATTAAGTTTTACTCTGTGAGTTCTGGTTTTAGTTTTGATGCAGTATGTAAGCACGGCCAGCTTTCCTGTTTGGGTGAAAGTTTGAAAGCCGGCTCCGGTGTGTGTTCCCCTTGTGCCTTCCAGGATCGAGCAATACTACGAAGCCATCTTGGCTCTGTGGAACCAGCTGTACATCAACATGAAGAGCCTGGTGTCCTGGCACTACTGCATGATTGACATCGAGAAAATCAGGGCCATGACTATTGCCAAGGTACATCCTGAGGACCACTCAGGCTGCCCGGAGGAGGTGCCAAGCTGCTCCCTGTGGTGCTTCTTTCTGCCCGGCAGACCTTTTAGCAGCGCAGCTAATGCTTTCGTATCTCATTGAGAGAGTCCGCTCAGCCTGCCTGCGAGGCTCTGGTCCATCCTGTATAGGATGGGAGAGATTTGCACACAGCTGGCTCTGGTACAAACAGAAGTACTGATCGAAGTTGTCCGACAAGCCAGAAGTACCCGTGGAAAAAACACGTGGTCCTTTACTATCCTGGGTCCTGTTGTCCTTTGATGTAATGGAAAGCTAGGTTATAAGTTATTAACTGGATATCACAGAAGTGAATGGGGGAACAGAATTCATGGAATAACGCCCAAAGCAGTCGTTCCTCTAGATCAGTGGTTTTCTTTTCTTTTTTTTTTTTTTAATGTTTATTCACCTTTGAGAGAGAGAGAGAGACAGAATGCAAGCAGTGAGAGTCAGAGAGAGAGGGAGACACAGAATCTGAAGCAAGCGCCAGGCTCTGAGCTGTCAGCACAGAGCCCGATGCAGGGCTCAAACTCACGAACCATGAGATAGTGACCTGAGCCGAAGTCGGATGCTTAACTGACTGAGCCACCCAGGCGCCCCAAGATCAGTGGTTTTCAAGCTGTGGTCTGAAGAATCCCAGCTTAAGGGGTTCTGCTCGGGATGACAGGGCCAGTAGAGGCACAGAATGAGTTAAGTCTGGGATCCCTTTATTTCCCCTTTTCTCTTTTCAGTCAGAGCAGCTTTGCTGTGATCTGCTTTAGATTTGCAACTTCTGAGTAATATTTCCTTTGAAGAATAAAATTCTGTAGGAAAAATCAATTGACAACCCACTGTTGTGGTTCTGAGGAGCAATCACGTAATTCTCCAGAACCTTTTATATCTTAAGGGGCCTTTGACAAGTATTGCCTTAAGCCCCCTCTAGCATAGGGCGTTTCTGGGCACTCCTCTTGGTCCCCCTGTGGGGGTAATCAAACACTCCTGCCTGGTTTACTTCCAGCTGAAAACCATGCGGCAGGAAGATTACATGAAAACAATATCTGACCTTGAGCTTCATTACCAAGAGTTCATCAGAAACAGCCAGGGCTCGGAGATGTTTGGAGATGATGACAAGCGGAAAATGCAGTCCCAGTTCACGGATGCCCAGAAGCACTACCAGACCCTGGTCATACAGCTCCCTGGCCACCCCCAGCACCAGACAGGTTTGGAACGTCTATTCTTTGTGTTATCAACCACACACATAGCTTTTTTTATAGCTGTTTTTTTTTAAACATTTATTCATTTTTAAGAGAGAGAGATAGAGCATGAGCGGGGGAGGGGCAGAGAGAGAGGGAGACACAGAATCCAAAGCAGGCTCCAGGCTCTGAGCTGTCGGCACAGAGCCCAATGTAGGGCTCAAACTCATGGTCCGTGAGAT
Source organism: Cryptoprocta ferox (assembly GCA_028646485.1). Lineage (NCBI taxonomy): Eukaryota > Metazoa > Chordata > Mammalia > Carnivora > Eupleridae > Cryptoprocta > Cryptoprocta ferox. The sequence goes on from CM053577.1 coordinate 122,762,819, forward strand.
CATGACCGGAGCTGAAGTCAGACGTTTAACCGACTGAGCCACCCAGGTGCCCCAGCCACACACACAGCTTTAACAGAAAGTAGTTTGCATGAACTAGTTTCAGGATCACCATTGAAAAACAACATATCAAAAGTCATATATACACTAAATTTTCAGAATCAAATCAAAGAAGGAGCTGTGGTTTATGCGGTACAGACACTTTCTGAGCACAAGCACCCTTCTAGCTAGGAATTCTCTGACTTGTGTGGTCCTAACATATTTTTACAGTAACCACAACTGAAATCACTCACCTTGGTGCCTGCCAGGATGTCAACCATAATAAAGTGATTGAAACCAACAGAGAATATGATAAGCAGGAAACATGGATGCTGATGGAGCTCCAGAAGATTCGCAGGCAGATGGAGCACTGTGAGGGCAGGATGACCCTTAAGAACATCTTGCTAGCAGACCAAGGCTCTACACACCACATCACAGTGAAAATAAATGAGCTAAAGGTAGGCATCCAGTAATATTTTGTTCAATTCCAGGCATATTAATTTATCTGAAAACTAAAAAAACCTCCTGGTTTAAATATTTATAGGCAGGAAGCACTAATTTTCAAGAAAACAGGCTTCTGGCAGGATTTCCTTTTTTCTTTCTCATGCTTCCAAATTTGTAGAAGGTCACTGGACTGGGGATGAAAGCATTGTAGTGTTGGTTTGTGGGTTGTTGGATCAGGCCCCAGTGTTTGTTCTCTGTGCCACATAGTCCTTTGTTCATTTTTAAAGTTTTCATAAACATTAATTTGGTTGCTGCCTGAAACCACCTATGATATGGGATAAACAAGTAGAATTTTTTTTAAGTTTATTTATTTATTTTGAGAGAGACAGAGATAGCATGAGTGGGAGAGGAGCAGAGAGAGAGAATCCCAAGCAGGCTTCGTGCTGTCAGTGCAGAGCCCGATATGGGGCTCGAACTCACAAACCGTGAGATCATGACCAAGAGTTGGACGCTTAACTGACCGAGCCACCCAGGTGGCTTGAATTATTTATTTATAGATAGGAAACTGACATAGAGAGATTTGTTTGGTGGGGGTTGGGGGAGGGGGAGGAGGTAAAACCTCAAAGCTGTAGAGAGAGCTGGGATTATGACCTAGTCAGCTCCCAGCTCTGTGATCTTTCCTGCTCAGCCACGCCTGCACACTGCATTGGGATATCTAAGATAATATATCCTGAGTAAGCGGCCCATGTTTACACAGCGCTGATAAGGCCTCCTCAGAGAAGGAAATGAAATATCAACTCTGTCTCTTGAGTCTTTTCCATTTAGTGGACTACTTCAGGACAAAAAATGATTATAAGAATCACACAGTTAAATCAAGAGCTTTCCTTCTTTTTTGACAGAGTGTGCAGAATGATTCTCAAGCAATCGCTGAAGTTCTCAACCAGCTTAAAGATATGCTCGCTAACTTCAGAGGTTCAGAAAAATACTGCTATTTACAGAATGAGGTATTTGGGCTGTTTCAGAAACTGGAAAATATCAATGGCGTTACAGATGGCTACTTAAATAGGTAAACGCCCCGAACATTTATCACATATCTTTGCTTTTCTCAAGCTTCATTTTGTCAGACTTCATTTGCTCTGTATGCTTGACTTACTGCAGTCTTGCCTTACAGTTTTTCTGTTCACTACAGACTTACTTACATTCTTCTGTGCTTTTGAGATGGTAATTTTGAGATGTTAATTCCACTGTTGTGAAATCTAACGTGTTTTACAGCTGAGGTATATGCTGTAAGAGTCAGGACTTGGAATTGTTCAATTAATGCACAATGGCTGTCTGAATGATGGTACAGAAGGTCGGAGGAGGAGTTTATTGCTCCTGCAGCTTAGAATAGGCAAAATAAATTTTTATCGGCTTCTTTCATTAATAGTGGCAAGAGCCAAATGTTCAACGGCTAATTACGTCGCTGGCAATATTATTTGCCTCCTTTGCTCTTTACAGCTTATGCACAGTAAGAGCTCTGCTCCAAGCTATCCTGCAGACAGAAGATATGTTAAAGGTTTACGAAGCCAGACTCACTGAAGAGGAAACCGTGTGCCTGGATCTGGATAAAGTAGAAGCTTACCGCTGCGGACTGAAGGTAACTGAAAATAACTGAAAGTTCTGTTCAGTTTGTAACAGTGCCCCGGTTTATGGGAAATCAGTGGGACCACTCAGTCCCCAAATCCAAGGCTTCACTACATTTATATGAGTTTGGGGATTACTAGATTTCATTAGCCACACGTGGTTGGTATCTGTTGTCTCTAGCACACTGTTTTCCAGACTGTACTATTAGGAACTATGTGCAGAGGTAATTTGTGGTGAGATTCGTTTGGAAAACACAGAGTTAAACATAATTGAACTGGTTTCTTCACTATAGGACTTCTCTTCTTCTTTAATATATTCATATGTATTGGAATTATTCAGGGACAGAATAGTGTATTGTTAGCATTTCTCAAACAAATATACACATTAAATCCTCTATTAATCGGGTAGCGTAAGAAGCTAGATCATTGACATAAAATTAGGAAATGCAATCAGTGAATATGTTTTTCTGGATTGATTACTACTTAAAAATACAAATATTCCAAGAGATTAACTTGTACTTTCTTTCTCCTGTGACAGAAAATCAAAAACGACTTGAACTTGAAGAAGTCATTGTTGGCCACCATGAAGACAGAGCTGCAGAAAGCCCAGCAGATCCACTCCCAGACTTCACAGCAGTATCCACTTTATGACCTGGATCTGGGCAAGTTCAGTGACAAAGTCACACAGCTGACAGACCGCTGGCAAAAAATAGACAAACAGATAGACTACAGGTGTGCCAATTTCCTTCCCTACTTTCTTCCCATTTGGTTGTTCCAAGATAGTGTCACTTGAAGTTGTCACTCGAAAAGCAGTGGTTTGGTTAGCTATGTAAGTTAGGCACAAGAGGCGCTCTGTTCACAGGTTGTCTGGAGTCAGCTTTGTTGGTAAAGGGGGAAGCAGGCACCTCGCAATAGCTAGGCTTGAACCAACCCATACCAGGTACTCTCCAGGCTCTTAGGGAAATCTGTGGAAGCCAATGCTCAGGCTCTTTTGGGCCCTCTAAACTCTTGCTAGGATTGTTGGAAGGAGTAGATGTTTTGAGTGAGTATTCTTCTGAAATTTAAGAAAATTAAATCTTCTACAAAAGAAATGCCTTCTTCCAAATGAGGGTTTAAAAAGTCTCATCAATTTTGCAGTTGTTCATGTTACTAACAGTGCTTTTTTCTTTATTGATAACTAATTCCCATATCATACAATTCACCCATTGAAAGTATATAATCTAGTGGATTTTACTGTATTTAAAATTATGTAACCATCACTGCAATCTATATCTAGAACATTTTCTTTACCCTAAGAAAAGAGCCTTGTACCCGTTAGCAGTAATTTCCTATTACCTCCCCCTCCTCCAGCCACAAGAAGTCTTTCCTCTGTCTCTGTGGATTTGCCTGTTCCAGGCATTTCGCATGAAGGGATCATATCTTACGTGCTCCTTATTGACTGTTTTTCCACTCAGCATAATGTTTTCAAGGTTCATCCTTGGCGAAGCATGTTTTAGTACTTTATTCCTTTTTATGAGTGAATAATATTCTATCGTATGGCTATACTTACTACATTTTATTTTATTTTATTTATTTACATTCATTTATTAATGATTTTTGGCTATCATAAAAATGTCACTATGAACATTCATCTGTAACTTTTTGTTTTCAGTTCTCTTGAGCACACAGCAGATAGAATGACTGGGTCATATATATGATAACTCTATTAAATACTCTCAGCACCGGTAGCACTGCTTTTCTGATTTTATCATATCTATTTTCTGCAGATTATGGGACCTGGAGAAACAAATAAAGCAACTGAGGAATTACCGTGATAACTATCAGGCTTTCTGCAAGTGGCTCTATGATGCCAAACGTCGTCAGGATTCCTTAGAATCCATGAAGTTTGGTGATTCTAACACAGTCATGCGATTTTTGAATGAGCAGAAGGTACAAGCCAGTTTGTCATTTCCTTAGATAACATTGAGTGTAAACTGTATTTTCCTCTGTTTTCATAGTCGTCCCTAGGTTTGAAGTGATCTATTTCTTAAGGCTTTTTAAAAATGTTTATTTACTTAGAGAGAGAGAGAGAGAGAGAGAGAGAGAGAACGTGAGCAGGGAAGGGGCAGAGATAGAGAGGGAGAGAAAGAATCCCAAGCAGGCTTCACACTGTCAGCAGAGAGACTGATGCAGGGCTCCATCTCATGAACAATGAGATCATGACCTGAGCTGAAATCACAATAGGACACTTATCTGACTGAGCCACCCAGATGCCCTGAAATGATGTTTGATATTACTAGTCCATTTTGTGAATGCTTGCATAAGGCCCATGGAAGAACAGATGAGATATTTATAAGGAAATCAATTGGGAAAGCAGAAATAATGTAACATTTTAGTAAAGTATCTTTATAAATTGAGGTGATAGGATCAGAAAAAAGTACAGCTTAGAAAGTTTCCTCTTAGAAAATGAAAAGTCAATGGTCTGGGGCACCTGGGTGGCTCAGTTGGTTAAGCATCTGACTTCGGCTCAGGTCATGATCTCACAGTTCATGGGTTTAAGCCCTGCGTTGGGCTCTGTGCTGACAGCTGAGAGCCTAGATGCTTGCTTCAGATTCTGTCTCCCTCTCTCTCTCTGCCTCGCCACCTCTTGTGCTCTCTCTCTCTCTCAAAAACAAATAGACATTAAAAAATAAAGATAAAAAAAAGAAGTCGAAGATCTTGCTTACTCTTTGCTGAATAGAAAACATGCTCATTTTCTCAGGCTTAACTGTGAGAATAGGAGTTCACTGTAGTCGTAAACTGTGGAAAACCAGATGTTCAGCAGTGAAATAGCATTAATTTAAAAATATTTATATACTTTAACGCTTATATATATTTTTTGTACAGAACTTGCACAATGAAATCTGTGGCAAACGAGACAAATCAGATGAAGTACAGAAAATTGCCGAACTTTGCGCAAATTCAATTAAGGTATGTTTGTTTCACAAAGAATGTTGGCATTTCATCAAGAATAATATTTAACTGTGCTCGCTTCAGCACAAGTAATAAAATTGGAATGATACAGGGAATATTAGCATGGCTCTTGTGCAAGGATGACATGCATATTTGCGAAGTGTTTCGTATTTTAAAAGTATATATTATTAACTGCATTATTTTCTGATTTACCTGAAAGAGTATAAACTTCTTGAGGATAGCAATTATGGCTCCTATGTGTTCTCTCCTAAACAAACTGGGAAAGGTCTGTTAACTATTAACATAAATTCATCACACATTGGCAATATCAATGGAGTGGGCTGGTCTTCATTCTCTATACTAGCAATATGGGTAAACAATCTTCATGTAATATAAAGACATACTCCTTGGTTTAATAATGTACTGTTAGCGACTTGGACACTATCAATGCATGATAGCCCATGGGATTGGTCATTAGAAACACAGCGTGATGATTTAGAACCGTGGAATTGTAACTATCAGTAACTCTTTTAAGTCCATTGAGTATGTTTATTTTAAACCTTTTTATTCTGTAGGATTATGAACTCCAGCTGGCATCGTACACCTCAGGATTGGAAACCCTACTGAACATACCTATCAAAAGAACCATGGTTCAGTCTCCCTCTGGAGTGATTCTGCAAGAGGTATATATGTCATTACGTATTGCTTAGAGCCAGCCCCTCCTGCATCTTCTCTTGTCCCTGCCTCCTTCCTGTCTTCCCTGTAGACCCTGAATTCACCTCTTGTTATAGGGTATCCACTCGAAAAGGGTTTAATAGCAGATTATGCTCCTTTCGTGGGAGTCATCAATACCCGAGTGATTTTAGGAGGTGGTCAATGGAAGTCTGGATCTGCTGTTTATGTAGTAGGATCTTCACAGAAACTGGGCTTAAATTCTGGGTTTAGTGAAGGAGGCTTTTGACAAGTGGAAAATGTCTAGTCAATTTTTAAAAGACAACTTCTTCCCAAAGATGTCAGATAGCATCATCCGTCAGATGGTTTAGGGGAAATACTCTAGAGGGATGAGGGTAGGATATAATGTTGTGAGCCTTTTGTTTTGTGACACTTCCAGATTTTGGAATTAGCACACATGAAGGAAGGGAATTCACTCTTTATTTGTGTTAATTTTTAAGTGTTTATTTGTTCCCTGAGCAGGGGAGGGGCAGAGAGACAGGGAGAGAATCCTAAGCAGGTTCTGCACTGTCAGCACAGAGCCCGATGCAGGAACTCACAAACCATGAGATTGTGACCTGAGCTGAAATCAAGAATTAGACACTTAACCGACTGAGCCACCCAGGCACCCCAGGAATTCACTCTTAAATTATGATTTCACTATTTCATTGATTTAGGAAATAAAATTGGTCAGCTTGCATAGGACATTTTTTTTTAATGCAATAATGACTTTTTTTTCTTTCACTCCTTTTTTACAAGGCCGCAGATATGCATGCTCGATATGTAGAACTACTTACAAGGTCTGGAGACTATTACAGGTTCTTAAGTGAGATGCTGAAGAGTTTGGAAGATCTGAAGGTAATTTACTTAATTTCCGTGGAGCGTTGGAAAAGAAAATGGAAAAGAATCTTATTACTGCCTCATTAGAACATGCATCTGGAGATAGTCCCTGGTATACACTCACTGTTGTAGAGTTTGTTCATAAGTCAGAGGTTAATTCTATGCTTCAGGACACTGCTCTGAATGGAGTTAGGTAATATTTACAAAATCCCAGCTGCTTTACCTTACCAAAAAGCCCCCACTAATTTCATTTACGGTTTAGTCAAGGATTTTGCTTTTTTTGTTGGTGTGTGTTTTCTTTTTCTTTTTTTATGCTTATTCACATTAGGGAGAGAGACATGGAGCACGAGTGGGGGAGAGGCAGAGAGAAAGAGAGGGAGACACAGATTCTGAAGCAGGTTTCAGGCTCCTAGCTGTTAGCACAGACCCCGAAGTGGGGCTCGAACTCATGAACTGTGAGATCATGTCCTAGGCCAAAGTTGGATGCTCAACTGACTGAGCCACCCAGGTGCCCCTGTGTGTTTTTTAAATTAAGGAAGAGAACATCCTGGACTGGCTAGATTTGGATTTTTTATTGACATACAGATTTGTTTTATCAATTTTGATAAAGAGATTTCGTGGGTTTTTGTCCAGTAGCTTTTGCCTTGTATCACTCTTTCTGTGCGTGTGTGCATGTGCAGGTGTGTGAACAGAAACGAGAACACACAATGGTCTGGGAGGGGGAAAAGGACCATTTGTTTTCTTAGGACGTGAGAGATTTTCCTTTAATCCTAATTTCTGATTTTACTTCCACAGCTGAAAACCACCAAGATTGAAGTTTTGGAAGAGGAGCTCAGACTGGCCAGAGATGCCAACTCTGAAAACTGCAATAAGAACAAATTCCTGGACCAGAACCTGCAGAAATACCAGGCGGAATGTTCCCAGTTCAAAGCCAAGCTTGTGAGCCTGGAGGAGCTGAAGAGGCAGGCGGAGCTGGACGGCAAGTCAGCCAAGCAAAACCTGGACAAGTGCTACGGCCAAATAAAAGAACTCAACGAGAAGATCACCAGGCTGACTTACGAGATCGAGGACGAGAAGCGAAGACGGAAGGCCGTGGAAGACAGGTTTGACCAACAGAAGAATGACTATGACCAGCTGCAGAAGGCAAGGCAGTGTGAAAAGGAGAGCCTCGGCTGGCAGAAAATGGAGTCTGAAAAAGCCATCAAAGAGAAGGAGTACGAGATAGAAAGGTTGAGGGTCCTGCTGCAGGAGGAGGGCGCCCGGAAGAGAGAATATGAAAGTGAGCTGGCAAAGGTAAGAAACCACTATAATGAGGAGATGAGTAATTTAAGGAACAAGTATGAAACAGAGATTAACATTACGAAGACCACCATCAAGGAGATATCCATGCAAAAAGAGGACGATTCCAAAAATCTTCGAAACCAGCTTGATAGGCTCTCGAGGGAAAATCGAGATCTGAAGGACGAGATCGTCAGGCTCAATGACAGCATACTGCAGACCACTGAGCAGCGACGGCGGGCCGAAGAAGACGCCTTGCAGCAAAAAGCCTGTGGCTCTGAAATGATGCAAAAGAAGCAGCATCTGGAGATAGAGCTTAAGCAGGTCATCCAGCAGCGCTCCGAGGACAATGCTCGGCACAAGCAGTCCCTGGAGGAGGCTGCAAAGACCATTCAGGACAAAAACAAGGAGATTGAGAGACTCAAAGCCGAGTTTCAGGAGGAGGCCAAGCGCCGCTGGGAATATGAAAATGAACTGGCTAAGGTAAGGACCAATTACGACGAGGAAATCATTAGCTTAAAAAACCAGTTCGAGACCGAGATCAACATCACCAAGACCACCATCCACCAGCTCACCATGCAGAAGGAAGAGGACACGAGTGGCTACCGAGCCCAGATCGACAACCTCACCAGAGAAAACCGCAGCCTATCCGAGGAAGTAAAGCGGCTAAAGAACACGTTAGCCCAGACCATGGAGAACCTCAGGAGGGTCGAGGAAAATGTCCAACAGCAAAAAGCCACGGGCTCGGAGGTGTCACAGAGGAAACAGCAGCTGGAGATCGAGCTGAGACAGGTCACTCAGATGCGGACGGAAGAGAGCCTGAGATACAAGCAGTCTCTTGATGACGCTGCCAAGACCATCCAGGATAAAAACAAAGAGATCGAGAGATTAAAACAACTGATAGAAACAGAAACCAGTGAACGGAAACGCCTGGAAGAGGAGAACACTAAATTACAACGGACCCAGTATGATCTGCAGAAGGCCAATAACAGCGTGACGGAAACGATAAGCAAGCTGAAGGTTCAGGAGCAAGAGCTCACGCGCCTGAGGATCGACTATGAGCGGGTGTCCCAGGAGAGGGCCGTGAAGGACCAGGACATCACGAGATTCCAGAGTTCTCTGAAGGACCTGCAGCTGCAGAAGCAGAAGGTGGAGGAGGAGCTGAATCGGCTGAGGAGGACCGCCTCGGAAGACTCCTCGAAAAGGAAGAAGCTGGAGGAGGAGCTGGAAGGCATGAGGAGGTCTCTGAAGGAGCAGGCGATAAAAATCACCAGCCTGACCCAGCAGCTGGAGCAGGCGTCCATCGTTAAGAAGCGGAGCGAGGACGACCTCCGGCAGCAGAGGGACGTGTTGGACGGCCACCTGAGGGAGAAGCAGAGGACCCAGGAAGAGCTGAGAAGGCTCTCCGTGGAGGTTGAGGCCCTGAGACGCCAGTTGCTCCAGGAACAAGAAAATGTCAAACAGGCTCACCTGAGGAACGAGCATTTCCAGAAGGCGATAGAGGATAAAAGCAGGAGCTTAAATGAAAGCAAAATAGAAATCGAGAGGCTGCAGTCTCTCACAGAGAACCTGACCAAGGAGCACTTGATGTTGGAGGAGGAGCTTCGGAACCTGAGGCTGGAATACGACGACCTCAGGAGGAGCCGGAGCGAGGCGGATAGTGATAAAAACGCAACCATCTCTGAACTCAGGAGCCAGCTGCAGATCAGCAACAACCGGACCCTGGAACTGCAGGGGCTGATTAATGATTTACAGAGAGAGAGGGAAAATTTGAGACAGGAAATTGAGAAATTCCAAAAGCAGGCTTTAGAGGTATTCACAAATATTTGATCACAGCTTCCCTGTCCTTCAAATAATTCCCTCCATTTCCATCTAATCTCAACTGTGCTCCTGCTAACTGGGGTGGCTGCTTACAGGAAGTCTAATTTTTCTTCTTATTGCTGTTCTGCTAGCTGTCTTAACCCAGGCCACTGCTTTAAAGTGATTTGCCATGTTTGCCCTTCTGTTCTGTCCCTGCATCAATACCAATCTGTGTGTCACCCCTGTTTGGCCGTGCTTTTTGAACATTAGCTCATCATCAGGTTTAACACCTGAGAGCTTGTCCTCTGAGTAGTCCAGTCTGTTTTCTAGAAGATAGCTCTTACTTAGTGAGCTATGACCTGCATTTTTTCATTAAAATTTTTCTAAATAAAAGCCATAGTAAAGGCATTTCCTATGCAATTTTGAAATCACTTTTTCTTTCTTGTTTACATGGTTTTTCTGCATGCATGATTCTACTCTCTTTTGATCATGATCCTAATGTGTTTGTTTTTGCCTGGCTTTTGTCCTTTTAACCCCTAATTTAAAAATACCTTCTTTAAGTTCTAATACATTTGACTTCTATAGACAATATTTGTGTGGGGCTGGGTGTGGGGTGTGTATATGTACATAGATTTATTTTGTTTTATTAAACATGTTAGTATAGCTGTAACCAGGGAGGTGAAGGTATGGCAGGTGTGACAACCTGGAACAAAATTCCCCCTATTTTTTCAAACCATTATTCCTGTTAAGACAGGTCTGTAAAAGAAAATAGTAAGTATGAAGCCATTTATCAAAGTGGCAACATATCTCAATAGAATTTTTTTTCATGATTTGTAAGATGACAAAATAGCAGTATATCCAGGGAAAATAGAGGAAGGGCAAAAAAGTGAATAAGTTTTATTTTTTAAGTGTAGGAAAAGAGGAATTATGATAGCCCTACAATACGATCAAAACATTATTTCTTCCCATTTCTTTCTTTTTAAATTCCAGGCATCTAACCGGATTCAGGAATCAAAGAATCAGTGCACGCAGGTGGTGCAGGAAAGAGAGAGCCTTCTGGTGAAAATCAAAGTTCTGGAGCAAGATAAGAGCAGGCTGCAGAGGCTGGAGGACGAGCTCACTCGCGCGAAAGCAACGCTGGAGGCGGAAAGCAGGGTGAAACAACGCCTCGAGTGTGAGAAACAGCAAATCCAGAATGACCTCAATCAGTGGAAAACCCAGTACTCCCGCAAGGAAGAGACGATTAGGAAGATCGAGTCTGAAAGAGAAAAGAGTGAGAGAGAGAAGAACAGCTTTAGGAGCGAGATCGAAAGACTCCAGGCAGAGATCAAGAGGATTGAGGAGCGGTACAGGCGCAAGTTGGAGGACTCAACCAGGGAGACGCAGTCACAGCTGGAAACCGAGCGCTCCCGACTTCAGAGGGAAATCGACAAACTCAAGCAACGCCCCTATGGGTCCCATCGGGAGACCCAGACAGAGTACGAGTGGACGGTTGACTCCTCAAAGCTGGTGTTCGATGGACTGAGGAAGAAGGTAACAGCCATGCAGCTCTATGAGTGCCAGTTAATTGACAAAACAACCCTGGACAAACTGCTGAAGGGGAAAAAGTCCGTGGAAGAAGTTGCTTCTGAAATCCAGCCTTTCCTTCGGGGTGCAGGAGCTATTGCTGGAGCATCCGCTTCCCCTAAGGAAAAGTACTCTCTGGTAGAGGCCAAGAGAAAGAAATTAATCACCCCGGAATCCACAGTCATGCTCCTGGAAGCCCAGGCAGCTACAGGCGGTATAATCGATCCCCATAGGAATGAGAAGCTGACCGTTGACAACGCGATCGCTCGGGACCTCATCGACTTCGATGACCGCCAACAGATATACACAGCAGAGAAAGCTATCACTGGTTTCGACGATCCGTTTTCAGGCAAGACCGTATCTGTGTCGGAAGCCATCAAGAAAAATCTGATTGATAGAGAAACCGGAATGCGCCTGCTGGAAGCCCAGATTGCTTCAGGGGGTGTGGTGGACCCTGTGAATAGCGTCTTTTTGCCGAAAGACGTAGCCTTGGCCCGTGGGCTGATTGACAGGGATTTGTATCGCTCCCTGAATGATCCCCGAGATAGTCAGAAAAACTTTGTGGATCCGGTCACCAAAAAGAAGGTCAGTTACATGCAGCTGAGGGAGCGGTGCAGAATCGAACCACACACTGGTCTGCTCCTGCTGTCAGTGCAGAAGAGAAGTATGTCCTTCCAAGGAATCAGACAACAGGTGACCGTCTCTGAGCTGGTAGATTCTGGTATATTGAGACCATCCACTGTAAATGAACTGGAATCAGGTCAAATTTCTTATGACGAGGTTGGTGAGAGAATTAAAGACTTCCTTCAGGGTTCAAGTTGCATAGCGGGCATATACAATGAGACCACGAAACAGAAGCTTGGCATTTATGAGGCCATGAAAATTGGCTTGGTCCGACCTGGTACTGCCCTGGAGTTGCTGGAAGCCCAAGCAGCTACTGGCTTTATAGTGGATCCTGTTAGCAACTTGAGGTTACCAGTGGAAGAAGCCTACAAAAGAGGCCTGGTGGGTATTGAGTTCAAAGAGAAGCTCCTGTCTGCAGAACGAGCTGTCACCGGGTATAATGATCCTGAAACAGGAAACATCATCTCTTTGTTCCAAGCCATGAACAAGGAACTCATTGAAAAGGGCCATGGCATTCGTTTATTGGAAGCACAGATTGCGACCGGGGGGATCATCGACCCGAAGGAGAGCCATCGCCTGCCAGTTGACATGGCATACAAAAGGGGCTACTTTAATGAAGAGCTCAGTGAGATTCTCTCTGATCCAAGTGATGATACAAAAGGATTCTTTGACCCCAACACAGAAGAAAATCTTACCTATCTGCAGCTAAAAGAAAGATGCATCAAGGATGAGGAAACAGGGCTTTGTCTTCTGCCCCTGAAAGAAAAGAAGAAAGAGGTGCAGACGTCACAAAAGAATACCCTCAGGAAGCGTAGAGTGGTCATTGTTGACCCAGAGACCAACAAGGAGATGTCTGTTCAGGAGGCATACAAGAAGGGCCTTATAGATTATGAAACCTTCAGAGAACTGTGTGAGCAGGAGTGTGAGTGGGAGGAAATAACCATCACTGGATCTGACGGCTCCACCAGGGTAGTCCTGGTAGACAGGAAAACAGGCAGTCAGTATGATATTCAAGAGGCTATTGACAAGGGCCTCATTGACAGGAAGTTCTTTGATCAGTACCGATCCGGCAGCCTCAGCCTCACTCAGTTTGCTGATATGATCTCCTTGAAAAATGGCATTGGCAACAGCAGCGGCATAGGTGGTAGCATCAGTGATGATGTTTTTAGCAACAGCCGACATGAGTCAGTAAGTAAGATTTCTACCATATCCAGTGTCAGGAACATAACCATCAGGAGCAGCTCTCTGTCTGACCCCCTGGAAGAATCAAGCCCCATTGCCGCCATCTTTGACACAGAAAACCTAGAGAAGATCTCCATTACGGAAGGAATAGAGCGGGGCATTGTCGATAGCATCACTGGTCAGAGGCTTCTGGAGGCTCAGGCCTGCACAGGTGGCATCATCCACCCAACCAGTGGTCAGAAGCTGTCACTTCAGGATGCAGTCTCCCAGGGCCTGATTGACCAAGATATGGCCACCAGGCTGAAGCCTGCTCAGAAAGCCTTCATTGGCTTTGAAGGTGTGAAGGGAAAGAAGAAGATGTCAGCAGCAGAGGCAGTAAAAGAAAAATGGCTCCCTTACGAGGCAGGTCAGCGCTTCCTGGAGTTCCAATACCTCACTGGAGGGCTTGTTGACCCGGAAGTGCATGGGAGGATAAGCACGGAAGAAGCCATCAGGAAGGGGTTCATCGATGGCCGAGCAGCTCAGAGGCTTCAAGACACCAGCAGCTATGCCAAAATCCTGACCTGCCCCAAAACCAAATTAAAAATATCCTATAAGGATGCCATGAATCGCTCCATGGTGGAAGATATCACCGGCCTACGCCTTCTGGAGGCTGCCTCTGTTTCTTCCAAGGGCTTGCCTAGCCCTTACAACATGTCTTCTGCCCCAGGCTCCCGCTCGGGCTCCCGCTCCGGCTCCCGCTCTGGATCCCGCTCCGGCTCTCGCTCTGGTTCCCGAAGTGGGTCCCGGAGGGGAAGCTTTGATGCAACGGGGAATTCTTCTTACTCTTACTCCTATTCCTTTAGCAGTAGCTCCATTGGGCACTAGTAGTCAGTTAGTTGCTATTTCCTTGGCTTCACTTATGTGAGTTTTCACTTTACTAAATATTAACAAAAGAAAACCTAGTGCTTGCAGTATAGTGATAGAACTTTCTATGATTAAGAACCTATAACCTTGGTTGAAATCAAATAATAAAGGCTGTTCTGGCTTTTTATCTTCTCAGCTTACCTAACATATCTAATACACTGGATGTAGTGTGTATGAAATGGTAATCAGTTGTAAGGATAGCACAAATTGAATCTAGAGTTCGTTCCTTCTGTGTTTAGTTTTTTGATCAATTTTTGCACTTCTTTTGGCCTGTAATACAGATTTCAGTTCTTGGAGATGAAATTAAGTTGATCATTCTTATTCTAGTCATCATTCTGTGTTTCATCTAAATATTTCCATTTTCTGTATTAGGAGAAAATTACCCCTCCCATTCTACCCAGAATCCTCCACCCCAAACCCAAACATTTTGGAATGAGTCTCCTTTAGTTTTAGATTGCAGATTGTGTAACCTATATATTCTTCAGTGCACCTGTTTGGTTTGGCATTAATTTGACTATATGTGCGTGATAGCAGCAATCTTTGCTTTTCTTTGGTCAAAGTTTTCTGTTTATTTTGCTTGTCATTTACTATGTACTTTAAAAAGGTGTCTTTATGAAGTTTGCTATTCTGGCAATAAACTTTTAGACTTTTGAAGTTTCTGTGTTTTGATTTCATATGTTTATACACACAAGGCATTTATCAGCATCTTTCTGTTAATATGTCTAAAACCTTCTGTTGACTAAGTACCTATTAAGGATGACCATTTAAAAAAACCATCTTAGTTCTGAATTCTTGTTAGAAGTTGGTCTTTTGTAGTATTTTACCCCAACATTTCTCAAGTGCCTGTTATGTACCTTGGAAAGAAGCCAGTGTAAAGAGGCCAGGCCACACATCAGTACCCACTTCTTGTTTATCCTGGATAGTGAATTCTAAGTAGCATTGGCAAAAGCCACCATAATACCATTAAAAAAAGTGAAGTGGCTAAGATTCTATTTTGGGTATTCTCAAAATATATGGTGTTTCATTTTGTCCCCTCAGAGGTATGAATTGTCTTTGAATCTATAAAAATGAGTCCTGAAGAGTTTTTGGCTCTCTGTTAAAGGACAATCAGATATAAACCTATTCTTTGTATCAAAGAGAAACTTTGAAATTCAGATGTTTGTTATTAAATCAACATGACCTTACTGAATACCTATTATGTCTAGTATTAGGCTAGGTACTATGAGGATTCAATACATTTGATAGTACAAATGACTTCAAGACATTTGCAGTCTGGATGGGGACAGAAGATGCCTATAAAGCAATCAGTGGGACAACTTTCATATATCAGCAATATGCATTAATATAATCAAGTACAGTACAGATTAGAAAATAGGAAAACAAATGAAATGTTAATTGTGAAGATTAAAAAGATCATATATAAGATACTGCTTAAATTATTGGGGCTTTTGGTACTTCGGATGAAAACAGTATTCCTTCCTTCCTTGTCTCACCTCCTTTTCCTTGCTCCCCTCCCAATCTGGAAGAGTTGTAATTAATTTCATTCACTAGTAATTGACTTCTGTGTGCTACACATTGTGCTAAATGCTATGCATCCCATGGTATTAACACATTGTAATATAAAAGGAAGAGAAAAATATGTGGGAAATGCTGTGTTGGGTGACATGAAGGAAGATCTTCATGCTAGAGCTAGGAGGCTGTATCAATCAGCTTGGGCTGCCATAACAAGATGCCATAGACTATGTGACATACATTCATTTTCTCAGTTCTAGAGGCTAGAAGTCCAAGATCAAGGTGTCCTTAGATTGGTTTCTGGTGGGAGCTCTCTTTGTGGATGGTAAGCAGTAGGGATGGGTGGGGGAGCCCTGGGATGTCTTGCTTGTCTCAGAAGGACTTGAGTTTTATCACATTAGAGCCCCATCTTTATGACCTCATTTAACCTTCATTACCTCCTTACAGTCCACTCCAAATACAGTCACTTTGGGGGTTAGGGCTCCAGCATATGAATGGGGATGGGGATGGGGGTGAGGACAACACACAATTCAGCCTTTCATAGAGGCCTAATCTAGAACAGGACAGGAGATCTCTCTAAAAAAATGCTGATTAAACAGATTAGTAAGTATCCATGTAAAGCAGTTCTTAGAGTTGAAAGAGTATACCTCCAAGCTGTTGCCAAAAGTTGTCATTAAGCTCTGAGATGCATAGGCTATGTCCTAGAGAGAGGACATGCTTGACCTTGGATATGTTTTGATTTGGTTCACCTATAGCGAGCCTCCACAGAAAAGGGGAGTATATATACAACTTTTCAATGACAGTCATCATTTCACATTCAAAAATAGTCTCACGTTTTCCAGGCTGCTGCTGGGCTAACCATGTAAATGCAGATAAAAAGTAGGGATTCTGTGGACAAAATATGAATAAACTGGAACTTATCCGTTACTCCACATCTGCTTGCAGCTCTTGGCCTATTTCCAGATTTTTGGGCACTGCTTATTTATACTCAACACTTTTTTTTATTTTGGTGAGAGAATTGTACTATCTGCCTATAGAAATAGCTATTCCCTCCATAGTTTCTCCATCGGATGGAAACAAGTGCAAAGGGAAGCAAAGATTTGGGATTAGGCTTGAAAAAAGTAAAAAATAATATAAGAGTGATTACGTTCTGGGAGTTAAAACCATTTGGTGAAATTAAAAGGGTTGATTCCAGGTGTTGGATAGGAAATGTACAAAGTAAGCTTGGGTCAATCAAAGCAAGGAAAAGGAAGTAGTCAAGGACTAATGGGACATGTCAGAGAAATGAAGTGGTTTAAGTGGCTTCCACTGGTCAAGGTCGGGACAATTTGAGAATCAGCAAGAATTGTGATGGTAACAGTGTAATGATGAATTAAAAAACCTCAAGTCAATAATGATTTTAAAATTCTCTTGATTCAGGGTGCCTGGGTGGCTCATTTATTTGGGTGTCTGACTATGGCTCAGGTCATGATCTCACGGTTTATGGGTTGGAGACCTGTATTGGTTTCTTTCTGACAGCTCAGAGCCTGGAGCTTGCTTGGGATTCTGTGTCTCCTTCTCTCTCTGCCCCTCCCCTGCTTGTGCTTTCTCTCAAAAATAAATATTTAAAAAATTTAAAAACCCCTTCATTTTATAGTGAACAAAATGAAGGTATGGTAAGAAGGCCAGCTAACAAATACAGAAGCCCTGACAATATTAGAGAATCATCATTTATAACTCCTAACATAATGACAGATTCACTGAGGATTGTGTGAGTTTGTTGGGGAAGAAGACATTCATATGGCCTCAAAGTATCATCCCACAGACGAAGATGTCCTACAGCAGAGCAATATAGCTATCTACATTTAGTGATCAAATTTAGCATTACTAATAGAAGAATAATTTAAGATAGGTGTCCTCTATGAGATGTAATAAAGAGGGATACACATCTCCTTGCAAAAATTATTAAATAAAACCTAATCATAAAGGGGGGGGGGAATCTGACAAATCCAGAAAGAGGAACATTCTACAAGATAACTGGCTGAGGCTCCTGACAAAATTCAATGACTTAATTTAAAAAGGAGGGTGTGGGGGTCGCCTGTGTGGCTCAGTTTAGCATCTGACTTTGGCTCAGGTCATGACCTCATGGTTTGTGATTTCAAGCCCCACCTCAGGCTCTGTGTTGACAGTTCAGAGCCTGGAGCCTGCTCCGGGTTCTCTCTCCCTCCTCCTCCTCCTCCTCCTCCTCCTCCTCCTCCTCCTCCTCCTTCTCTCTCTCTCTCTCTCTCTCTCTCTCTCTCTCTCTCTCAAAAATACATACACATTAAAAAAATTTTAGGGGCACCTGGGTGGCTCAGTCAGTTAAGTGTCCGACTTCCGCTCAGGTCATGATCTCATAGTTTGTGAGTTCCAGCCCCCTGTTGGGCTCTGTGTTGTGACAGCTTAGAGCCTCGAGCCTTCTTCCGATTTTGTGTCTGCCCCTCCCATGCTTATGCTCTCTCTCTGTCTCAATAATAAATTAAAAAACGTTAAAAAATTTAAACAAATTTTTAAAGAGGAGGGTGGGGAGGCATTCTAGGTTAAAAGAGACAAGAGCCAATTACAGCTCATGGATTGAAAAAACCAAATGACTGTGAAAGGAATTTGGGGGACAACTGGGGAAATTTGAATATAAACTGAACATTAGATGGTATTATGAAATTATTAATTGTCTGAGGTTTGATCACATATGGTGGTTATGCAGGACAACGTCCTTATTCTTAGGAGATGCATATAGACCTATTTGGGGGTTGAAGCAGCTGCAAATGACCCTTAAATAATTCTGCAAAATAAGTACGTGAGGCAAAATAAGTATCTTAGAGGCAACTGAGGAAAGGGCGATGTAAACCAATTTTCGTTTTGTGTATGTGTGTATGTGTGTGTGTGTTTAGTGTTTTTTTTGCAATTGTGGGGGCAGGCGAGAATGCAGTTCAGAGACTCTCCGGCGCAAACGCATCTGGGAGCAATTACACAAGCGGCGACACCGGGAAGAGACCCGGGAACACCTCTCAAAATGACAGCGCCGCTCCTACCCGGGCTTTTTCCTAAAGGAGGTTCCAGTCACGTGGCGGCATGGCCCCGCCCACGGCTCCCAGAGGCCCGCGCGCGGCGCCGGCTGTTCGGCAGCTTCCTGGTGGCTGGCCGGGTGCGGCCATGGAGGGCGAGCCGCCCCCTGTGGAGGAGCGGCGGCGGCTGCAGCAGGAGCTGAGCGAGTTCGTGGAGAGCTGCTGCCGGACGCTGGAGGAGGTGACGGCGTCCCTGGGCTGGAGCCTGGATCACCTAGACCCCGGGGAGGAGGGGGCGGCAGAGGTGAGGGCGGCTTGCGCGCAGAGTCCTTTTGGGGGCCCTCAGCTCTCGGTCTTTTCTGGCGGGGCAGGAGTCCGCGTGGGAGCCTCCGCCCGTCTGCGGTGCCGTGGGGGGGGGGGCTCCCGGGACCCGGCCTGGTGCCCCCTGGTCGCCGGCGGGCCTCGGGTGCGGCGCGCGGGCGCCGCCCGAACGCCCCGCAGCCCCCTCCCCCGCGGCGCTCCTCGCGCGGGGCTTGTGTTTGAGAAGGTGAAAACGCGGTGGGTGAGGAAGGCTGGCGGGTCTGGGCTTTACCTAGAAAACGGGGGAATCGGAGTGCTGCTAGCAGAGGTGTCGGCCCTTTGCTTTGTCATCTGTCACATGGATGCCGCAGTGGCACCAGATTCGGCGGCAGAAGAGAGCTTGGGAGTTCACCTTTCTCTGCCTTAAAATTGTACGCTTCTGACTGGGGCAGCACCGGTTCTAGGATTATTAGAGGATATCCCTAAGAGATGGTGACTAGCAACTGTTTGGAACATTAGAATTGCTTTAAAAAATGTAGGCACGCGTATTGGAGCGAACAGCCCTGATTTTTGGTTATTTTTCATGGGCGGGGAGGAACGGAAGTGCTTCACTCTAGGAAAATTCATGATCTCTAATACTCTTTCTGGGCTTTTCGCACTCTAATAATTTCTCCCAGGTTCAAATACATGACTGATTCCCCAGAGGCACTCAGAGTATATTTAGTTTACGCACAACTCACGTTTATTGAAGTCCTGGTGGAAATTTGAAAAAGATCTTTTTTTTTTTTTCTTTTAAGTTGATTTAATTGAGAGAGACGGAGACAGAGCGAGTGGGGGAGGGGCAGAGAGAGGGAGAAAGAGAATCCCAAGCAGGCTCCCCTCCGCCAGCCCAGAGCCCTGAGTGGGGCTAGAACTCACCAAACCGTGAGATCAGGACCTGAGAGGAAACCAAGAAACCCAGAGTCTCATGCTTAACTGACTGAGCCACGCAGGCTGTCCCTAAAAAGGTCTTTATTTTTTGTGTAGAGGGATGTTTGAAGCTGTGAATTCCATTGAGCCCGGCCTCCCACGCCTTTCCTTACCACTGAAATTTCTAAGAACACTTATATTGCACTTTGTTTATGCCATTTACTAGATAGGTTAGTTGCCGCATTTAATACTTCTGGTTACCCTGTGAGGTAGGTACTGTTAGCCTCATGTTATAGACGAGAAAACAAACCCAGACAGGTGGTAATTTGTCCCCTAGGACACAGTGCTCGTAAATGGCAATTGGGATTTTGAACCCAGGCATTCTGGCTCCCGGGAGCCTGTGTGTTTAATTGCTGTGCTGCCCCTCTAACACTTCCTTATAAAATTCCAAAATTACGACAAATAGCTGTGAGTGTACATCTACATTTTACAGAACCAAGGTCTGCTATTCAAGAGAGTGACTGGTTTAAAAATCCTGGTACTTGATAGCCGTCGTTCCTAGAATAGGTGCTGTCCAGATAGTTAACGAAGCCTCACTTTTCTGCTGGAGTGTTTTAATTTTTTTTTTAATTTTTAAAATGTTTTATTTATTTTTGAGAGAGAGAGACAGAGCATGAGCAGGGGAGGGGCAGAGAGGGAGGGAGACAGAATCCGAGGCAGGCTCCAGGCTCTGAGCTGTCAGCACAGAGCCCCACACGGGACTCGAACTCATGAACTGTGAGGTCACGACCTGAGCCGAAGTCAGACGCTCTACCGCCAGAGCCACCCCGGCGCCCCACTGCTGGAGTGTTTTAATGCTGAAGTATAGTGAATGACAGTCACAGGTCCTGTCACAGAGCTTACTGTCTGGGTGTGGTGAGAGGGAATGCAGAGAAAATCAGCCTCCGTTATAATGTGTGAAGTCTATGAGTAGTTGTAGTGCAGGTTATTATAGGCTGTCCTAGGACAGTAGAGGGCCCCTGGAGACAGTGCATTCTCAGCTGATAGAAGTGTGCTACGCTGGGTGAAGCCCAGGGGAAGCATCCGTGGCAGGGGTAGAAGTCCAGAGAAAATGGTGTGACCAGATCAGGAAACCTGAGGTGGTTCAGGATAAATAGAGAAGGAGGGGGATGATGGTGGGAAGGGTCCAGATCTTAAAGGTCCTTGTGTCAGCCATATTAAAGAAACTGGATTTTTTTTTAAAAAATGAGCCATGGAAGTATTTTAAGCCATACTATAGCATCATATTTGCCTTTTAATGAAATAATAATTGCTTACATTTACTGAACACTTGCCATGTTCCAGGCCCTGTTTGAATTGCTTTATGTGTATAAACTCATGTATAACTTATTTAATCTTCACAATAGATCTGTGAGAGAAGTCCTATTATACCCATTTTATAGATGAGGAAACCTAAACTTAGGCAAAGAAAGGTTAAGTACCTGAACCAAGTTCATGTAATCAGTAAGCGGCAGACCTGGGATTCAAAGTAGCTGCATTGTGGAGAGTGGAAGGGACAACAAGTCTGGAAGCAGAGAGGTTAGGCAGTGGCTGTTGTAATCCAGGAGAGAGATGCTGATGTTCTGAAGTGGGGAAGTGCCAGTGAGGATGGATTATGTGGTAGGGTTTCAGAGTTACTTAGTAAAAAGGACTAGGTGACTGATTAGATGTCAGTGATGAGGGAGAAGAGACGGTTTTCTACTTGAGGAAGTGGGACCTTTCACTGAAAGTGGGAAACACAAGAGGAACAGGTTTAGGGGTCAGGAGACCATGAATATAAAGAACTTATGTTTGTTACAGTGAATTGTTAGTGTTTTTAGTATAAGGTACTCAGGAGAGAATCCAGGTCTAAAGATCTAGATTTTGGGAGTCCTTTCTATATAGTAGAAATTGAAGCCATGATATCTTCTAGTAAGTGTATATCAAATGGCACAAAGTCACTGGTTTGACTTATGTAAAACATCAACATTTAAAGGGGTACAGGTAGAACAAGGAAGGCACCTTTTTAAAAAAAATACTTTAATGTTTACTTATTTTTGAGAGAGAGAGGGAGGGATGGTGGGAGACACAGAATCTGAAGCAGGCTCCGGGCTCTGAGCTCTCAGCACAGAGCCTGACGGAGGGCTCAAACCCACGAACTATGAGATTGTGACCTGAGCCGAAGTCGGATGCTTAACTGATTGAGCCACCCAGGTGCCCCAAGGAAGATGTCTTTAGAGGAGACCAAGCAGAAGGAACCAGAGAGGTAGGACATGAAGACTGTATGAGGATAACAGAAATGAACAGTTGGATTGTAACCTTCTTAGAGTTTACATACTTTAAAGAGTCTGACTTGTGCTTTGGCAATAGTAGTAAGACCGTTGTTAGTGACCTCCTGACTGGTAGTTTGTAAACAAATCTTTCAAAGGGTTGGGCTTTGAAGGAGCGGAGAGGGGGCTGTAAAGGAGAGAGAGGGTTGGGAAAGAGGCCTTCCAGAAGAGGAGATAAATGGATGGTACCACTTAATCGAGTAGTAAACTTTAATGGTATAATCATTTATTTAAATATTATGTACCCTTTTTTGCTTCTGTTTCTTTTTTATAGGATGAAGTTGTGATATGCCCCTATGATTCCAATCATCACATGCCTAAATCATCTTTAGCAAAGCACATGGTATCTTGTAGATTGAGGAAACTGGGCTATACCAAAGAAGAAGAGGTACCATATATTTATTATGTATATGTCATATAATTCCTACGTCAGTAAATTTACAGTATTCAGAAGGTATAGTGTGAGGTTTTCGGTTTTCTGACATAAAATAATAGTCATTTGTGGGGTGGAATGGTACTTGCCTAATTTCACAAATTTTCTTAAGAAATAGTTAAACCATATAATCTTTAGTTGGTTCATGTTAGATCCTAAAATAGTCAATTATCTGTTACTCAAGAATACTGACTTTTTTTTGTTCTTACCATTTAGGATAAAATGTATAATTCTGATTTTTTCTATGAGAATGTGAAGATACCTTCAGTTACTTTGAGTAAGTATTAATAGATTATAATTTAAAAATATCTTAGTATAGGCATTGATATTTCATTTTGAAATATCAAAAGAATGGACTTTTTAGTATGCTTATGATTAAGAAGGACATTTTGTACCTTGAGAGAATGTAGGATTAATTAATGTACAGTGAAAGTAGTGTGCTTAATCTGAAATTTAGAGATGAGGCTTATATTGATAGGTCATGAAAACCCTGCAAAGCTTTGTACAATAGGACATATATCTTCTTTCTCATGCACACAGTTTGCAGACTGAGTACAGAAATGTGTTCCAGGTGTTAACAGCATATATAAGAGGTTAAAATCTCAGGCTCTAGAAGCACAATGCCCTGATTCTAA
Organism: Cryptoprocta ferox; assembly: GCA_028646485.1. Classification (NCBI taxonomy): domain Eukaryota; kingdom Metazoa; phylum Chordata; class Mammalia; order Carnivora; family Eupleridae; genus Cryptoprocta; species Cryptoprocta ferox. Next base: position 122,785,919 of record CM053577.1, read on the forward strand.
TTTTTGTTACTAATAGATTTGTGACTTTCAGCAATTTAACATTTTTGTTAATTTGTTAAGGTAATTTAACATTTTTTTTTGCCTAAATTTCTTCATAAAATGGTGGATGATGATAATAGCACCTTTGTGAGGATGAAATGATATATATGTAAAATGCTGACGCTTAGCTGGAATCAAGAAATGTTGCTAAAATTTGCAACAACTACTGGAACATGCTTGATGGTAATGTTTTCTGAACTGCTTGAAGTCTAGTTACTTACTGGGTTCTAGCTAGATCTGAAAGAATTCTGTGTTCAGATTACCGGGCAGCAATGTGGGTGTTTTTGCTTTTAAGATTCTGGAAGGTTTGTCAGTGTGCCCAAAGAGCTTGGATTAGAAACAAGTTAGTAATTTAATTGTGGACACTAATGACTCATACTTTTACGGGTCCTTTTTTGACAGATAAGGACTCACAATTCCAGATAATTAAACACGCCAGAACTGCAGTTGGAAAAGATGGTGATTGTTATAATCAAAGTAAGTAGCATCATAGTTTGAGCTAATTGATGATTCAAACTATTTTTTAAGCACATGTTACTAATTTTTAAGAAAAATCTTGTGGAAACTGTTACATGGGAAAAATTGTTTTACATTTAAGATTAGGCCAATGTGTTTGGTGTCAACTTCATTTGTTAGATATTTTCTGCTCAAATATAGCAGAGTCTCACTGGGCCACTGTCTTAGCTAGGGTTTCATGGAATCACCTAATAGGTGAGACTATCTTGTGGATCATTTTTATTCTGATTATTTGGTAACTAAATCACATTGAGACTGTCTTACCCTGAGATTTCTTTCCTTTCTTGAGAATTAGCCCATTGTTAAATGTAAGAATATTGAAATGCAATGTAAAAGGAAAGGCTTAGGCTAAAAGAGAATTTTAGAGTAAAACCCAACACAAAGTTTTCCATACAGTTTCAGAAAGTTTGTGGATCCTTTCATGCCCAGTGCCTTCTTCCAGGGACTTACTTTAACAGAGACTAGGTTAGAATTTTTAAGTATTAGCTTTTAGGAAATGAAAAGAAAACGAAATCCATCCAAAACATAGAAGTAAATGAGTAAATAGAGTTAATAGATTTCTGAACCTAACTTTAACATGTAGCCAGAGCATTACTGACTCTTCTTATAAGGGTTTCTGAGTTGTCTTTGAATCTTCTAAAGATAGATTTCTCTGGACATCTTACCTTTTTTTCCTCCCCTCATTCTTTATAGCTCAATCATATTCATTAGCCCATAGTTAGGGTTTGTTTCTCCCTTTTTGAAGTTCAGAGTCTTTACCCATTGTTCTAAGCCAATAGTTGGACTTGGTTTTTTCTTAAGTTGCGCTGTGGCTTCAGGAGGAGGAATTCTCTTACCTTTGGTGTATATTACATTGGTTCCATGCAGCAGTCAGAAGCACATTTCCTGTATTTCCTGTTTTAAAGCTCCCATTTTTAGGTACTTTTTGCTAAATTCCAGAGTTTTTTTTCTTTGAGGGAGACATTTGACTCTTACTTGAAGAGATTACTGAGCTCTGATGAGTCAAGCCTTTTTTTTTTTTTTTTTTTTGGCCCTTATTGATTCTGTCCCTTACCCCCAGTTTAGTTAACCAATAAAAATGTAGAGGATTTTGCTATTGTCTTTTGGGAGGGGTTAATAGTTAAAGGCCTTTTTGACTTTAACTAGTTAGATATATTTGCTGAATTTATTTTAGAGTTGAAAGAGAACTGGAAGATCATCTAATCTGGCATCTGTGATTTACAGATAAGGAAACAAACTCTATCTGAGAATAATGATAAGGTTCTGGTGTGTTTGTTCTAAAGGCTCTCAATACTTTAGATTTTTAAAAGAGATTCTTTTTTGTAGCTGTTTTATGTATTTTATTTCTCTTTCATAACAAACTTGAGATAATCTGGACAAATATTTTCGCCTCCAATATTAGGAGAAGAAATAGAGACACACAGAAATGGATTAACACTCCTTTGTTAGATAATAGCAAGTCTTGGTCATAGCAAAGCTGGATTGAGAGCCAAGTTCTGAATTTTGGTACACACTCTGAACTGAAGTTTTCTGTTAGAAAACTTCATTTAGTGAAATTTATGGATTAAGATTCTAGATATTGCTCAAATATATTTATTGTTTATTATGTCTATTATAAATAAGTACAAGAATATCACAGACTTCAAATCTGTACCAGTCACTGCTATTATTAATGTTCATTGTTCTAGTTTGTAAGCCTATTTTAAAGAAAGAAACTAGTTTCTTGGCCTTGTATAAATGCCAGTTTTTCTGAGGTTTTGTTTCCTTATCTGTAGTATAAAACTATCTTACAATGTTGTTTAGCATAATGAAGATAATGAATGCTAAACTAGCACTAGCTCTAATATTTGGTAGTTTCTGTTGTCCAAGCAATTTAATTTCTAAGCACATTAATGTACAGAAAGCCATATTAAGATAATGAAATGGGTGAGAATTTTATATATGTGAGTAATTTAGAAAATGTTCTCAAGTTTTTTAATTTATATTAACTAAGTAATAAGGTAGATTGGACATCGAATTTAGTTCCTTACAAAAGCAGAGAATTACTTTGAATAGTTCTTTCAGTAGGAAAATTAAGAGGAACTTTTACTTTGTTTTTGCACTCTTATTAAATTAAGACTCAACTGTTAAGAATTTTTTAATATGATCTGTAACCTTTTTAAAACTTTTTTTCATCTTGTGTAGAGTTCTGTAGTTTCTCAGTTGACATTATTTTTGTGATCCACTTATGTCTTCGACATTTTAAAATCTTATAGCCTAGAACAAGAACCTATTTTAATATGTTACTGATACATTTACTTAGAAGAATGTAACATAAGCAATTTTGTTTTCCCATTTAATTAATATTTTGTGTGTCATGTACTAAGTTGTAAGTTTTTTGATAAGTTATATTTATGTTTCCATTTCGTCATTCATACCAGGTCTCCACTCAGTGTACAGAATTCTCAATTCATAAACTTTTGTGAAAGCTTGAAGCAACCATGAGATGTACTTACTTATTGTCAGATATAAAACCTTGGTTAATTTGTAACCAAGGTGCTAATTTTAATCATAAACAATCATTTTACATAGTGGTTTATCCTTTTCTTTCAGTATTATTTGCTATATTTCAATTTCATGACTATATTTGAGTCATGGCCATGATTTGGAGATCAGTGTATTATACTAAACCCTCAAGAGACCCAAGTAGATTGGTTCTAGGCCTAGTCTGTTCCTGCCACTTGTGAGACTTGGGCAAATCATTTTACCTCTGTGGGCCTTAATTTCTTTATTTCTGATGTTGGAAATTGACTCTGTATGAATTCTCCTTAAAATTCTGAATTTGTATCATTGAGCCAGTACTTTTTATTAATTTTTAATATTATATATATCATACGTTTAAGATGGTCTGTGATGGCAAAAGTGACAAAAAAGAATTAGAGTTACTAAAAAGGTAGATTAGAATTTCAATTTGGGTGAAGAAAAAGTTCTGGAGACGGACAAAGTTATGGTTGCAAAACAATGTAATATACTTAATGTCACTGAGCTGTACACTTAAAAATGGTTAGATGGTAAATTTTATGTTATGTATATTTTACCACAACTTTTAAAAAGCTACTACAAAAAAAAGTGGAGGATCATAGAATTTAATACGATTACAGCACATCTAGGTGTATTTCTAAATCCTATAGAAGCTTGTGTTTAAAAATTTACATTTTATGGAAATGTAAGCTTATTTGTGTTTATCCTTTTTTTTTGTCAGAAATATCTATGTTCTGAATGATTTAAATGCAGTTTGTTGTTTAACTTTTCCTGTACTTTTTCTTTTTCAGTAATTGGGGTGAGTATAAAGAGGAATTAGGAACCTGAATGTACTCCTTATTTAAAGATATGCAGTATCCTTTTTGCAAATGATATCCTTTTAAAAGTATCACTCAAATTTCTAAACTTGATCTTAACCACTGTCACAGTATTATAGTCTTTGGAATTTTCGTTGAATTTCAAGGAATTTAAGTATCAATCATCACCATACAGAAATTTAAGATGAATAAAGACCACTCCAAAATAATTTAAGGAGGAAATTATATTTCTTTGTCTAAAAATAATAGGGAAAGGTTTATGTGGAGCTTGTTTGTAATATATCAGTGTTTTCTAATCTTTGTATTTTTCTCCCAGATTTTTATAGCCTATATTCAAAGGAATTAGGCTTATCAAAGCTAATTTATTTTTATGGTACAAAATTAAATGTTTTCACATCTGCCTTCATAAAAAAGCTTTTTGTAGTGTCTACCACAATTAGAGTAAAATTGATTTACTTGAAAGGAAACCCTTCTCTACTAATTCAAAACCCTTTGACTAATACAGATGACCCTGTATTGTTATCCATATCTATTCATGGACTCATATTCAATGTAGCACTCCTCTTAAATGTAGACAAATGTAAAGTAATCTCTTTTTTTGTGTTGTAGTGCTTAGTTAATAGTTTGCTCTTATTTGAATTTTTCTTTTGCCTCTTTACCTAGGAAGTCAAGGGTAGACTTTATCAAATAAAAGTATCTGGGAAGAGCTACTGATCTTACCTTGTTCTGTGAATCAGAGTTATTCCTTTAGGGTAGTAGCTCCTATTCATTGTTTGCATCAGTGAATAATGAAGGCTAGAAAGAATTGTGTTAAAACAATTGCTTTATTTACAGTTACCATAAATTTTTATTTCTTTGAGAAAATTTGAATCTCAAAACAAAAATTTTCTTCAGTGTTTAATACATCATGTCAAGGTATTGTATTTACTTTCTTTCATTAATGAGCAGATTTTAGAAAGTTCTGTGACTGTTGGGGGGCACTGCTCTTAACTCTTTTAAATTAATTTGGTTATTCTAATATGCTTCCTCTTCAGAAAATTAAAACAAATTTAGTCTCAGTTTAATCTGCCTTTCTCTGGTCTGAGGAAGTTTGGGATTTCTGCTACTTAATTAATTGTGTTTTGGTCCTGCGCTCTAAGTCATTGCACAAGTGGGGTATATTTTGAATATGGAACATCTAACTTGATGTATAAAAAAAGACATTTTTTACACATTTTTCATATTTCCATTATATATTTTCAGAGGGATGGCAATGTGTATTACCTATTAAAAGCATTTTTTCTTTTATGGGGAAAAGCATATAAACAGGAAGTTACTATTTTTATCATATGGGTAGCCTTTTAAAAATTGTTACCCAGAAGGTTTCCTTATGAGCAAATTATCTCATGGTTGTTATTACCTGCCTTCATGGGATCTGTCTTTACATTGTTGGAGAGAATAGCAAACATCCACAGTACATGCTTTCTGTGGGAAGGCTTTGAGGATAAAGCCACTGTTTATCATTTATCACATGGATATTTTGTATATTTTAGGGATTACTGTGAAAACGGTAATATTGCATTATTACAGCTCATGTTTAAAGATAAGGAGTAGATTTTAAGTCCACGATGCTTCATGTATTGTTTATTCTTGTGGTTTTATTTTTACTAGGGATTTATTCTTCATTACCTGTTGAAGTTCCTCTGAATCACAAACGGTTTGTTTGTGATCTAACACAAGCTGATCGTCTTGCCCTCTATGATTTTGTAATGGAGGAGACGAAGAAACAGCGCTCGGATTCTCAAATTATTGAAAATGACAGTGATCTCTTTGTAGATTTGGCTGCCAAAGTCAATCAAGGTTTGAGATGAATATCATAGTTTTATATTTCTTAATTATCATTTCATTCTTTGAGTGTTACTAAGATTTAGTTGTCAGGCCACTTTGAGTTGGAAGAGGATGGTTTTACATGATCTGATATTCACATATATGTTAAGATGTTTACTCGGTGCATGAAATTTTACTCTCTGTCTTTTATATTAAGCATACCTTCCTTCTGTAAGAATGTTACTTATAGCTGTGCTGGTCCTTTAATCTTTGTACCTTAACAATCTTAGGTTCAACTAATGGAGAAAAGGAATTATATAAAACTTAGCCTATTTGTATTTAGCCTATTTGTATAGTATGGAATTGTTAGGATGTTTTTGTATGCATGGAAACATGTTGAAATATGGGACGATTGTGGTCTTTTTTCCTGCTAATTAATAAGAATTTAAAAGCTTCCAAGGATATAATAATTCTGTTTTATTCTTTTATTAGATAATAGTCGAAAAAGTCCAAAGTCTTACCTTGAAATTCTGGCAGAAGTAAGAGATTATAAAAGAAGACGCCAGTCCTATAGAGCTAAGAATGTTCACATAACCAAGAAATCATATACTGAGGTAAGTTTTACATAATCTCTTAGAGGTTTGTTGAGAAACAGAATTTCCCTTCAGTAGTTTTCTAAGTCTGTTCTATGGATTTCCACAGTTTTTAGAGGTTTTCTGAAAGAAAATAGCTTCAAGGCGGCCACACTTGATTTGTATTTACTCCATTACTTTCAGATCCACTGTACCAGGCAAAGAAAGCCTTTTCATGGTACAAAAATCTTATGTAAAGAGGCTGTACAATCTTAAAGAATATCTACTTTTGAGAAAGCATTGTGTCATGATAAGAGCATAGATTTTGGGCTTAGACTTGGATTTGAGTGTTAATCGTGCTGTTTATCATTGGCTATTTGACTTGAACAGGTTCTTTGAGCTCTTTAAGGTTTAGTTTTTTTTCATTTTATATATTTTATGTAAACTCTGCAGGTTGTTGTAAGAATTGATTGAGATAATGTGTGTGAACACAAGTTGGTCAACAAGTAGCTGTTGTCTTCTCCTTACAGAAATTTTAGTGTGCTTTTATGTACTCTTCTAAATGTTTAGGCATAAGAAATGTCTAAAATATATATTGGTCTCTTGATGTATATGTAAAGTTATTTTCAGATGTCCTTTAGTGGATAGTCAGAGTTGATGAATTTTTTTGGTACATGAATTACCATGCCCAGACTCTACAGATAATTTCCTCATTGAATCTCTAAATTCTTCCCACATTATTTCTTACTTCTCTCTATGATTTCTAAGACCTTCCATAATCTGGCCTCATTTTACCAAGCATTTTCTTTTGCTTTAGTCAAGTGTGTCTGTTAAACTATATCTGATGACACACATATATTCTTATTTCCATGTCCAAATAACATGTTTTCTCACCTGAAATGCTTTTTATTATTGCTGTTTTAAATCTTGATACAAACTTTTAAGGCCCATTGTTTCCATGAGGTGCTAGTTGACTCAGTCATTTGCTGATTTGTTGTTTTAATGCTCTCTGTACCACATAGCTTAGCACTTAATCTTATGCTGATCTTTGTACAATTAAAGTATATGTTTCAGTCTTATCTCTTCCAGTCGAGGTGTGGGACCTCATCATATTACCTAAGTATTCGTACGGTCCCTCAAATACTTGGTGGTTCATGAGTTGTCTTCTCTGGTCTCAGTACCTTGTAATGAAGTGTAAGTGCTGCTGCTAGTGTTCTTCACAATTTTATGCTTAACCTTTTTTTTAAAAGTTTATTTATATAAGTAATCTCTGTACCGAATATGGGGCTCAAACTCGAAACCCAGAGATCAAGAGCCAAATGCTCAGACCAAGCTAGATTAAGTGCCCCTGTGGTTCAAACATATGCTAAAGTGGGTGGAATAGTCTAATGAACTCTTTTGTCCCTGTCACTCAACTTCAACAATTATCAACATATGACCCTGTCATTTTATTTATATCCTCACTTGTTACCTCCTTCCTCCACATTGGTAATTTTGGAAGCAGATCCCAAATACCTTTCATCTGTAAAAACTTCAGTGTTTACAGATCTTTCAGTGTTAACAAATCTTTCAGTAATTTATCATATTCCTGGTCATGGCTTTTCAAGCATTTTATCTATTTTAGCTTCATTCATATCCTCTATAATTTTTGTTTGCTCTGAACTAAACCTGAACTTTGTCAGATTTCAGAAGAAAGTTTATTACATACTGTATTTACTGTGCCTAACACACTGATGTTGGGTAGGTAAAGATAAATGGCACACAGTCACTACCCTCAAGGAGCTTAGAACAGTTCATAACAAGTGGAACAGAACTTTCAAAATACAGCTTGCATTCGGTGCTAAAATAAAGTGAGATCAAAGTATATGGGAGAAAGGAGCGATTCTTTTTACAAGATAATATTGTTATGGGCTTCATAGAGAAGATAGCATTTGAAGGAAAGGGAGAAGCAGGAAGGGTAAAGAATGTCTATTCATCAGCTCTTTCCTCTGGCAAATCTGTGTGAGGTCAGGTCTATGGAAACTGTGTCCAATAACACTTGGGCTTCCCAGAGTTCATGTAGAGCTAGTCAGGGAGTGATGTAGGGCCACTTAGGAAGTGCTAGAGCTAGAATTGAAATTCAGGTGTCTGTGACTCACATCACTCTCTGAGTGTCTCTTTGACACTTCTTAGATTTTCTCAGGGGAATGTGGTGGAGGAGGGGAAGTGGTGGATGAGGATATTCCAGGTGGAAGGGCTAGTGTTCCTAAAAATGAATAAATGTACAGTTTTCCAGAGACCCATTAGTAATCCAAGATGGCTAGTGGTTAGGGTTTCTGAACCATCCAGTAGGAGACAAGGCTGGTTTCTATTATGTGTTGTAGTAAATTCATGAAAGGCTTCAAAGACTCTGTAAGGAATTTGGACACTGTTCCGTTTTACTTTGGGAGCCATTGAAAGTGTCCTTGAAATGGGGAGAAATTCAGTCAGAGCTGAATTTTCTAGTGTTTGTCTTTGAGATTGCCCCCTGTACCTTTTAAAACATTTCCTAATTAGGTATGAGGGAAGTGTAAACTTCTGTTTTAGTTTCATCTGTGCTTCCCTGTGCTTGATGGCATGGATAAATAGGAAAGAAAGAAACTTCCAAATGATTCTTATAGATAAGGTGTTTGTATAATCTTATAGGAAAATATCTGTGAAGTGACTATAATGTTTCATATTTTGTCTCTCATCTTATTTACAAGATTAAAAAAAGCTTTATTTGTAAATATCTCAAACACACCAATAAGTTGCAGAACTAAAAATAGTACAAAGAACTCCTGAATATCCTTTACCCAGATCACCTGTTGTTAACATTTTGTCCCATTTGCTTGTTATTTGCATTCTTTCTCAATCTGTACATTTTTCTCTCTCTTGATCTCTGGCTATACAATATTTCTTATGAACTATTTAAGTGACATAATCCATGATTTTTTGTCACTAAATACTTAGTATGTATTTCTTAAAAATAGGGATATTTTTCTTAATCATAAGATAGCGATCAACTAGCAAGTTTATCAACGATTATAGGTACTTTCCTTTTTTATTGTTTTAACGTTTATTAGAGAGAGAGAGAGAGAGAGAGAAAGGGAGAGAGGAGAGAAACTGACCGTGAGCAGGGGAGAGGCAGAGAGAGAGGGAGACACAGAATCTGAAGCAGGCTCCAGGCTCTGAGCTGACAGCACAGAGCCCGACGTGGGGCTTGAACTCAAGAACTATGAGATCATGACCTGAGCCAAAGCCAGCCACTTAACCAACTAAGCCACCCAGGCGCCCCTATAGTACTTTCATCTACCATTCATGTTCTAATTTGGCCACAGAATTTTTTATGTTCCCTAAACTGCTCATGTCCCACAGTCCATTCTGTCATAAGTCTTAGTAAATATTTGGATGATTGTTAGCAGTGGTTTTTCTAGCTTTATAGTCTTAATTTTTTGAAAAAACGTTCTTTTCTGAGACGGTGCTTATCTCTCCTAAGGTGATTCGGGATGTCATAAATGTGCACATGGAAGAACTCAGTAGTCATTGGCAGGAAGAGCAGGGAAGAGCAGAGGACAATGCTGAAAAGTATGTCATGGTGTTTACTGGTAAAAATATTCTCTTTTTAATCTGTTACTTTATAATCATTTGATTAAGTTTTAACATTTCCAAGACCATTAGTAGAACACTATAATTTATTAAAATGCTTAAATTGTTCCATGTCCACATTCCTCAAGATTATTATACCAGGGTTTCTCTGTGACGTTGCCCCTTGACAGTTTTGGAGAGGCAGATATATTGATGAAATAATAAAAAAGTAAAACATTTAAGAACTATGTTTCTTTAACTGTCTTCTCGTATGGAATATAAGGTTATACCTATTTTTTAAATGTTTATTTATTATTTGAGAGAGAGAGAGAGAGAGAGAAAACGAACAAGTGGGGGAGGGGCAGAGAACAAGGGAGACACAGAATCTGAAGCAGGCTCCAGGCTCTGAGTTGTCAGCACAGAGCCCAACGCAGGGCTGGAACTCACAAACCGTAAGATCATGACCTGAGTCAAAGTTGGACTCTTAACCGACTGAGCCACCCAGGCGCCCCATGTTATACCTATTTATATCAATTGTGTCATTGTTCTGATATAGAATATTCGACTATATTGTGTGTCTGTGTGTGTTTAGTGGAGACCGTTGTTTAAAACCAACTGTTCTGGGGCACCTGGGTGGCTCAGTTGGTTAAGCATCCGACTTCGGCTCAGGTCATGATCTCATGGTTCGTGAGTTCGAGCTTTGTTTGCATTGGTCTCTGTGCTGACAGCTTGGAGCCTGGAGCCTGCTTCGGATTCTGTCTCTCTTTCTCTGTCCCACCCCTGCTCACACTCTGTCTCTGTCTCTCTTAAAAATAAAATAAACAGTAAAAAAAAATTAAAAAAACTAACTGTTCTTTCCGTGTTTCAGGAATGAAGAAAGGCGATCAGCTTCAGTAGATTCACGGCAGTCTGGTGGAAGCTATTTGGATGCTGAGTGTTCACGACATAGAAGGGATCGAAGTAGGAGTCCACATAAAAGAAAAAGAAATAAAGATAAGGATAAAAACTGGGACTCAAGAAGAAGGAAAGAGAGGTAAGTCTAACACTGCATCATCTGATGTTGAATTGTTTACTTTTGAAAAGTAAATAGATCCTCCTGTTGTAGAGTATGTTGAGAAAATGGATTACAAGAGTAAATTACAGTAAAGAGAGTAGGTAAGTGATGAGAATTCTTATCATTTGTCTTATTTTAGTTTAAATGACCACGGTTCTGGTGGTATAGTTCTCTATATGCCTGACTGGAAGTGGGTTTCCCTCTTTTACTCCTTGTTTCCTAGCTGGGACATGTGGAAGTAATGTCTAGGTAGGAGGTTAACTGTGTCAACGAGGTGTTTGCCTAGATCTCTTTCTTGTGTTCCGTCTTCCCTCCTTTTTCTTACTATTTCTTTCTCCTGCTAATTCCTGAGTTAAAGGGTATATAGGGTCAGAGAGAGGATCCAAACTTTAATGTCAAGTCAATTTTGCCCTTGTTAATAACCCTCCTAGAATTTGATGGCTAGAAAAATATGAACTAATATTAAAATAATAAATTTAAGTCATTTGTGGTCAATTCCTATAGTTCAGCTGCTTATGGGCATCTGCCTGGATCTCACAGTCGTCAGGTCTCTAATTGAACTTACTTTTTCTCATTCTGTCTCCCCAGCATTCCATATTCTGATGAATGAGATGACCATCATCTGTTCACCTAAACAGAAATCAAGGAGTTATTTTAGTTGCTCCTTTTTCATTCGTACCATTTAGTTCCTAATTGCTATCAGTTTTACCTGAAGATACCTCACATGCACCTCCTTGTCTCTGTCTTACTGCTGTCCGTCTGGAAAATTATAGTTATCCTAATTGTTCTACCTGCCCGTAAGCTTGTCTCATATGGAGACATCCCTACTCTACTGCCAGAGTGAACTTTCACTCTTAAAACTTTTCAGTGTCAAAATTCACATTGTTTAGAATGGCTCCCAAGCCCTCTGGGATAAGGGCTTCGCCTACCCATCCTTGTATTTTGCCACAACCCCGTGAAATGCCAAAATTCTGCTCTAGCCAGCCCGAATTACTTACAGTTCCTCATCCATACTGTGCCACATTTATGCCTTTCAGTGTCAGGTTCTGCTGCCTAATTTTTATTTTTTAAAGCCTGCTTCGTAAACTCTTCCTTGTCCCTTAAGACCCAGGTTAGTCACTTCCATGAAACCTGTTCTCACTGAGACACAGCTGATGTCTCCCATTTTGTCAGCACTCTGCCTCACATGTTCTTTTTATTGAACTTCTATTATTACTCTTCCTACCAGACTGAGCTTGAAGTCAGGTCAATGTCTTATTTAGTAACATATGTACTGTGTTTGTCTAATGCTTCTCAAATGATATCTTGTCTCTCTCCAGGGCCAATAGTGATAAGGAATTAGTAATGCTTATTGGTTCAATAGTTTTGTCTTCTTACTGTCATTTATTTCATGGGTTTCAAGCAAGTTGTGATTTCATCCTTTGAATGAAATGAATGAATGAATGAAACAAATGAAATATTTGTTTAGTAATCCCTTTTCATTCACATAATGAATATTTTTTAATAATTATACACAAATTAACCTTTAGTTATCAGAATTATTGTGTTCTTTTACTTCCTTATGGTTAATGCTTCTTCCATTTGAGTAATATTTGGCATCTCTGATCAATTTTTATGACTTAAATACATTAGCCTCAAATATGAACATGAAATAATTTTCCTTTAGAGAGGGTATATTTAGAGTTTAAATATAAATTGTTAGTAGGAAATACATCCTTCTCAGCAGTAGTGCAGGGCTAATCTTTGATATCCGCACTTGAGGTGGAATGAATTGTAGGAGGCTGAGATAGGAGCCAGCATAGGGATATCAGACAATTTCTGAGTTCTGTGACTTTAATATTTTATTTGAAATGAATTCTCTTCTCCTTATGTATGTATATTCAAAATCAATTTTAAAGTGGAACTCCAAAATGCATTTTAAAAAAAATCTCATTTTGCTTGTCCCCATGGCACTTTTGTCCCTTAGTTTTAATGATTCATTTTCCACATTTACTCTTAAAAAAACAACTGTTTAGGGACATCTGGCTGCCTCAGTTGGTAAAGCATGTGACTCTAGATCTCAGGATCATGAGTTCAAGTTCCACGTTGAGTGTACAGCTTACTTAATAAAAACAAACCCAAGTACTGTTTAGTTCTGAATGCATGTTTTAACTTGTTCTGAAGTATATTACTGATGAATTATCATTTTAACATTCTGATATTAAAATGTCCATCATTTGTAATAGTTTTTTTTTCACTCCTGTCATTTCAGGGATGGGGAAAGACATCATAGTCATAAAAGAAGAAAGCAAAAAATATAAATGAGGTATTTGTACATGTATTAATTATGCTTATGCCATGATAACCAGTATGCCAATTATTTTAATTACAATTGCTTTGAGTAGAAGAATGTGTTTCTGTGACTTGTTTAGTGCTCAGATTATTAATTTTCAGTAAGTACTTATGTATCTAACCACAAGTACACTATTATGCCCTGTAACTTTGTTTTCCTTATATTTTAATAGATGATTGCTTCCTTTACTGATTTTGTTTCATTCTTTGTGATAATTTATGTATAAGAAAATTCTTTAATTAAAATCAGTACTTAAGCTATTTAAATAATACACAAATACATTCTCATTTTAAAAAATTAAACTTTTCAGATAGGTTAATGTCCCCTTGGAACACCACCTGTAATCCCTGTGGCCACCCTAGGAACTATTATTTACCTCTATACTGGTAAATTGTAATAGGGAAAGACAACCTAAATATTGGTTAGAAGGGAAATGGCCTGATTAAATAAAATATGGAATAGTCACGTGATAGATTACTTTATTGGACTTAAAAGAAATAAACTTTATCTAGATTAACATGGATACATCTCAGAAATACAACGCTAAGTGAAAATAGCAAGCTGCAGATAGATACAAGTTATAGTTATGTACAATACCATACGTTTTCTGTGACCATATGTGTATGTAAATACATTTTTAAAGGTTCAGAAGAACCCATAACCAGATTCATAATAGTGATTATTTGGGGGAGGAGTTGTAGATGGGAGAGGTTAGGGGTGAAAACCAGGATTGAGAAGGTGGTCAAAGAAGATTTTAGCTTTATCCATAATACATTAGTTTTAAAAAATCAGATATTTATGTTTCACTTGTTAATTAAAACTAGATTTTAATTAAAATTAAAAATACACTGTATTTTATTTCATGTAAATCATTTTTATTGAGATTTACTGCTTATATAAAATAAAATGCACCCATTTTAAGTGTAAGTTTCATTGAGTTTTGACAAACTTCTACCCCTGCCAATGAAGTCACCTTAATCAAGATAGAGAACATTTCCATCATCCCTGAAAGTTACCATATGCCCCTTTAACCAGGCAATTTCTCTACTCCACCTCTAGGCAACCACAGATCTGGTTCTTGTTGCTGTTGATAAGATGTATCTTTTTTAGAATTCATATAAACAGACCTTAGAATACGTAACTTCTTCTGCTCCACAAATTTTTTAGATCAATCCATGTTGTATGCATCAATCGTCCCTTTCTTTTTCTTAGTATATTCTGTTGTATGACGGGTCATCCAGATGAGATACAGGCATTAAGTGTTAATCATCTCATGTCTGATAGCAATATTGTCATTCTTAGAAGTCCAGGATAAAGACTGCAGGGTGGGTTCCAAATAGAAATGAAACTTAAATTATTTCAATAAGTGACTGATAATGACAGAAAGGTTGACTGGATTTAGATCAGATTGACCGTTAGACTTTAGGTATGAGAAACAGCTCTCAGATTTACAAGTTGGAAATCAACAGTTCACTTGCCAATATGAAGTCTTACTACTGCTGTTGTACTTAATTTCTGAATATATAAAATTCAGATTTAAAAATCTTAAGGACTTTGGCATTATAATGTTGAACCATGTGAAATTGCTGCTTTTGTGGGTCAATGATTACCAGCAATTTTATATATTGTAACTTAATTTATTGTTTTTCAATATGATTTCATTGATTTTGCTGAGTGAAAGAAACTAAAGAGTAAGATTGAAAGGCATAGTTGGGTTTCTAGTAGAAGAGAGAAATAAGTGGAACGGAGAAGTAGGGTGGTGGGATTGGGGAAAAATAGGATAGTATGGAAAAACGTAACCAGAGTGCTCACTTTAGTAGCACATGTACTAAAATTGGAATAATACAGAGAAGATTAGCATGGCCTCTGGGCAAGGATGACATGTAAAATGTAACCAGAGTTTTTACAGATTTTTAAGTATAATATCAACTACTGCAAACTATCCATTAAAATGTAGATATAGATGATAAGAGGCTTTGTTTGATCCTTGCATGTTTTAATTTTCCATGCCTACCTCTTTGTGTTTCAGACTCCTTCACTGGATTATGAGTTTCTTGAGAGCAGGTTTTATATTTTTATAAATATAACCCCCACAATAGTTGTCAATTTATTATTTTAAATTTTGACAAAAACATTTGCAAGCCCCTGTCATTTAATATCTAATTTTTGATTCATAAAATACTGGTATTAATAATTACTATAACTGTCACCCATCTTACCTGTTTATTTAATCCTATCTCTGATGGTACCTTCTTGCCTACATTTATGATTTACTGGCTATAAACAGTTTTCTCTCCTGAAGTCTTTTAAAAGCACTAAGGATAGCCAACGTTTATTGAACACTTACTATGTAAGTGTTCTGAGCATATTTATATACGTATACACACATATGATGTATGTAACATAAAATTGACCATTTTAGCCAATTTTTTATGTTTATTTATTTTGAAAAAGAGAGAGAATGTGTGTGTGTATGAGTGAGGAGAGGCAGAGAAAGAATCCTAAGCAGACTCTGACAGCCTGTGCAGATGGACCCTACAAACCATGAGACTATGATTTGAGCCAAAATCAAAAGTATGACAGTTAACCAACTAAGCCACCCAGTTGCCCCTATCATTTTAGCCATTTTTAAATGTATAGTTCAGTGGCATTAACATTCACGTTGTTGTACACCTGTCAGTGCCAGACGTCTCCAGAATGTTTTCATTATCCCGAACTGAATCTCTACTCATTAAACAGCAGCTCTCCATTTACCTCTTCTCCCAGCCCTTTGTAGCTACCACACCACTTTCTGTTTCTAAGAATTTGACTATTCTAGGGACTTCATGTAAGTGGAATCATAGAATTTTGTTTTTTGTGTGTCTGGCTTATTTTACTTAGTGTTTTCAGAGTTCATCCATGTTGTAGCATGTATCAGCATTTCATTTCTTTTAAGCTGACTAATATTCCATTGCGTGTATATTCCATATTTGTTTGTCATTCATGTGTTGGTGGATATTTGGGTTATTTCCAACTTTGGGCTACTGTGAATAATGCTGCTGTGAACATGGCTATACAGAGGACTCTTTGAGTCCCTGCTTTCACTTCTTGTAAATGTAAACCTAGAATTAGAATTGCTGGGTCATAAAGTAACTCTGTGTTTAATTTTTTGAGAAACCACTACACTGTTTTCCACAGGGTCTGTGCATTTTACATTCTCACCAGCAATGCTCCAGGGATCCAGTTTCTCCACATTTTTGTCAACACTTGGTATTTTCTGGTGGTTTTTTGTTTTTTGGTAATAGCCATTCCAATGGTGTGAAGTGGTATCTCACTGTGGTTTTGATGAGCTCTTTCTATTAAACATATTTAGTTCTCAGAAACACTCTGACACACTACTAAATACTAATATTATCACCATTTTAGAAATGAGGAAACTGAAGCTCAGGGAACTCAGTAACTTGCTCTAGTTCTCAAAGAAAGTGGTGGAGCTGGAGTTCCAGTCTAGGCAGTCTTGCCCCAGGGTCCATGCTCTTTCAGTATTTCTCTCTTATAAGTACTCATGTACTGCTTCCATCTCCAGTTAGGTTTAAAATTTTTTTGAAATTAAAATACATAATGATTATCTTTGAATCCCCAAAGTGCTTAGTATGATTCCTTGAATAATGTAGGTGATAAATGTTTGTGGATGGGAAAGTTTAGGCATAGAGATGCTTAATTATTTCCCCAACATCATACAAACAATACAACAAAGATTGGAACTAGAGCCCCTGCTCTTAACCACTATACAAACTTTCATTTTTTTTAATTTAATTTTTTTAAAGTAATCTACACTCAACATGGGGCTCGAACTCAAAACTCCAAGAGCAAGCATCACACGTTCTGCCAACTGAGCCAGCCAGGCACCCCTATACAAACTTATTAACTGTGGACACTTTTTAATGGATTCCAATCATGTTAGTGTCTGCCATTTCATAGCAGTCTCTGCATATCCACCAAGTTCTCTGACTCCTTTATAAAATTTTAAAAAAATGAACATTTTACTACCTGCCATTTTGTTAAATTCATGCTGATCCATAAATGAACTTGCTTTGTATCTTGATACCCTTTAATTGTACAACAAAATTCATTGTATTGATCAACTTTACATTTCACATGAACACCTAAAAATCAAAGTCTCACAGTACCTCCCCAAATTAAAACTGCTTGATAGTTAAATGCCAGATTCTTAGAGAAACCTTAGCCAACATAAGGAAGTTGGAAACAGCTGAGGAAAAACTCAGACCGGCTTTATCCTCCTGTCTGCTGCCTCCCATTTCCTGCTTATCTTGAGGAAGAGGATGTGGGTAAGGTTTTTCAATTTATCATAGGATGATAATGCTACTCAAGAGAGGAGGGATTTGTGAGCAAAAAGAAGGAAGTTCTCAAATATTTAATCTAGTCTTGGTTGCTTTAATATACATGTTGTCAAGGTGGCTGCTGTGCATAGCCCAGGACACTGATTACCTTCAATAGGAAACTGAACTCCTCACTCAGAATTGAATTAGATCAATCATCTCCAGGTATTGGCCACTTTTGAGTACGGCTGATCGGTTAATCTCAGGCCTTCTAGTGAAAATTAGTTGTCAAATGGTAAATTTTACATAAAGTGTTTTAAATAGGCTTTGAAAACTATATTCTAACCTCCTATATATTCTATCACACAGAAGTATTAATACTATAAACGTGTGTATAGGGTTTTTACCCATGTCTTTGAGGATGCTTTCTTTTAATGTTTAGTGAGTTCATAAAGGTCCAAGAGTTCTGATGTAAAGCTTTGTTGCATTGAGTATAAAAAAACAAAATCTATTTGTGGTTGTTTGAGTATGTTTATAAGGCCAGTTTCTTTTTATGTAGCTTGCTTTTGAGTTGTTATAATTGAGCCAGCAGGTGTGTTAATTATTAAACTAAACCTCATTTGTTACATTAGTGATTGTACTTCTTACTCTGGTCACAAATTTGGGAATGTGGTGTAATGGAAAGACCTTTTCCATTACAGCTTTTGAATATTTAGATTGGGATGAGAATTTGTATTGCTCTCTTTCAGGAAAGAAAAAAGTAAGATTTGTCAGACTTAAGGGGCTGCATGCTAGATTCATCTTTACTGAGCGAGTCAGTTTCCCATTCAAAAATCCAGTATGGCCACCTTAGAGAAAGGATGCTGCCATAACATAGAATATAAACGTCTAAGCTTGTTTTTAGTTCTTTGGTTTAGTAATAAAAGGCAGGAGGCACTTCCAGTTTAAAAAGTTGCTACACGTAACATCTGGACATTATTAAATTAAGGAAGGCTGCAGGCTCCGGAGAGTCCTGCCTTCTGAGGATCATACCTTGTGGCACCAATTAAGGGATTTGGGGTTAGGTTGCTTTAGTACTGTGTTTATGAGGCTAATTTCCCATAATCTTGGAGCTTTGGTAACTTATGTTGTTCTTCCAGCTCCAAGTCATGATTCCTCTTTTAGAATGAGAAAGCTAATTAAGGGGAGATTCAGGAATACAGAGAGATGAAGCAGGAGCCTGGGCTTTATTTGCCGTTGTTGACACTAATATAAATGAAACACTTTTAAGTAACAAATTCTTCACATAATGGAAGGAATAGCCTATCAAAGGGGCTGCTGTGATGAATCAGATGGATACGGTATAGGTCTCCCCCTTTCTTCACTGTGACCCTGGGTGAACTAATCTTTCCATGCCTCCTATTCCTCATCTGTAGATTGAGAATAACGGTATGCTCTCAAGGGTAGCCCTGAGGTTTCAAGATAATGTGATTTGCTTCACATAGTGTCTGATAGATGGCAAGTACTAAGTACCTGCCATTAATTATTTGTAACACACTTGTGAATATTTTCTTTCTGCTCTGCCTCCTATGTCTTGCTTTGCTTAGAGACCAACCTAGATACCTCTCTTATGCCTGCAGAATTCTGTCCTGTTATAATATTGGCACACATACCGTACATCATTGAAGACTCTGTAAAGAAGTGTATATGGGGGAGTGCTTCACATTACTTACCTCTGGGACATATATACAGCTGGTACGCACCTGAATGGCTGACCAGTGTAAAAAGACTGAAATACTTCTAAACTGCCTAGTAAATAACTGCTGTCCGAAGCCCTACCTCCCATTTCCCTCTCTTTGCCATGGGGATTCCTGACTGTCTCCTAGGCACCACGATGATCCAGCAAATAAACGGCTGATGTCTAGCCCAGCTGGCGGCCTCAGCGTACCCTGCTCCAGAGCTAAAGCTGCTTGGTGGCTCTTCTGATTAATTGGTGACTATGCAGTCAGCCTCTCCCCCGTGATACATTGTTAGCATGGGATGTATTATTCCATTTCTCACTTTTCCCTATACAGTGTGCTCTGTGTATAGGTTGTGGTATTGTGGGAACACCGATCGTGGACATAGTTACACATACTTGACTCAGCTATCTGTAGACAACAGTAGCACAACTGTGGAAGAGGGAATTGGACATATATTGTTGTAAGGGTTTCACACTATACATGTATATTATTTGAATACAGACTGTGGTAAGTAAATATATGTAATAAACCCCAGAAAAGCCTCTAAATAAAACACAGAGGAATAGCTAATAAGCCATAGTAGGTAGGAAACAGAATCATTAAAAACAATCCAAAAGAAGAAGATACAAGTAAGAAAAAGAAAAGAACAAATAAGACAAATAGAAAACAAATAGCAAGAAGGTAGATTTAAACTGACCTTTTTAAACATTAAATGTAAATGTTCTAAATACTCAAAAGGCAGAGATTGTCAAAGTAGATAAAAAGGCAAGACCTAGCTATATGTTGTCTATAAGAAATCCATTTTAAATATAAGGATACAAATAGGTTAAAAATAAAAAGGGAAAATGTGTCCTGCTAACACTAATCGAAAGAAAATATATTGCAGAGTAGACTCAGAACAATGAATGTTACCATAGATGAAGAGGAACATTTCAAAATGTCAAAAAATTCAGTTCATCAAGAGGGCATCATAATCCTAAATACATGTGCACCTTGTAAGAGAGGTTCAAAATACCTGCAACAAAGATTGGCAGGACTGAGGGAGAACCGGGCAAATTCACAATTATAGGGGAGATTTCAACTTTCCTCTTGTAGCATGGGCAGACAACACATGAATAAAGAGAAGAGTTGCACAACACTGTGAACCAACCTGACCTAACTGACATTTATTTGGAGAACACTCCACGTGGACAACCAGCAGAATATTCTTTTTAGATACACTTGTGATAGTGACCAAGATCGTATTCTGGGTCATAAAACAACTCTCAGTACATTTGAGAGGACTGAAATCATACAAAATATGTGCTCACATATGACTACAACAGAATTAAACTAGAAATCCATAACAGATACCTGAAGAATCCTCAAACATTTAGAAATGAAACGGCCTACTTCTAAATAACTCGGGTCAAAAATTATAAGGCAGATCAGAATGTATTTTAAACTGGATCAGAATAAAAACATCAAAATTTGTGGGAAGGATATTTAGTGCATTAAATGCCTAACTAAGAAAAGATGAAATCTCACATTAATGATCTAAACTTCCACCCTGAAACAGTAAAAAAGATCAAATTAAACTGAAGGAAGGAGACAACAAATCAATGAACTAGAAAACTGAAAAGCAATAGAGAAAGTAAATGAAACCAAAAGCAGATTTCAAGAAGATGATGAATAAAATTGACAAGCCACTGGGCAGATGGATCTAACCAGAATCTAGCCAGGAGGAAAGAGGAAAAAAAAAGCCAACAACACAATTTGTTGATACCAAGAGTGAATGTGGAGATGTTGCTATAGATTCAATAGACTTTAAAATGATAAGGGAGGGGCGCCTGGGTGGCTCAGTTGGTTAAATGTCTGACTCTTGATCTCGGTTCAGGTCATGATCTCATGGTTTGGTTTTTGAGATCAAGCTCTGTGTTGTGCTTTGCACTGGCAGCACAGAGCCTGCTCAGGATTTTCTCCTTGCTCCTCTCTCTCTACTCCTCTCCCACTTGCGCACTCTCTCAAAATAAGTAAATATTTAAAAAATGGTTTAAAAAAGGGAGTATTATGAATAATATGCTAATAAATTCAACAACTTAAATGAAATGGATAAATTCCTTGAAATATGCAAATCACTTAGATGCCCACTTGAGAAGAAACATCATTTGAAGTCGTCTTGTATCTATTCATAAGTACATTGAATTCAGTTAAAAACTTTCCAACAAAGAGAACTTCAGTCCCAGATGGCCTCGCTGGTAAATCCTACCAAATATCTGGGGAGGAAAAATATCAATTCTTCACAAACCCAGATAATGGAAGAAGAAGAAGGAAACGTTCCCGGCTGTCCCCCTGATAGCAAAACCATTCAAAGATCTTACAAGTAAACTGTTGACCAACAGATCTCATGAGTTTAGACACCTTAACAAAAAGTTGGGAAAGTTTTGCAAACGAATGAATCCAGCAACACATTAAAAAAAAACAACTTATGACCAAGTGAGGTTTATTCCAGAAATTTAAGGATGTATTGAACATCATTGAACATCAAGGCAATTCATTATATTGACAGACTAAAGAAGGAAAATCCTATTATCCTCCTTAGATGCAGGAAAAGCAGATGATAAAATTCAATACCTATTCATGGTTTTCAAAGACAAAACACTGTCAACAAACTAGAAACAGAGAACTTCCTCAACTGATAAGAGACATCTACAAAACCCTGGAGTTAACATTGTAATTAATGGTTAAAGAATGAACAATCTTATGATTGGGAACGCGGTAAAGACGACTGCTCTGCCACTTCTGTTCAACATTGTACCAAGGTCCTAATTGGTACAATAATGCAGTAAAAAGAAAGAATGTATAGATCGGAAAAGATGAAGTAATACGGTCTTTATTCACAGGTGACATAATCCTCCTCTATGTAGAATTCTCTAAGGAACTGATTAAAAAAACTACTAGAGCTAATTTAACAAGGCTATATAGTCAGCATACAAAAATGTTAAAATTTTTATATGCATATAGTAAAATTTACTATATGCTAGTAATAAAAATTAAAAATAGCATCAAAAAACATAAAATATATAGAGGTAAAATGTGTGTAAGACCGGTACACTGAAAACTGTAAATCTTGCTCAAAGAAGATTAAATAAATGAAGAGAGATGCCATGCTCATAAGTGAGAACACTCTAATTGTAACATACAAATTCTCATTAGATTGAATAACAGATTCTATGCAATTGTAATGAATTCTGAGCAGGCCCTTTTTAGAAAAAGCATAATATATTTTTTATTATATAGTATACATAACATTTATCATTCTAACCATTTTTATTTTATATGTTTATTTTGAGAGAGCGTGCACATGCAGGAGAGGGGCAGAGAGAGAGAGAGAGAGAGAGAGAGAACCCCAAGTAGGCTCCACCCTCTGAGTGCCGAGCCCAAAGTAGGGTTCCATCTCAGGAATCTGTGAGATCATGACCTGAGCCAAAATCTTGAGTCAGACACATAACCAACTGAGCCACCCAGTCATCCCAAACTATTTTTAAATGTACAGTTCAGTGGCATTAAGTACATATACATTGTTGTGCAACTATTACTGCCATCTGTCTCCAGAACATTTTCATTTTCCCAAACCAAAATTCTTGTACCCATTAAATGGCTCCCTGTTTCCCTCCCCCAGCCTCTGGCAACCACCATTTCACTTTATGTCTCTGACTTTGCTACTCTAGGAACCTCATTTAAGTAGAATCATAGAATATTTGTCCTTTGGTGTTTGGCTTATTGCACTTAGCATAATGCCCTGAAGATTCATCCATGTTGTAGAATGCTAGTGGTCTGGCTGGCCTGCTTTGTTTCTTGGTTCCTTTCCTTTTTCTTTCTTCCTTTCTCCCTTTCCCACCCTTCCATTCTTTCATTGAAAGACTGATTTAAAAATTATATGGAAGGGGCGCCTGGGTGGCTCAGTCGATTAAACATTCAGCTTTTGATTTCAGCTCAGGTCATGATCTCACAGTTTGTGAGATCGAGCCCTACATTGGGCTCTGTGCTGACTGTGGAACGTGCTTGGGATTCTCTCTCCCTCCCTCTCTTGCTGCCCTCCCCCCCGCTCGTTCTCTCTCTCTCAAAAAAATTATGGAAATGCAGTGAACCTAAAAGAATCAGAACATTTTAGAAGGAAAAAGGACAAAGTTGGAAGACTTATACTACCCAATTTCAAGATTTAGTATGAAGTTACAGTAACCAAGACAGAGTGGTATTGGCATAAGGGTAGACATGAATAGAACAGAAGAGTAAATCCAGAAATAGATGCACAGATATGTGACCAGTTGATTTTTCACAACCTACTGAGATAATTCAATGAGGAAAGGATAGTACTTTCAACAAAATATGCTGGAACAACATGATATCCATACGAAATATAATGAACCTCAAGTTTTACCTCATACCACATCAACCTGAAGTGAATCATAAACTTGCATGTAAGAACTAAAATATAAAATTTCTAAAAGAAAACATAGCAGAAATTATTTGTTACCTTGGGTTAGGCAAAGATTTCTTAAATAGGACGCATAAAAGAGAAAACAGAAAGAGAAAGCCACTAAGCTGGATTTCATCAAATTAAACTTTTGCGCTTGAAAGGGCAAACTATAGAATGGGAGTAAGCATTCACAAAGCATTTAGCAGACAAAGGACATAGCTAGAATATGTAAAGAACTCTTTTGAAACAACCTAAAAATGGACAAAAGATTTGATACATGAAAAATAAGCACATAAAAAGATGCTCAACATCATTACTCAGGGAAATGCAAACTAAAACCACGATGAAATAACACTACACACCCCAAGAATGGCTGAAATTAAAAGACTGATAATACCAGGTGTTGGTGAGAAGGTGGAACAACTAGAATTCACATTTATTGCTGGCAAGACTATAACTGTACAATCATTTTAGAAAACTTAGAGTGTTTTTTTCTTCTTTTTTAAAGTTGAATGTATACTTACCATACAATCCAGCAGTCTTTTTCCTAGACTACCCCTAGATTATTTGTGTTACCAAAGATAAAACCTGTCCGTACTCAGTTTTGTCCACAAATATTCATAGCAGCTTTATTCATAATAGCTCCAAAGTGGAAACAACTGAAATGTCGGTCAGCTGGTGAATGGATAGGCAAATTATCCACTCAGTAGAATACTACTCAGCCATAAAAAGGAATGAACTACTGATACAGCAATGGACGAATCTCAGAAACATGTTAAGTGAAAGAAGCCACACATAAGAGTATATATACTATATGATTCCCTTTATATACAATTCTAGAAAAGGTAAAACAGACAAATTAGTGGTTGCTAGGGGTTAGGATGGGGGGAGGGGACTGTAAAGTAGCACAAAGAAACTTTTTAGTATGATGGAAATATTCTGTGACACTACTGTGTTGTAGGTTATAAGACTGAATACATTTGTTAAAACTTACCAAATCATACAGTTAAAATTGGTAAATTTTATTATATTGAAACTATGCCTCAGCAATGGGAAGGAAAAAAAAATGGCAAGAAAGACTATGATGGCATGTCCCCTCCAGGAGCTCCCAGTCTAGTAGGGAGTCAAGGTAGTCTGGAAAAAACTTAAGGTAACATGATTAGGAGTCAGGTATAGTTCAGTTAAACATGTTCTGTCACACCTGGGGCTAGTAGTTGTAACCCCAAGCCCTGGGATGGTTATTGGTAATGCTTGGTTATGCCATGGGAATGAGGGAAGCAAGTCCAGCTTCCTTCGAGGAAGGAATTTAAGAGACTTCTTAACAAGTCAGCATGGGCCTTCCCGTCTGAAAGGACTCTGGATTCTTCCCCATGTAAGGCAGCTTGAAGCAACTGTACTTTAACTGGAATGTGCACCGTGTATCCATCCTGGTGCTGGGAATTTGAAAGAAACACACTTTAGGACGATCACTGGGAGAATAAAAACCAACACTTGAGAAGTACTGGGAAGTTAACAGTATAGGTGAATATGTAGACTACATGTGGGAAATTGTGTTACTCTACACGAAGAGCATTTGGGGACATATGCCTGTGGGTCATGGGTTTTGAGTAGCAGTCTGTTGGAGGTGAAGTACCAAACTTAGTGGTTCTGATGATAACCCTGAAGCAGAAAGAAACAAACTCTGAGGTCGCAAAGGGAAAAGGAGCTAATTTGAGATGGATGCTGGGTCTTGAAGAGATGGAAGGAAAGGAAAGAATTTTCTCTCTGTTACAGGAGATATATGTGGACAACCCACTTGAGAAAATAGCCTCACCTCCCAAAGAATATCATTACAGGTGTAAAGAGTTTGATCTCTTCGGAGAAAAAGTAGAATTTGGAGCCAAGGAGACAAAAAAGAGTCTGCACCTTTAGATAGTTTGTTTTATTAGAGGTGATCATAAGAGACAAATATTGACAGTGGGGGTGGCTGTGCACGTGGGGTTCAGGAGGTATGGGAGCTCTATACCTTCGCTCAATTTTGTGAACCAAAAGTGTTCTAAAAAATAAAGTATTTTTAAAAACAATTATGTGTAAACATGGCTTTGTTTGACAGGGTAAGAATTGAGATTTGGAATTTTCAAAAACTTCCAGGAGGTTGGTTTTCTGAGTAATATGTAAACATAAAATGAACAGTGTGCTGTGTTTTTCTGGCTCCAGACCGGCTTCTTTTAATCAAAGCACATTAAAAGTCAAAATGAAAGAGCAAGTCTAGATTTTGGAGCATTGGGCTTTCTGAGTTAGGAAAAACAGGTGAGCTGGTCTCTGATGAAGGGAATAGCTGCTCCCAGGGGGCTCCCCTGCCATCTCACCCTTCCTTACCTGTCTCACTTGTCAGTGTAGGGCCTGGGGCCCAGCCCCTCTATTGTCCGTGGGAGGAGAGGGGTTGAGCAGCACTGGGTATCATCCAGGTGCCTGAGGGAATTGATGAAGGGAGGGGGATGTAGGTGAGCAGACAGCAGCTAACAGCCTCTCAGAGCACAGCGGGATGGGCAAGCCTCCAGATTTGGCATCTTTTAGAGGCTCATGGAAGTGTTAACCATTGTTCTTTTACCAGGAAGCTGCAAGGAAAAGTGTCAGGACTTTGGCCTCTTCAATTCCCCGAAAATTCTCTAGCTGTGGGAACATTCCCGAAACTGTCAGGAACATCACCAAGACATACATCTAGACTGGAGGTGGGGGCTGGTGATAACAGTAACAACAGCAATGACAACAACTGTCCTTTATTGGGCACTTGTTACGTCTGAGTGCTGTGCACCTAACATGCATTATTTCACTTAATCCCCACAACAGCGTACAAGATAGGAGCTGCTATCATCTCCACTTGAGATGAGAACCGAGACTTAGAGCTCCAAGGACGTGTCCAAGACGGCGCAGCCGCCACAACTCAGGGAAGCAACCTCATCTCAGAAGTGTTTGCCTTTGGAACATCTGCCCCTAACCGCTGCATTTACTGCTTCCCTGTTGCAGTCATCTGAAAGTGATCCCTTGCTTTGCTTCAGTCCAGAGTCAGGGTAGATCGTGCATGATCCAAGGAGACCAGACCAGGGAGAGGGCCTCAGGAGTGGAAGGATACAATGCCCTTGACAATGGATGTGAGCTGGTTGTGACCAATCAGAGGTAGTCTCTTGTCTCCAAATGCCTCCGCCTCTTCCAAATTCCCACCCTCCCAACATGACCTGCAAGCAATAAATGTCAAATGTCTCATTATCAGAACTCAGTGTGCAGTCAATTTACACGTTGTTTTTTAAAATTTTTTTAATGTTTGTTTTATTTTTGAGAGAGAGAGAGAGCACGAGCAAGGGAGGGGCAGAGAAAGAGGGAGACAGAATCTGAAGCAAGCTCCAGGCTCTGAGCTGTCAGCATAGAGCCCGACATGGGGCTCGAACTCACAAACCATGAGATCCTGATCTGAGCCGAAGTCGGAAGCTTAACTGACTGAGCCACCCAGGTGCCCCGATTTACATGTTTTTAAATCGTATGTGTGGAAGTAGGCAATGACCATACTCCACTTCTTGTACTCTGTTCAAAGCCTTGCCCATGTGGAACTGAGCCTTCTTTGGTGGTCAATGAATGCGGCAAATCTTGCTACAGAAGGAAGAACAATTTACAGTAATGATGCTAGAGTCTGCTAGAATGTAAGCTCTATGAGGGCAGGGATTTTGTTTTATTTGTAAAAAGTTGTATCTCCAAGATCTAAAACCTGTAGGAAGTGTCCAGTAAATACATGTTTAATAATAATTATTAACTGTCCAAAGTACTAGTTCATCTAATATAATACTTGAGCAGGAAGGATAGTTTCTTTTGTTTCTTTTTTATTTTTTTGTTCCCCTCTCATTAATGAGAAGGTATGAGGAAATTGAGCCTCAGGAAAATTGAGTGAGTTATCTTTGTTCCAATAGCTAATTAATTAGGAGGAGAAATGGACTGGGTCCCAGGCTTCCCATTTTCTACTCTGAGTTCTTTCCTACCATTATGCGTCTTATTGGAATATGTTATTTCTGCCCTTAGTGGGTTATGCTTTTATCTCTGTGATTTCTGCTTTGGGCCGACTGGTTCCAGGGTTCACAGGAAACACGGTCATTTCCTGTGGCCATTTTTTATTGTGGTGAGCTACATGGGCAACGATCGGAATGACTGCCATGGCAGAGTGACAGCTGGGCGTGCTCACGTCTTTCTGAACAGAATAGTGCTGTACTTCATTGATTCTAATATAAATACCTCTCTTTCTTATTTTAACATCTGAAACCTGGGGCGCCTGCGTGGCTCAGTCAGTTAAGTGTCTGACTTCAGCTCAGGTCGTGATCTCACGGCTTGTGAGTTTGAGCCTTGTGTCAGGCTCTGTGCGGACAGCTCGGAGCCTGGAGCCTGCTTCAGATTCTGTGTCTCCCTCCCTCTCTGCCCCTCCCCTGCTCGCACTCTGTCTCTCTGTCTCTTTCTCACAAAAGTAAATAAACATTAAAAAAATGTTTTTAACATCTCTGAAACCTGAACAAGTTTGCCATCACTGTTGTCACGAAAAGACATTGAGTTTTTCCAGAGAGGATTTGTGTCTGCTTCTGCCAGTACCCTAGAGATGCTATCACCCTGAGGTCCTTCAGACTCAACTCTTTGCTTGAAGAGAGCTCAGTGCAGACTATCGGGGTGGTTTTCCCCCTTCCTTCACCCAGTAGTGTGGCTGAGACTTGCTGTCCTATTCTGCGGGGAGGACACTCTTTGGTTGGTGTTTGAGCTCTATCTACATGGATGTCACCTATTATTAGACTTGCCATTTGGGGTACTTTTCTTTCTTAGTGGTACATAAAATAATGGACCTCTTGGATTGATGACTCTTAGACTTGATGACATATGGAGCTTCCCTTTACTGAATTCTTCCTATTCATGAGGCACTTTGCATCCCAAGGTCTTAGGTTCCTTGGGAGCAGTGTCTGAGACTGAGATTTGATGCAGGAAGTTTGCTGAGTGTGCTCTCAGGATCTATATTTGTGGGATGTGGAAGGAAGCAGGACTGGCCAGTTGGGGAAATTTAACCACAATGCAGTCAAGACAAAGGCCTTACCTGATCCTAGAGGGAGTAAGGATTCTAGATTGAGGTGATCCTTCAGAGCTGTCTCTAGCTGGGGCAAGCAGCAAGCAGACCTTTATACTCCCACATCCACCATTCATTGGATGCAAGCTCCACCTTCTACCCAACACCCTGGATGGGCTGTAACTTTGGACGCAGTCTCCCTTGGACCAAGGATGATTTGGGGGAGATCTCAGATAGTGGCTATCATCTGGGGAAATAGTGGCTGGGGAAAATTACCTCCATTTAAAGGGGGATATCTGAGTGGCACATCACAGCAAGCAGTACATATATTATCTCATTCACTCTTCACCCATGGGAGGTACTGTCATCATCAATATCCAGTATGCAGATGAGGAAACTGAGGCTTGGAGAGATTGAGCAGCTCATGTAAGACCTCAGCCAGTTGCAGAAGATTCACGTCCAGTCCTGACATCAAAACCCAGCTCTTAACCATGGAGCCTGGGGACTGCACTCTTGGCATCTCATATTATATTCATTGGTAGGAAAGGAGGGAAATGTACATGTCTGGCCATAGTAAGAATTTCTCTGTTGGAATGAGAAAAGCAGTAAGAATAAGTTTTACACAGAAGTGCAGAAGAGGTAGGAAGGACTCACACTACGGTAATGAATGAGGATGAGGGGTGGCAGCCAGACTAGCTTACTGCTCTACACTGTATATAGTCTATGCCTATGTTTTGTCTTTTGCCTCATGTCCATGGAAGGTGCTAGAGAAAGCCAGCCAGGCACCCCCTCCAGTGGAGGCTTCTTAATGAAGGGTGAGATGTTGTCCCCTTCACCTTTGAGGTGAGCAGGGCAGGTGATGGTTAGATGAACCCTTTGTCTCCTCACCCACTTGGAGAAACCAATGTCACTAGTCTTGAAATTATTCACAGGAAGCAAGAAGTAAAGCATTTCAGAAAATTTCTGAAGTTTCTAGGGCTTTGTTGGCTTAACTAATCATTAAGAAGGAGCAGTGTATTTGCAGGGAAAATTAAAATATTTTTTCAATGAATCTGCTGTGAGAGCCATAAAAGACAACTCTTTTAGTTGAAAGGAGTGTTCTTTTACTTAATCTAGGAATTTCACTTCCTCAGCTGCTTTGCAAACCAGCTACTTCAAAAAGCCATCTGTGTTATTGCTGGGCAGATAACAGTGGGAGACATTCCTGTTTGGGGACGAAAGTCACCCAGAAGAAAAGAAACAGTTTAGCCGTACCCTTTTAATGGACTCTTCCCTACGCGAAGAGGGAAAACATGTATCAGTTTTCATTGTTTGCTCTAGCCTGTGACAGGCACAGTGCTCTGTTCTTTAAGCTCCCTGGGGTGGGTATGGGGATTGGGGCTCGTTCAACCTCCTTCTCATTTGTTTTCCTACCCTATAGAGGCTAAAAGCCATGCCTCTGGGTTGCAGCAAGGGTTAATGATGAGATTGCTGGCTTCTAGTCAGTTGAGCTTGTGGGGGGGGGTGGGGGCAGAAGTGGATGCAGCGTGAGCAGGCATCCCAGGCGAGCAGGCATCCCAGGCGGGAAGCACCACCTGTGTTCTGAAGGTTTGGTTCTTGGGGAGACTTCTTCCAGTGTTTTTTGAGCCGAGGGCATTTCTCTCTGGAGCCACAGTGGCAGTGGCTTCCTTATCATTGAATCTCTGCTAAGCTCTGTGACCCTGGATCTTTGTCACTCAGCAGCTTCCTGATTCCCCAGCTCCTGGTTGTAGCAGAGGTGGCAATTATCTTGGCGGGCCAGTTCTCAGCCCGCCTGGGACTGAGAACTCAGCCCTGAGAGTCAGCCCATTCTGGGACTTATTCCTGAAAGCCCAGCCTCGGGCCTATTCCTCTAGCCTTTTCAGTAGTTCTGTAAGCACCTATGCCCTTAATTAATAGCATGCACGGTCTTGGGCCATTTAGGCTACTATAACAGAATGTCGTAGACTAGCTGGCTGTAACACCATGTAGTTCTCACAGTTCTGGAGGCTGGGAAGTCCAGGATCACAGTGCCGGCACATTCAGGGTCTGGGGAGACCTGGCTCATTGTGTCCTCACATGGTAGAAGGGGGCGAGGAGGCTCTCTAGGGTCTGTTTTATAAGAGCACTAAACCCCATTCACAAGGACTCCACCCTTGTGACCTAATCACCTCCCAAAGGCCCCACCTTCAAATACCACAAACTGGGGATGAAGCTTCAACATATAAATTTTGTGGGGGACACAAATGTTCAGTCCCTAGCATGCATCTTATGATTGATGCCTCTTAGACTTGAGATATGGTAGCTTCTTGTTCTTGAGTGCTTTCTACTAATGAGGCACTTTGCATAGATGTGTTGGGTTAAGTTCCCTCGGAGCTGTTTTACTTAAGAGAGCGAGCAGAGTTTCTTCTGCGGGGCGCTCAACAGCAGCTGATGCATGGCTGTATTTGACCTTCGTAACTACCCCAAGAGGGAGGGTACTGGCTGGTCCCAGTTTCACAGCTGAAGAAACAGAACTCACATGGCTCAAGTGACTTGTCAGTGGGGGTGCAGGTTGCAGGCCCGGGTACATCCCCTCCTTACTCCGTCACCCCATACCACCTTGCATGGACTGTGTGGTCACCTGGGTATTTGCTTATCCTGTTTGTTTCTGGTACAACGTATTTGCGAGGGAAAAGTGACAGTAAACCCCTCTTCCAAATTGCTTCATTTAATGTTGTCATTTGAAAAGTATCTTTGAAATGAAATTTCTTCTTAGTTTTCTGCTATAAGCGTCTCCACAAATGCGTGATGTTCATTTCCTCCTGACTGCAGTTACATTTCTTGTCTTTCCTTTTTAACAGAATCGGGCTCCTGCCCTAAGTCCCAGCCAGGTTTCCCTGGTTACTCCAGCTCCCACTCTTCCCTGAAACCTGAAAACAGGCTTAGTCTGTCATCTCATTAATCACTTAGTGGATATTTTCAGGGTTCTTTCCTAGATCATAAGCCTTTTGAGAAAAAGAACGATTGCATTAAGACGACAGTAATAATGTTAGCATCATTGCAGGGCACCTGTTTGTGCCAACACTTAATGTGCATGACCGCTCCTCCTCATAGCAGCACTGCACAGTGTATGTCGTCTTGTGACCTTGCCACTTGGAATTTTTAACCTTACTGGAAGGGGTGAGTGGGCTTTTGTCATGTGTCAGCCCTGTGGAAGCCTCCCTGATCACG
The DNA here is from genome assembly GCA_028646485.1 of Cryptoprocta ferox. Taxonomy (NCBI): domain Eukaryota; kingdom Metazoa; phylum Chordata; class Mammalia; order Carnivora; family Eupleridae; genus Cryptoprocta; species Cryptoprocta ferox. The sequence continues at coordinate 122,817,932 of CM053577.1, forward strand.
TCTCCCCCTCCCACCCTGCAGACATCCACACTCCTGCCTTCTGTGGTTTCCATGCCCTCCTTCCTCTACTGTGTTTCCAAACACGTGCCCTCACACCTTTTCAGTCTTGTTTTTCAGCTGTTCTGTGTGTCTTCTTCCGCCACTTAACTTTTTCACCCAACAGTTTGTGAGGTGCAGCCTTGTTCCCTGTGGAGTGTGCTCAGAGTCACTCTGGTGTGTGTCCCACTGTGTGTGCGTCCACACTTCCTCCTTCCGTTTGGGACCTTCGGGGCTCACGGTGTTTGGTGCTGCAAACACTTTCCTGCGAGCATTCTCTGCTCATCTCCTGGAACACAGGTGAGCGCTTCTCCAGAGCACAGACTTCTGGAACCACTGGGTCTGTGTGATAGACTTCCCAGTTCTGTTTGCTGGCAGTTCGGATGCATCCGCACCCCCTCCCTGACCATCCTGAAGGGACAGGAGGCCTTGTTTGTGGCCTGAGTGTCTGCAGTCAAGGGCCCTGGGAAAGGAGGAGGAGAGAAGGAGGGGAGGAGGTGTGGATGGTACCTCCGCCAGCAGCCCAGGGAGGCAAAGCAGGGACAGCCAGGCCAGGGCCATGGCACCTGCTCTCAGGGGACCTGGAGATGGGGACTCAGGCTGTAGCACGGTGACATTCCAGAATCTACTGTGAGGTCATTGCTGTGCTATGGGACACGAGAGGACATTACATTCCGAGGCCGTTCCTTTGTGGACCCACAGGCAGTAAGGAAAGCTGTGTGGCTCTGGGGACAATGCCCAAAGCCTGGCTGCCACTGCGTGCTGCCCTGGTCCAAGGTTGCCACCCACTGATCCCAGATGTGGGCTTGGACACCCTCTGCGGTTGCCTCCCTGGCCCGTGTGCTCCCCCGCAGCCTCAGACACTCACCCAGCCCTCAATCCCACGGTGGACTCCTGACTGCTTTGCCAGGGCTGGCTTTGATCTTCCTGGAGGAGGAACCTGTGCTACTGGCCTGTCACCAGCTGGGCCTGGATGGGCAATGTCAGATGCTCCCCAGCCCCCTACCCTCCCGCTAGGGAAGGGCCAAACTGGGGGAGGGAGCTGGGGGTGCTTTGAGCAGAAGAGCTGTGGGGGCTGCCCCTGGACTGTTCCAGCCTCTCCTTTTGTCATCGCTGGTGGGGCAGCTGGAGGATGGCTTCCGTGGTGGTCGTGTGGGCCCTGCCCTGTGGTGAGGGGACCTCCCCCTCGGGGATCCCCTCCTCCCCCATCTTCCTTCCTCTGCCGGCTCAGCTGAGCACTGAGACACCCTCAGCTGCTTCCGCTGCTGCCCTCTGTGGGGGTGACACAAGGCTCCCGTGTCTGGCCATCCACCTGCTGGCGTCTCCGCCCCTCTCGAGCCACACCTGTGGAGCGCCTGGTGGACCGCCCCTGCTGCCCTTTAGGACCCCCAGGGGATCTGGGCGGCTGCTCCCGCCCTGGGCCTGCAGATGTGGGGCCACTGTGGTCCCAGCCCAGCTTCGGGGCCTGCAGCTGCTCCTGCTGCTGCTCACAGGGGACCCTCGGCCATAGCTGTGCACTTGGTGACTGTGGGAGGGGTGGACACACTGGGTATCCCACGAGCAGAATCTGTGTGGGGACATGTGGATTCCCTTCCCCTTCCTGACTGCCCCCTTCTGGCACAGCCAGCAGAGGTGGCCTCTGACACCTCAGGGAGCGTGTGGAATTCAACTTCACCTTTGTCCCCTCTCCACGGAGCCCTCGGCTTCTCCTGAGAGGAGGAGAAAGAAATGAGGTCGAGAAGACAGTGTGAGGCCAGAGCATCTCAGATGGAGAGCATCTAAGGGAAGGCCCTTTGAGGTTATCGAGTCCGTTGTCCTGTGGAGTGCGGGCAGGGCTCCTGTCTGCGGCACGACCAAGGGGCAACCTTGGACAGCAGGAGAGCAAGATGGAAGGTTATGCTTGTTCAGCAGGAGAGTGTGATCGAAGTTCCCCATGAAAATTCTTCACTGTTCATTTTGCTGTGCACGTTGGGCTCATCTCTGTAGGACAGCGTCCTAGAATCGAGACTGCTGGTCAGGGGGCACGCTCATGCACACGTTACATTTTGATGGTACAACCACGTACCCCCCCACACACGGTACAGGTTTACAGTGTGGGGCAGCCATGGGGAGACGGACTGCAGCTCGGACAAACCGAGGACTTTCTCCTGGTTAAAATGCCCCACAACTGCTGAGGCAGAGTCAGGGCAGGAAGTGTTCAAGAAGAGCCTGGATGACCCGGGGTTGTGGAGGGGATTACAACGTTGGGAAATTCAGCTTCGTGGCATGCTCTGGAGAAGCCCTAGGACTCTCCAATGTGGCATGTCCCCCTGGGGTGACTCTAGGCCTGAGCCCTTCCAAATGCGATACATTTTCGTGGTGGATCTAAAAGGGCACCAGCGACTTCACAGTGCCAGCTTCTAGCTCCCACCCTCCTGCACCTGCAGACTTACCGCTGAGTCTTTGGCTTAATCTTTGCCCCAACAGGCATGGCTATTGTGTCCTCAGCTAGGCTGGCCTGGCACTGATGCACCTCCCTTGTGGTCTCAGATGAGCCCTGACCTTTCCCCAGTAGACAGTGAGGGCTTCCCTGGTATCTGAAGAGGGGACACTATTGCAGGTAAGGTATAGCCAGTGACAAACTTCAGGTGTAGCTGCTGTCTCTTATGATTGTGGCTGGAGATCTTGAGAAACATCAAAGAAAGGAGACTGGTTAGCACTAAGGTCTTTGTGGAGCCCTTCCCCTGGGGGCCCGGCCTATCTTCTGCTCCCTGGTTGGGCCAGCAACATGAAGTCAGGTAGTGGGTGATGGGGCTGGGCATGTGGTGCCTCCTACTGCCATTTATTGCACCCATCAGTCACTTCTTTTCTGTTGGTCTGAACAAAGTCAAACACTGGTGCGTGCGTGAATGCCCCTGCCTAGCTGTCTCTACGGGTTCCAGGGGAGGTGTTGAGCATGCCCGCTGCACAGCTGGGGGGCTGTGTGATGCAGTGACACCCATCCATTGCTCAGGACTATCAGGGCAAGTCTGCCCCTGGTCTTCATTTCCCTGCAGGGCCTGTGAGAGTTACTCATCTTCCTCTGGGACCTCGACCCCACTGACTGGCTGTCCTCAGCCTCCACTGCCCTCTGTGGCCTGTCCCACCACACGGCCTTTTTCCTCGACCCCTAGCAACTGCCCGCAAGGTGGTGGGGGGTATGCATGCAGGAATGGGGTACACATCTACATATAATCTCTACTTAATTGATGAGAAAATCCCAGTGAAGAGCCACAATCCTGCCTATGTCTCATTATGTCTGAGATCTCTGGGTAGAGCCGGAATTCCCTCCAAGGGGAATGCTAGCCAAGGTGCCTGGCTAGCATAGTTCTGATCCTACAGTGGGTCATTAGTAAATACTGGGTGAATGACCTTTGGTCATTATGCTTTTGTGACCCAGGATGTCAATGTACAGGAAAGCCAGTGTAGACATAGAGTCCTGGTCTCTGAACACTGGACCTGTGTGATTTGGTGCCACTTTCCAAATGTTGGCCGGGGATCCTGAACTGGGATGGCTATATCAAGAAGATCACAATGGGAGCTAATAAAACATACAGATTTGGGGGCTCCATCTCTGAAGATCCCAATTTACATAGGGTCTGGGATAGGGCCCGGGAATCTGTATTTTTTAAGCAAAGTTCCTAGATACTTCTGATGTCAGTTAAACTTATGAACTTACTGGATTGAGAAAGCACAAAGAACAAAAGTGGCTAATTAAAGAGGGTAGTAGGGTGTACGTAGATCATGAGTATTTTTCTTGACTCTGTGTTAGAGATTTGCCAACAGGAAACAGAGAAGCAGAATTTTATGGTGTCAGCCACACCACTTGTGTGCTTTTGTTGGTATCGTTTAATTAAAGTTCGGTGATTCAGAAATGACTGAATGCAAATTCTTAGACAAACTCTGTCTTTCAAAACACTGCCTACTATAGCTGCCATTCACATGCCTCCCTACCCCCTTCACATACAATGTGTACTAAATGAATATAATTTAAGGAGGGAAAACTTTCTGATGAACAAGAAGAGCCCTTGGGTTTATTTTTTGTAGGTGGAAACGTATGACCTTGCCCCATGCTTAACCCTCAGGGATTTTCCTCTGAAAGGATGAATGAAATGAGTGTTTTTAAAAAAAAATTTTTTTTAAATACTTTTAAAAATACCTTTTCACATCTTAGAATGTTTAGGACTAGCAAAGCTTTTGGAGTTTATCTGATCATTTCCCCCCTCATTTTATAGGTGAGGAAACTGAGGTTGCCTTGTGCATTAGTCTCTCCTAATGCTGATACACAGACTTCAACAACAGAAATTTATTTTTGTGCAGTTCTGGAAGCCCAGGGAGTCCAAGATCAAGGTGCTGGCTATGCGGTTCCTGGCGGGAGTCCTCTTCCTGGCTTGTCAACAGCTGCTTTCTCACTATGGCCTCACGAGGCAGAGGCAGTGAGCTCTGTCTCTTCGTACAAGTGCATGAATCCTATCAGATCAGGGCCCCGCTCTTTTTTTTTTTTCTTATATGTTTATTTATTTTTGAGAGAGAGACAGAGAGACAGAGCGTGAACAGGGCAGAAGCAGAAAGAGAGGAAGACACAGAATCTGAAGCAGGCTCCAGGCTCCAAGCTGTCAGCACAGAGCCAGCTTGGGGCTTGAACTCACAAACTGAGAGATCATGACCTGAACTGAAGTCGGAAGCTTAACTGACTGAGCCACCCAGGCGCCCTAGGGCCCCAGTCTTATGATCTCATTGAACTGTAATCACCTCCTTACAAGCTGTATCTCCAAATGCAGTCACACTGAGGGTCAGGGCTTCAACATTTAGATTTTGCGAGACATAATTCAGTCCCTGGCATCCAGCTGGTGTGGAACAGAACCAGGTCTACAATTCAAGCTTTCTAACTTGAATTTTCACTCTCCTCGGAATACTCATAAATATTACTTCTCTTGATTACACTATCAAAATGACACACCTACAGATTTGAGGGAGGAGCATAGGCATCTTTAATCGTCCACACTGAACCTACTATGTTGGAAAGCAGGGTTTGGCAGGCCACTCTCCCCAGTCCAAATCCAGCTGGTCATCAGCTTTCGTTAAGTCTGTGAGCTAAGAATGGTTTTTACATTTTTAAATGGTTGGGGGAAAAGTCAAAAGAAGAATAATATTTCATGACACCTGAAAATCCTATAAAATTCAAATTTCAGTGTCCATAACAACTATTTCTTGGAACACCATTGTACCTAATCATTTACAGATTGTCTATGGTCATATGGGAGTTGCAACGGCAGAGTTGAGTACTTGCAACCAAAATAGTATAGCCTCCAAATCTTAAAATACTTCTTAAAATACTTACCATCTGCCCCTTTTGGACAATGTTTGCCCACCCCTGGTCAAAAAGGCTGGGTTATGTTTCTAAAAGAATGACTAATTCTGTGTGTGTGTGTGTGTGTGTGTGTGTGTGTGTTTAAAATAAGTAATGGCGTCCTCCAGCTTTTATTCTGACAATTTTCTGGGTGTCCTTTCTAGATGTTCATGTAGCATATTCCTATGACCCCAATGCTTCTGTGGGGCCAGCCTCGTGGATGTTACATTGAGCCCCATGCTCAGGAAGAGAACCTGTGCTTGGGGTTCAAAACTCTGCCATTGTCATTCTGAAATTCTTAATAGCTTTTATCATTGAATTTGTGTCTTGTTAGGTGGGAGTATGAACTGGGGCTTAGAGCCCTGGTTCCCATGTAGTCTCTCTCACGTCCCACCTCCCTGGGACAGCTGCTCATACCCCTAGCCCCATGAGAGCTTGGGCGCATTCACCCCGGCGTTCTTATGGGGTCAACAGTTGACCTCTGACCATCCTCATGCCTGAAAACAGATAAAACCCATTATGACAGGTCAAGAAAGAGATCATGAAAGACAGGAAAAAAGCTTTTTGGTCTGCCTACTTTTTGAACAAGGGCTCTGCATTTTTATTTTTCCCAGGGCCCTGCAAATTATGTAGCTGCTCTGTTCTTATGACTCATAGCCTAGTGGTTTTATTGAATATAAGGAACTATTTGTCCAAATTAGAGGATGTTATAGCACATAAAAAGGAAGATAAATTACACTTGTCTTTCCTTTTTTATTTCCACTCCCAGTATTAGCATTTTAAAATAATCACTCTTTTGATTCACTAACATTCTTTAATATTTATTTGGCAATGAATCAAGACATTCATTTGGGATTTAAAGACTACCATCATCAAAAGTTATGAATTTTCCTTTTGGTGCAGAGTTTAGCCATATTACAGAGACTTAGTAAATGTTTCTTTTTATGGTCTTTCCATTTAAAAATGATCAAGTGTTACACAACTTTACTGTTTTGAGGGAAAAAATGCAGAGAGGTTTTTAAAAAAAGTTACTTTTGGTTAAATGAACTATGCATAACTTGAAGGGCAACTGTTTTTTAATAACTACTTTGATATATTGGAGATCAAACTAAGTGCCCAAGGCAGGAGCATAGCACATTTACACATTCATATATTAAGCCCCCAGAACCTCATTTTCACACAGCCTCCCAGGAGATTCCGATGAAAAGGCCTGATAATTGTTCAGTGACCAGCCTTGGAGAACCACTGCCTGATCCATCGATCCATTGGCTTAAAGGAATCAGGTTTTAATAAAGTTCATCCTTTTTCAGGGGTCTTAAAAATTGTGATCTTTGAGGGGCACCTGGCTGGCTCAGGCAGTGCAGCATGCGACTCTTGATCTCGGAGTTGTGAGTTTGAGCCCCACACAGAGTGTGGAAATTACTTAAAATCTTTAGGGGAACCTGGGTGGCTCAGTTGGGTAAGTGTCTGACTTCGGCTTGGGTCATGATCTCATGGTTCGTGAATTTGGGCCCCGCATCGGGCTCTGTGCTGACAGCTCAGAATCTGGAGCCTGCTTCAGATTCTGTGTCTCCCTCTCTCTCTGCTCCTTCCTTGCTCATGCTCTGTCTCTATCTCTCGAAAATGAATAAACATTTTTAAAAGTTAAATAAATAAAATCTTTAAAAAATTTGTGATCTTTGAGGTAATTGTTTGATTAGAGGTTGGGGGACGAGGGAGAAAGAATTATCTAGAAAAAAAACAGCTTGTTTCAATTATTCCTTATAGGAGAAGGGATGTATCACAGGTAGAGAAGATTTCTCTTGATAAAAGACCCAGATGAATAAACATGGTATATTTGTGCTTTTAACAAACACATATTTAGATGAGTTAATTTTTAAATAATTTTGAGTTTTGGGGTGCCTGGGCGGCTCAGTTGGTTAAGCCTCCGACTTTGGCTCAGGTCATAATCTCGTGGTCTGTGAGTTCGAGCCCTACATCGGGCTCTGTGCTGACCACTCAGAGCTTAGAGCTGCTTTGGATTTTGTGTCTCCCTCTCTCTCTCTCTCTCTCTCTCTCTACCCCTCCCCCACTCATACTCTGTCTCTCAAAAGTAAATAAACATTAAAAAACTTTTAAAAATAATTTTGAGCTTTACTTTCATGTTAGAAGCTCATATCTTTCTCTATTCATTGGTCTTTCCAGGGAAGAAGGCAACGATTCATGAGCCTTCTTGATTATTCTTGATTATTAGACAATTGGGCAATGATTCTTGATAATGAGGCAGTTGGGCAATGTTTTTTCATTATTAGACAGTTCAAGATTTTACTAGTCTATTTGTGATTGATATACATTTCCTGCCTCTACTCCCATAGCCTACTTCACCCCCGTCAACATCTCCATCATAAGCAGTGGCAAAGGATTAGAAATGAAATACCAGCACATTCAGTGTTGCCAGGCTCAACTTAGGATATAATTTCGGGATGCATTTAATATAATCAGTGTCTCTGTGGTTGTTAATGCTCTCTGGCTTTAAAATGAAATGCAGGGGCGCCTGGGTGGCTCAGTTCAGCATCTGACTTCAGCTCGGGTCATAATCTCATGTTTCATGAGATTAAGCCCCGTGTCGGGATCTTTGCTGACAGCTCAGAGCCTGGAGCCTGCTTCGAATTCTGTGACTCTCTGTCCCTCCCCGGCTTGTGTGCTCTCGCTCTCTCTCTCTCAAAAATAAATAAGCATTTAAAAAAATTAAAATGAAATGCAAAGCAAAACCTATAATCAGATAGCAGTCAATCACACTCTAGAGAGTGTTTGCATAAATGTATTCCCTCTACTGGGTTTTGAAATTTTAGAACATATCCTTCATCATAAAATGAAAGGATTTGCTTACCTTAAAGGAATTGGGCTTTAGAATGCAGATGATGGCGTAGGAGTGGGTTCTGCTAGCATAGCAATCATACTACCCTTGCTTAGGTTGGCTCTAAGCCTGCTCTGATCATTCTGTGGTATCTAGGGGGACCTGGTTTCTTGTCTCCATCATCTCTCTGCTTCTGTGAAAGGACCAGGATAGAAGTTGGGGACAGATTTGGCTGCTGAAGCACCAGGAAGTAGAAGCCAGTTAAGGCCGGTTCCAGCTGTGACCAGGAGCAGCTTACCTTTGGCTGTGGGGCAGGTTCGCAGGGAACTCTGGATTGGAGGCCTCTGGCCTCTCCAAAAATGCATATTAGCCACATGGCATTAAGGGATATGGTGGTTTTCTATAAAGTGTGCAGGCCAAACAGAAGATTAGGATTTAATTCCAATTCTTTAAGCAACTAGCTTGGCTTTAGGCAAGTAATATGACTTCTATGAGTCCTACTTTTCCATATCTGTTAAAAAGGGGAATCTCTAAGATCCTTCCTGATGATATTAGTTTAGGTCTATAATCCCATTAGGAAAATGGTCATTATCATCACTGATCAGAAATACTGTAGGATTAACAGAGCATGAAAAGAAAGACTGAAAATATGATTTGTGTGTATGGGATAATAAAGAATACATCTGGTTTTTGTCCCCACTTCCTGGTACAGAGCTTCAAAAACCCTGGGAATTTCCTGAGTGACAGAAGTATCTTTGTTATGCTAAGGAGACAGTTCCTGGTGGGTCCCAAAATAGCTTCAGGATAGGATCTGGTCACCAGAAAAACCATCCCCAATGTTTATAGCAGCGCTTTCAACAATAGCCAAATTATGGAAAGAGCCTAAATGTCCATCAACTGATGAATGGATCAAGAAGATGTGGTTTATCTATACAATGGAATACTACATGGCAACAAGAAAGAATAAAATCATGCCGTTTGCAGCAACATGGATGGAACTGGAGGGTATAATGCTAAGTGACATAAGTCAGTCAAAGAAAGACAGATACCATATGTTTTCACTCATATGTGGATCTTGAGAAACTTAACAGAAGACCATGGAGGAAGGGAAGGGGAAAAAATAGTTATAAACAGAGAGGGAGAGAGGCAAACGGTAAGAGATATACAGAGAACAAAGTGAAGGTTGATGAGGGTTGGAGGAGATGGTAAAGTGGGTAATGGGCATTGAGGAGGGCACTTGCTGGGATGAGCACTGGGTGTTGTATGTAAGCCGATTTGACAATAAATTATATTTTTTAATTTATTTTTTACTTTTTACATTTATTTTTGAGAGACAGAGTGAGACAGAGTGAGACAGAGTGTGAGCGGGGGAGGGGCAGAGAGAGGAGACACAGAATCTGAAGCAGGCTCCAGACTCTGAGCAAGCGTTCAGCACAGAGCTCGAGGCAGGGCCTGAACCCACAAACCACGAGATCATGACCCGAGCGGAAGTTGGACACTTAACCAACTGAGCCATCCAAGCGCCCCGACAATAAATTATATTAAAACAGAAAGAGTTGGAACTTTGGTCCAGCCCATCCTCCACTGGATGGGAAGGGAACTGAAGATTGAGCTCAGTCATGCGGCCAATGATTTAATCAGCCATGTGTAATAATGAAGCCCCAGTAAAACTCTGGACATTGAGATTCAGTAGAGCTTCCCAGTTGGTAAATATGTTGGTGTCCTGGGAGGGTAGCGTGGCTAGATTCCATGAGGAGAAGGCATGGAAGTTCTGTGTCCTGTCCTGTCTTCCCCGTCATCCTGCCCCCAGACCTTGTCCTATGCATCCCTTCATTTGGCTGTTTTTGAGTTGCATCCTATATACTAAACTGTAATTAGAAGTGCATGTGGCCTGGGAACCCCACTTGTGGCTGGCATCTGAAGTGAGGGCAGTCTCGTGGAGGATGGAGCCTTTAAGCCTATGTTAGTGTGATATTAATGCCAGGTAGTTAGTGTCAAAATTGTGTTACAAGACATCCACTTGGTGTTGAAGAGTTAATGTCAGTTTGCCTAGAATTAATATGAATTACAATATTTTACATGGACTTTCCACCTTTATGCTTTATTTCAATAGAACCAAATAATGAGTGTGTTTGTAACTGAATATGAGAATTTATATGAGAGTCCTAGACTCTGTTCATGGATACCCAGCCTTTAGTTTATGTTCATTTATTTTGGTCATCTGCTTACACAGTATGTTCATGACTTAGAAAAGAATAAGCAAATAAAACTGAGGGGGTGCTTTAAAAAATTTTTTTTTTGCTTAAAAAGTAATGCATTAAGTCATCAGGTATAAATGCAACATTATTAACTGATGATTCAGATGGTAGATGTCAATGTAGAACTAGAAGATAGAAGTTCAGGGGAAGAGTCCAGGTTCTGATGATTTGAGAAGGAAAGTGTCTGCGATAGAGACTAGATGTGTTCCTCATACTCAATTTTTCTCTACATCCTGGGCACGGGAGAAGACTTCCCAGATCTTTAGCTGTTATGTTAGAACCATAAGACTAGTTTTGGCTAATGGGTTGTGAGCAGAGGGAACAAGTGTCACTTCCAGTCAGCAGGCACTTAATGAGCAGGTGTAAATGCTCCATGTCACATCAGACTCGGAAGCCATGTCAATATGATGGCATCACAAGATGGTAGGTCCTCTGTCAGCCCGGATTGCTGAGTGACTGCAGCACGTGGGATGTGCAAATGAGGAAGAAATAAATGCTTGTTATGTAAAGCTATTAATAGTTCAGGATTAATTCATTACCATTGCACATCCTATCCTAGGTTATCCCAACTAATGTAGTGGCTTTGGGTATGTAATTTTTTAGTGTGGCTCTAAATACCTGTCCTGGGTTGGACTCTTGAATGAGTCCTAAGATTCTTGGTGGAAGAGCTGAGCTGATGTAAAAGAACAAAGAGGCAAATCTTATGACCTGTGCATGTGAGAAACAAGGAGCACTACTTCGGCAGGGTTACATGTTGGTTTTTCACATAGCGACCAGATATTCGAGCTGCAAGGACCCTTAGGGCTGATTCGGCTCACTAGCAGACATCACTGGCTGCATCCCTAAATCCATTCCTCACCCATTCTTTCTTGCTTACAGAGCCCATGTGCTCAGGGAAGGGACTCCGTGTGACCTAACACCCGCCCCCAACCCCCCCACAGTGATTGATTTAGGAGTGGTCATGTGACTCTGTTCTGGCCAATGTTACATAAGAGGGTGTTCTGGCCAATGTTACATAAGAGGGTGTTTTCTTGCTCTTAAAAAGTGATATATTAGAAAAAAAACATTCACTTTTATACCTTAGTACATAGCTGTGTGAAGCACGATGCTCGGAATGTAAGAAGATGAACCCACATACCGAAGGCTGCAGTGTGGTGAGAGCTTTGGTTCTTGGTGACACTGTTGAGACTCTGAATGAACCAATCCTGGAAGAGCCCTACATCTGGACTTCTTAGTAATCGAGATGCAGTGTCATTATTAAGTCTTTGTCACTTGCAGCCCCAAGGCTCCTATTCCATGTGCCTACTCCCATCGTTTGACATTTTACAGGTCGAATCTGCCATGTGTGGACTTGAACTCTGTTTTACTATTTGTAAGTTCTAGAAGAAATCTGTGTATAAAATGTTATCACTGCTCTGGGACACCTGGGTGGCTCAGTTGGTTAAGTGTCCAATGTCAGCTCAGGTCATGATCTCACAGCTTGTGAGTTTGAGCCCCACATCGGGCTCTGTGCTGATAGCTCAGAGCCTGAGCCTGCTTCAGATTGTCTCCATTTCTTTCTGTCCCTCTCCCGCTCATGGTATGTCTCTCTCTCTCGCAAATATAAATAAACATTAAAAAATTTTTAATGTTATCACTGCTTAAAAAAACAGCTTTATTGCTACAATTTACATACCATATATAATTCTCCCATTAAAAATGCACAGTTCGATGGCTTTTGGTATATTTTCAGAACAGTGCGTCCATCACCAAAATCGGTTTTTAGAGCATTTTTATTACCCTAAAAAGAAACCCTGTGCCCACTGGTGGTCACTCACAGTTTGGGCTGTTCTAACAAAATACCGCAGACCGAGTGGCTTAAAAATACAAATTTATTTCTCACAATTCTGGAGACCGAGAAATCCCAAGATTAAGGTGCTGGCAAAGTAGATTTCATCCTGAGGTTTCTTCTCTGGGCTTGTAGGCGCTGCCTGTGTGCTCATGTGACCTGTTTGTGCACGCTCAGAGAGAAAGAGAGCAGGCTCCCCGGTATCTCTTCATAGGAGAGCCCTAATCCTGTTGTATCGGGGCCCCACTCTCATGGCCCCATTTCCCCTTCGTTACCCACATATAGGTCCTAATCTGCAAATATAGTCAGAGTGGGGGTTAGCTTCCATCTATGAATTTGGGGGGAACACTATTCAGTCCATGTAGTACTCCCCATTCCTTTCTCCTTGCCCCCAACCCCTGGCAACCACTAGCCTGCTTTCTGTTTCCATAGAAACACTGACCATCCCGTGTTTCATAATTGGTATGATTTATGATCACTGCTCCCCACCCCAATTCAGAACAGGATGGACAGAGGGGCCAATTAGAACAGTAACGTTGGCTTTACTAATGCTAATACTCTAAGAAAACACAGCTGAAGTATGGGGGACCCCGACGGCATCCCACCCCCCAGTTGTCTGCACAGCTGGGCAAATGCAGACCCCTTCTTCAGGGCCTGTTCCTGGGCAGCAGCCCCCTGCCTTCTGCAGGCGGGGACTCCCCAGCTCCTCCTCCCAAACTCACACATCAGCCCTGTGTGTCCCCGGGAGGAGTGAAGAGGGCAGAGGGGGACAGGAGGACATCCCACGGGGCCTTCAGAGGAGCCACGCCCAGCAGCAGGGGCTGTGACAATTTCCCTTTTAGAGCTTCCTCTGTCTTGATTTGTAGTCATTTAAACTCTGTCAACTCCCAAGCTGCAGTAACATTCATTCCTCCGAGGTATGTGAAATCCACGTTCCTAAAGCTAAGGCTGCAGGTCAGTCTGTGGCCAGGACCCCTTTCCTTTATTGCCGAGGGCTCCAGGATTCAGAGATCTCTTTCCCCTCACGACACCTTCAGCCAGTGGTTTGAATTTGATACAGAGGTGGCTCCTCTTCCAAGCCCTCTCTATTCTCAGAGATGAGACTGCCGTGGGAGGGGCAGGGGCTCTCCACCCTCTGTCTTGTGCAGCTCACTCCCAGCGGGCCTCTGAGTGCTTGAGTCCTCATCCCAGCTTTATCTTGTTCCTGAGTATCTGACCCGTGCTAGGAAAAAAACTGTCATGTGCCCATCTTAGATGATTGCATGACAATCCAGAACTACAAGCAGACACTGTCATGCCTAACGCAGTTTATCTGGGTTGATTTTCTGTGTATGTATTTATCTATTTGCACATAGTTATTAGCCAGGTCAATCTTGTCCTGGTAAGCGAGGCACTTAGGTTCCTCCAGAAAGACTGCTTTGATAAAGAGCAAGGGAGAGTAATGAAAAAGGCATTGATTTTCTCTCTTGAGGCAATAATCCCAAAGCTTCTTTGTCTCTTGGGGGATGGAGTCATGGTGGTGGCAATAGAAGTGAGGCACAAGAGAGGAAGTCTGGTCTGTCCCTTACACCCCCCTTATTATGTCCACACTTATCTCCACACTCACCCCCATCATCGGCACATTCCTCCCCATTATCTCCACATTCCCATTATCTCCACACTCACCTTCCCCACACTCATTCCATTATCTCCACACTCCCCCATTATCTCCACATTCACCTTCATTATCTTCACACTCATCTCCACAATCTCCACACTCCCCTCCCTCACGCTCACCTTCATTATCTCCACACTCATCTCCATTATCTCCACACTCACCCCCATCATGTTCACACTCACTCCCTCTTATCTCCACACCCACCCCAGTTACCTCCATACTCCTGCGCCCCCACGTCTCCTGGCTGTGAATTCTGGAATTGCTAATCCTATATGAACCAAAGAGACATCTTGCAGACGCTGACTCTTCCTGCAAATTTAAAAATGCAGGAGGTTGTGGTAACTTTGAAAACTTTAACTTTTTTCTATTTATAAGCCATCTTCTTCCTGCTTTCCTGGAGTTATTAAGCAGTTCTTGAAGCAGCCTCACTTCCACTGCAAGTTGCCTCCTGGCTGAGGGCTGTTGCGGCTCGTACTCTGCATTTATGTCTTACAGTTACTGAGACTTATTCCTATAAATCAGAAGAGGCTCCACCTCTGTAATTGCTTGGTTTCATTTAATATTTAATACACACATTAATCTTGAGTAATGTGTGTATTAAATATTAAATGTTTCACGCTCACTTTCCGAGTTCATCTTCCTACCTAGTACAAGGGCACCATGTCAGTGTGTGTGTGTGTGTGTGTGTGTCTATACACACATATGCACACTCACATACATTGCTGTGGTGGATTTATTAAAATCTTACAGATAGGAGTTCAGATTGGATTGCTGATAAAGCACCAGGCCCACCATGATGAGGGAAGAGACACTCCTGTTCTTCCTCTGATGACCGAGTGTGTCACTTCTCTCCTTCTGCTGCTAGTCCTTTCCCTAAAACATTTTCATACCCACTATTCTCTGTATTCAGAATGTGTTGAGTGTGACCAGAGGAAAATGATTCTTCAATCTCCCTCTGAATCTGGCTAAATAAAAATGTCTATCATGGAACATTTCTAGTACTGAAATATGACTCACCCTGTAAGGGCCTTCTCAAATGATTCCTGACCTTTCTGGCCAGGGCCATTTCCTGGCGGTGTCACGTTGTAGGATACTCATCACAAATCATAATGATCTCCGAACAAGTCTTCATCCTCACGCTCAATATCTCTTTGTTGAACGATGGCAGGGATGTCTCCCCACCGGATAGATTCAGTGCCTGGCTCTGTTTCTTGCTCCTTGATGATGCCCAGTTCAGTTTCTGCAAGAATGAGTGACTGTTCACACGGTCCCTGCTGATGTTCTGAGCCCTGGAACAAGGGAGGTTTCCCTCTTTTTGCCCCAAAGAGGCTGAGGATGTGTGAGGTGACACAGATACCAACCGAGGGAACCAAACATGTGGGTGAGCCCTCTTTGCATGATTTCTCCACATTTTATTCTTGCACTGGATTCATTACTCCACAGAAGCATATACTCATGCAAACTACTTCCTTCTGATTGCCTAATACAGAGTTGTACATTACACAAACCCATCTTCCACACATTGTAGGAAAGGTGAAAAATAAAAGCAAGCCAAAAAAATCATATGTAGGTTAATACAACGTCTCAGAGATTCTACTGCTATGTAAGGTCTGGTCTTGGTCACTCCCTCTCTCCCTCATTCAACACACACACAGAGCACCCACTGCGTCTGTGCCTTGTTCACACACCATTCCGGGGACATAGCCGTGAACCAGACAAGGTCTCTGCTCTCATGAAACTCACAGTCCAGAGGGGAGCAATGAACAGATTGGACAAAGAAGAAAACTTTCAGGGATGTCACAATCCTGTGCATCTGCACAGGGCTTCTGGACCTTCCTTGGGTGTAGCGGACACAGACTGGTGGTTGACTCAGAGGTGCTGAAGAAGCCAGCGATGCACACCCACGGCAACTGCCACAGAGGCCCCCTCACCATGGGCACCTCGTGTAGGCACAGCACTCCCCTCAGTGTTCATCTCCAAGCAGAGACAGCTGGGGAGACTCCCACCAGGACGCTTCTCATTATTTATATGTTAATATGTTTGTAAACTCATGTATAGTTTTTTTGGGGGGAGGCAGTGGGCAGGTTAGAAATTACAAATAGAATCATTTGCTGTAAAAAAAAAAAATCAGTGTGCTGTGATAGTGAGGGACTCGGTGACAGCTGTGGTCGGGAAGTGGGAAGGCCTCCCCCAGGAGGGGACATTTGAGCCATGACCTGACTGACAAGGGGCTGCTAGTTATGTGCAGATGAGGAATGGACGACACATTTCAGGCAGAGAACCCCCAAGGCAAGGACAAGGCTGATGTGGCAGGAGCTCGTGAGTGAGGGGGAAAGGAGCTAGTGGCGAAGGCTGAGCAGTCCTGAGGGGCCAGACCTTGAAAGGCAGACCGTGACCTTACAGGCTCTGGCCCTGAGTTGGGATTGGATTTTGATGAAACATTCTGGTCTCTGAATGGAGAATGAAAGGAGGCGAGAGAAGGATCAGAGAAAATCAGGAGGGGATTGCATTAGCCCAGGTGAGAAAGCAAGGACCACTCTTCTTCTGGCGTTTTACCGAAAAAATGGACATACTTTTATTTATTTATTTATTTATTTTTATTATTTATTTAGAAAAACGTTTAAATGTTTATTGATTTTTGAGAGAGCGAACACGTGTGTGTGAGCTGGGAAGGGGCAGAGAGAGGGAGACACAGAATCTGAAGCAGGATCCAGTCTCTGAGCTGTCAGCACAGAGCCCGACATGGGGCTCGAACCCACAAACCGTGAGAGCATGACCTGAGCTGAAGTCAGATGCTTAACCGACTGAGCCACCCAGGCGCCCCAAAGATGAAAAACTTTTATAAAATGTATTTGTATAGATTTAATATATTTTTGAATGACCTTATGCTGTTCGTATAACCTCTAATCCACCAGTAAGCTTTTGTCATTTGATGTTCTCCAAGGCACCATTATAAATGGCTAGTCACTATATTGATATGTAACCATGGCGCACAGCAGCCTCATCACTGGATTTGTCATGACACAGAGAAGCTGTATGCTGGACTCTTGAGGTCCCATGAGACTAGGAGACCAAGAAAAGACCAAGAAATAGATTTAAACTAGATTCTCAGTAACAGTCATCAAAATGGTAATAATAGTTACCATTTACTAAGTGATTACTATGTGTCCGGCTCTGTTCCATCTGCTTTACCTGTATTAACTCAGCCATCCTCAGCTGTCCTAATCTCTATGAGGAAGGCACTCTTATTCTCATTCTTTTTTTAAAAAAATTTTTAAATCTTTATTAATTTTTGAGAGAGAGACAAAGTGCAAGCAGGGTAGGGGCAGAGAGAGAGGGAAACCCAGACTCTGAAGCAGGCTCCAGGTTCTGAGCTGTCAGCACAGAGCCCGTTGTAGGGTTCAAACTCACGAAAACAAGTTCATGACCTGAGCTGACGTTGGACACTTAACCAACTGAGCCACCCAAGTGCCCCTCCCCGATTCTTTTTTTTTTAAATGTTTATTTATTTTGAGAGAGAGAGAGTGGGGGAGAGGTAGAGAGAATCCCAAGCAGGCTCCACACTCAGTGCAGAGCCCCATGCAGGGCTCGATCCCACAATGGTGAGATCGCAACGTGAGCCAAAATCAAGAGTCAGACACTTAACCTACTGAGGCACCCAGGTGCCCCTATTCTCATTCTTATTTTATTGATGAGAACAAGAAAGCACAGAACAGTAAGTAAGTCTATGTGAGGTATTTGTCTTATCAATCTATTGATCCAAAACAAAATTTTAGTTCTTTTTAAAAAAAGCACAACAGCCAGAACATGAAAGCAACCCAAGCTTCTGTGGACAGATACGTGGATACAGAAAATGTGGTCTATACACACAATGGAATATTATTGAGCTTTAAAAAGGAAGGAAGTTCTGACACATGTTACAACATGCATGAAACTTGAGAACATTTTGTTCAGTGAAATAAGGCAGTCACAAAAGGATGAACACTGTACGGCTCCACTTATATGAGGTCCCTAAGGAGTCAAATTCACAGACAGAAAGTAGAAGGCCATTACCCAGGGCTGGGGGCAGGGGGCATGGGAGATGGAGAGTCAGTGTTGAATAGATGCAGAGTGTCAGTTTGGGAAGATGAAAAAGTCCTAGTGGCGGTGATGGCTGCATAACAATGTGAATGTGCCTGATGCCCCTCAACTACATGTAAAAATGGTTAAAATGCTTAATTTTAAGTTATGTATATTTATCCACAATAAAAAAAAAATGTATACTTCTTTCTCCAAAGGAGTTGCTGGCATTTTCAGTCTGAAGCCTTCAAATGGAAATATTACCAAACTTAATAAGAGTGAAACAAATTTGTTTGGCTTAAAGGAGTATCCTTCAATCCTTCCAACATTACTTGGAATACCCACAGACTGAATATTCTCGGCTTGGAAATGTTTATCTATAAAAGGGAATGTTTTCAGAGGGTGCAGTTTCAGATTAGAGGGTGGAAATGAAATCTTTTCCAAGCAGAACTCTGTCGTTTGTGACTGTGGACGAAGTGGCAAATACAGGCACTTTTAAAGAATCTACGACAAAGCATTATGCTGCCCTTGTGTAAGGATACAACAGACCTGCTTGTCCTGGAACGTGAATTTGGAGCTATGGGAACGCGGTGTGCCTGCCGCGGACAATGTTGGTGGCTAACCTACATCTCCCCGGCCTGTCCCTGGGGTTACCTGCAGACAGTCCTTGTACACATCCATGGCCCGTGCCCCTCTCTTTGCGTTTGCTGGCCTCTGGTGAGTGCTTTGCCTGCTGCAGGCGGGCCAGAAGGGCCAGAGAGGTAAATGCTCCCAGCAAGCATGGGACTGCAGGTGGTGGATAAAGACCCCAGCCCCTTCCCTCTCAGGGGTCTGTTCTGAGATGTGCTCTGCTTGGAGAAATTGAACCCAGTCACCGACAGTGGAAACGCATTGATATACTCCATAGTGAATTTTTCTTCCTTCATGGTGCTTCCTGGGGTTCCCTCCCAAAGCAACTACTCAGACCCATATTCTTTGTATTTTTAATAAATGTTTCTATTGTGGTAAAATACGCATCACATTAAATTGAACATTTTTACCATTTGTAAGTGCTCAGTTCTGTGGTATTAAACTTATTCATACCATGTGGCGTCACCACCTGAAATGCTGTCCCCATTAGACACTAACTCCCCATTCTCCCTCCCCAAACCCCAGCCCCTGGCAACCACACTTCTACTTTCTGTCTCCATGAAGTTGACCACTCTGGGTACCACATCTAAGTGGAATCATATAGTATTTGTCCTTTTGTGACTGCCTAATTTCACTAAGCATAATGTCCATGTTGCGGTATATGACAAGATTTTCCTTCCTCTTTAAGGATGAAGAATATTCCATTGTATGTGGGCATCACCTTTTGTTTATCCATCCATCATCTAGGGGCACTTGGGTTGCTTTGGATCCACACTCTTATTTCAACGTCTGCTTTGGAGAGAAACTAAGATGTTTTGAATTTTGTCCAGGAGGCAATGTGACGGTTATTGGAAATTGGAATCAGCTAGTTAAATGGAAGGATCCCAGAAGTCCTTGTGATGTAAGCCCCTCATCTCAGCCTGAAAAGGCATCTACACTGTCAATATGTGGACTGTGGGAACAGAAGCTAAGGAACATGGGTGATGTACAGAGAAAAACGAGTTCGGTCTTAAATATCGGACCCATTGCATATGACCTTGCAGTGGGCCCAGTATTTAGGCAAGGTTATGTATTAATAAGCTCTGTTAAATGTCAGATGGCTTAAGGATATTTGACTTAAGTCCTGAGCTGCAGAAGAAACGTAGATGCAAATGTCACAGTCTAAAAGCATGTAATACCAAGCAGATGTATCCAGTCAGTGCTGTTTTCTTTCACAAGGCCTACGATACACTTCTACAAGTGGTCCTCACGGATTTGTACCAGTTTGCTGGCATGCCCTTCATCATGGTGTCGCTTGCTTGAGCAATGAGGGGACCCCACTTATAATTCATATGGGGAAAATACATGACACGGGACATCCTGAAGGTGGTGTCTGCCTGCACTAAGAACCGACTGCAGAAGCAGAACAACATTCATCTACTTATCCGGTGAAAGTAGAAATTACCTTTGTGGAAAGCTGTGCTGTTTCCTGCAAACATGTGCATATCCCAGAAGGGATCCTTTATAGTGAATATGGACACATGGTGTGCATGGATTCTCTCTCTTTCGCATCTTACAAGGAACTCGTTTAGAGTCACAAGTACTTGTGCCCCTGTGCTAGAACCTGAAGTAAACCTTCTCTTTGGAAATTTTTTTTCCAGAAAGTGTATTTTGTTACACACAGTTTTGTGCTCACATGCTTTATTTTATTTTATTTTATTTTATTTTTTTCTGTATACCTCGTTTTAAACTATTATATCTATACTGTCTTCCAAATCAGAGATTTACAACCTTAAAAAAAAGTGTTTTAAAACTATTGTCTCTGCCCTGGAAATGCCAGTCCCTGTGTGCAAATGTGTGGGAAGGAGGTTACTTGCTATGTCAAAAACTAGGAAACAGGGGGAAAAGCTATAGTATCAGAAAGAGGATTCCCTCTGTGGGCCCTCATACTGGGGAATTTTATGTGGTATTGGATAGGACCTGAAATAAAGCAAACTCTAGTAGAACCAGAACTTTCTACCTTCAAAGCTGAACAATTTTTTATTTTTTTAAAACCAAACTAAAAAAATGATTTCTTTTCCAGCTTTGTTAGGATATAGTTGACACATAACATTGTGTAAGTTGGTACATTTCTATATTGCAAAATGATTACCACCACAGCATTAGCTCCATCCTGTCACATAATTACCATTTCTTTCTTCTGCTGAAAATATTTGAAATTTACTCTTAGCAACTTTCAGGTATTATAATACAGTGGGAAGTGTATTATAATACAGCATTATATACAGTATTATACAATATTATAATCATCATGCTGCCCATTAGATCCCCAAGCACTTTAATCTTATAACTGGACGTTTGTACCCTTTGGCCAATATCTCCCCGTCTCCCCTCCCTACACCCCTACTACACCCCACTCTACTCCGTTTCTCTATGTAAAGCCAAACCGTTTTCCTACTCATTATACATTGCCTTTTGTTTGACCTTATTTTATATACATATATACTATATAATTCTATGGTATATTATATACTGATATATATTTTGATATTATCATCTTTTAAGGATTTCGTACCAGCCTGCCTCACCTATGCTAAGAGTAAGCAAGGGTCTGGGTAGTCTGGGAGCTGCAGGAGCCCAGGTGGTGGAGGCAGGGGCACTTGAAGGGAGAAATCTCCAAGGAGCAGCTGAAACTCACAGGGCTTGGAGCTGCTCCATCACCTGACCCATGTTATCTCCCTTTCAGGACTTCCTGAGTTATTAGAACCCAGCCATATGATCTGATGAAAACATCTGTTAAAAACAGGAGAGTTCAGGGGCACCTGGGTGGCTCAGTTGGTTAAACATCCAACTCTTGATTTCAGCTCAGGTCACAGTCTGGTGGTTCGTGAGTTCAACCCCTGCATCAGGCTCTGCACTGGTAGCGTGGAGTCCTGCTTGGGATTCTCTCTCTCTCTCTCTCTCTCTCTCTCTCCCCCCCACCTTTGCCCCTCCCCCGCACTCTCTCTCAAAATAAAAAAACTTTCAACCCCTCCCCCCCACATAACAGTGGGCCTTAGCTAAATTAATTACGATTGTTCCTTCCAATGCTCAGGCATCCTGCCAGGTTGGAGAGCCACAGAACACAAGAGCCTTGGGGGACGCTTGGATCATGGGGAACTTGTGCGGTACCTATGGACTGTGAAGTATCCATCCAATGTTAGGACTGCAACTCCTCCTCCACTGGTCCAGCATTGAATGAAACAGGGATCACCTATTTTAAAAACATATTTTCAAGAAATCTCCATCCAGGTCTTCTCTTGCACCTAGAGTGCTCTACATAGTTGGCTGATAAAATGGTCATTAAATTAACTACAAAGGGTAGTGTTTGGCTGTGTTTGACAATACTGACATCAGTTTGTGGCAAGAGTCATCAGTCTTTGGGTCTCAGTTATTTAGGAATGGGGAAGGGAGCGGCAAAGCCTCAGGAAGCTTGGCCTTATCTTCCTCCTCCCAGAGCTTCCATGATTGCTGCACCACAGACAGCATTGAAAGATGACCCAAATATGGCAAATAAAAGTCAGCAGATTTTACCTGGAGAGGTACAAACCTTCAAAGACTTTTCATTTAATAAAAACTTTTCCCCATGTAAAATGGGGTCTTGGATACTTAGGAAATGGTCAGATTTTATGCTAGAGATTATAAAAAGGAAGTAGAAAATGAGAATTCCATTTCAGTAAAGATGATCACATTGATTTCATGTCTAAAAAAATTGTATTACCCAGTTGTAAATCCGTGGGGGTTTTGTGCTCTTTAAAAAGACTGGGTGCCTTAGAAGAGAATTTCTATTATCTTTTAAGCATTTAATACTTAGAGAAACTAAAATGGAAGACCGTTGCTGGAACACTACTTATTCAGATGGAACTCGTCATGTAGGGTGATTTTTGCTCTCATGAGGACCACTAGAGTGGCTGTGATGTGCTGGTGGTCCCTACTGGTGGGACAGCTCCTCTCTTCCAGCCGCTTCAATCCCTGTGGCTGCGTAAATGCACACCCATCTTGCTGGGAATAAGCGGTGCACGCGCCAGGGTCAAAGAGTGGAGGAGAGAATGAAACACAAAAAGGGGCAAGAAGTCAAGAGTAGCATTTATTATTTATCAGGCTCCAGGGAACTCATTTGAAATAGCACTCCTCATCACCACACGGCTTTCATGAGAGGGATCTGTAAGGCTGGCCATCACCTCCCTAAAGCGTCCCTTACATGGCGTTTTCCATTTGCCTCAGAGCCACGTGCATATGTGCAGGGGGAATGTTTTCCGTCCTCTTGGAACATTTGGGACAGTTGAGGTCATTGTGTGGTGAAGTACTGACTGGAGCTGCCAGTAAGAGGAAATTTGCTTTTTAAAAATGGAAAAGGAAACTCCATTATCTGGAAGGAGCAAATATATTTGAGCAGCCCTGTTCTGCCTGGTGAATTTCTCCAGACGCGAACTGTCCTGGGATCCATGTTGAAAGGGGAATGATGGTCCACAGTCAGGGTGATTCAAGGTCAGGATCAGGACTTGAGACTGGGCCCTGAGCTTGCTCCTAAAGAGCTTTCAAACATCTTTTCACACGAAAAGCGCTTTAACAGAATGCATTTTACTTCGCCTTAGGGTTACCCAATCTTTCGTTAACTTCATAAGCACTCATCTCCGCCCACAGGACCTTAATTAATACTCTACACTAGTGATGAAAAAATACATTACCTTAGCAGTTGGAATCCGACTCTTCTTAGGAGAGACACAGAAGACTTTCCTCTGAGCTCCCACTGCACTTGGCCTTATTTTTTAAAGTTTTTTTTTAATGTGGTAACATATAACAAAATTTACGATTGTAACAATTTTTAAGTATGCAGTTTAGTTCATTGTATAGCCATCCCCACCATCCACCTCCAGAACCTTGTTCATCTTGTAAAACTGAAACTCTATACTTGTTAAAAATAACTCCCCATCCCCTCCTCTCCCCAGGTCCCTGGCAACCGCCCTTCTACTTTCCACCTCTATGAATTTGGCTCCTCTGGGCGCTTCAGAGAAGTGGAATCATACAGAATTTGACCTTTTGTGTTTGGCTTATTTTATTTAGCATGACATCCTCAAGATTCATCCATATTGTAGACTGTGTCAGAATTTCTTTCAAGACCGATAATACTCCAGACTGTATCAAAATACCACATTTTGGCCTATACCTTTTTCAATTGGGCTGTAATTGACATATAACATTATATTAGTTTCAGGGGTACAACGTAATGATTTGATATATGTATATATTGCAGGGTACAACATAACGGTTTGATATGTGTTTATATTGCAGTATGATCACCACAATACATCTAGGTAACACGCATTACCGCACACAGTTAACATTTTTTCCTTGTGATGAAAGAGTTTAAGATTTACTCCCTTAAGGAGCTTTCAAATATACAATATAGTATTGTTTTATTATTATTATTTTAAATGTTTACTTATTTATTTTGAGAGAGAGAGAGGGTGCATGTGAGCAGGAAGTTGCAGACAGAGAGGAAGAGAGATAATCTCAAGCAGGCTCCATGCTCAGTGCTTAGTGAGGAGCTCGATGTGGGGCTCACACCCATGACCATTAGATCATGACCTGAGCTGAAATCCAGAGTTGGATGCTTAACCAACCGAGTGCCCCAGGTGTCCCTACAACATGGTATTATTAACTATAGTCATCATGCTGTTCATTACACTCTGGGACTTATTTGTCTTATAACCAGAAGTTTGTACCTTTTGACCACCTTCACCCATTTCTCTCTCTCCCTACACCCCCCACCTCTGGTGACCACCAATCTGTTCTCTGTATCTATTAGTTCATTTTTTTGTTCTTTTTAGATTCCACATATAAATGAGATAATATGGTATTTGCCTTTTTCTATCTGCCTTATTTCACTTAGCATAGTACCCTCAAAGTCCATCTGTGCTGTCGCAAATGTCAGGATTTCCTTCCTTTTTAATGGCTGAATAATATTCCATTGCAAACCACATTTTCTTTATCCATCCATCTATCGAGGGACACTTGTTTTCATGTCTTGGCTCTTGTAACTAATGCTGCAATGAACATGGTGGTGCAGAGAGAGTGTTTTCATTTGCTTTGGATAAATGCTTGGAAATGGAACTGCTAGATCGTACGGTGGTCCTATTATTAATTTTTGGAGAAAATTCCATATGATTTTCCATAGTGGCTGCACCAATTTGTAATTCCGCTAACAGTGCCCAAGGGTTCCCTTTTCTTCACATCCTCACTAACACACGTTATCTCTTGTCTTTTTGATAATAGCCATTCTAACAGGCGTGAGGTGCTATCTCATTGTGGTTTTGATTTGCCATTTCCCTGGCCTATATGTTTGATATAGCACATACCAGCTACTATCTCTTTTAGCCTATAAGCTGCATGGGGTCCAAAAGACACAAAGGATTCATATTTTGAATTGCTTCAGCTTGGCATGTGGCAGACCAATGAGTACAGCGTAAGGACATATTACTCAAAAAGGTCTGTTAATGGTAACATTACACACATACACACACACACCCCGCAGAATAATGTGTGTGGAGGCATGATTAGTTGTTACTATGATACTATGAGTGAGAGAGGGTAACCTGGTCCTACTAATAGATTAATTGCTTGACTAACTGATTGACTGACTCAATTGGTTGAGCATCTGATTCCTGATTTCAGCTCGGGTCATGATCCCAGGATCATGGGGGAACGGCTTCAGGCTCTGTGCTGAGAGTAGAGCCTGCTTAAGATTTTCTCTCTCACCTTTTGCCCCTCCCCTGCTCGTGATCTCTCCTTCTCTCTCTCTCTTTCTCTCTCTCAAAAAAAAAGAAAGAAAGAAAGAAAGAAAAGAAAATGTATTCCTTGGGTCTCTGAACTCTGATTGACATTGACAGAGGGAACTCCAATCTTGGAAACTTTTTTCCTCCAAAACCTAACAGTGTGAACAACCAAAGAGTGAGAGTCAGGAAAGGGTGACTATCAATAACCAAGTAAGAAATGAATGTCCAAGGGGCGCCTGGGTGGCTCAGTAAGTTAACCGGCAACTTTGGGTCAGGTCATGATCTTGCAGTTCGCAAGTTCGAGCCTGGCGTCGGGTTCTGTGCTGACAGCTCAGAGCCTGGATCCTGGTTCGGATTCTATGTCTCTTTCTTTTTCTCTGCCCCTTCCCAGCTCTCACTCTGTTTGTCTGTCTCTCAAAAATAAATAAACATTAAAAAAAATTATAAAAAGAAATGAGTGTTGAAGAAAGCTCAATGGCTCTATCTGTTCCCCTCAATGCCTAACTCCACCTTTCACACAAACACTGTCTGGGAGAAGTGCACATATGGAAGCCTGACAAATGGCACAGATGACTTCCAAACTGTGGTGAAGGCAGAAGAGAGGCTGCCGGGCGGGGGAGCCAGCACCTACAACAGGTGACCTATGAGATGGTCGAGCAAGATGGTGCAGAGGGGGCTGAGCTGGGCAAATGTCAAGTGGAGATGTCTCATTTAGATGTCATGTGGAGAATTAGGGGCCAGCAAAGAGGGAGAGTAGTTGCAGACGAAGGGGGAAAACCAGAGAGGTAGAGAAGCTAGAGAAGACGGTGTGCCAAGAGGAGGGACCAATCTTCTGTGATTAGTGCTATCAAGAGGTGCCTTGGGGTGAGCATCAAATACTATCTTTGGGTCTGGCAAGTGGAGGTGCTAGTTCCTTCACCAGGAGGGCTTTGAAGGGAGTGAGATCCGCCAACTAATGACACTCAGGCCCTTTGAAAGTCACTTTGACAAGTGGGGTCCCACTGCCATCAATCTATAGTTTTTAGTGGAGATACCCAGTGACTGTGCGCTGAGATAGTATGGCAAGCACAACTCACCATCACCGTCATGACGGCGGAATAGGACAATTAGCCACCTGCAGCACATTAAGTGTTCTCATCGTACGTGAACCACAGTTTCCCCTTCCAAACTTTTTTCAGTGTCTCCGCTACGTCTGGCTTCTACTCCCTGTTGCATGAAAAAGCAAAAAATCTAAGATTAACAAGACATGTCTGTAAGGGAGAAAAGCCCCAAAGCCCAGTGCAGTCTGCTGTCATTGCTAGAGATGACCCACCTTTTAGGAGTGGCTTCCTTTGGTCTTCACATTCTCCTCTCAGATCAACAAGGTCTGCGACCCTGAGAGCTTTGTCTCCCTTGAGTCAAGGATGATTGAGGATTCTGGGTGAGCAACTTGAAGGTCACTCATGGAGCTAGAGAGTCTTCTGCAAGATCTTCATCTCTTCCAGGGAGAATGCGAGCTGACACTTAATCCCTTTTTCCATTTGGTATCAACATTTCTCGTAGTTTCTTGTATTCATTTTGGTATCTTTTAAAAAGATGAATCATTATGTCACAAACATTACTCTGTATTGGCAGGATAATTTTATAGCATTAATTTATGTTTTCCTTTCCATGTATTTTTCTTTTCTCTTCTCCAAGTAGCTAACAAGGTACTTGGGTGGAAAGTAGGAGTTATTTCCAAGACTTCTTTTTTTCCCCTGATTTTTATTTATAAACCTGTTCAGGCACTGCATTCTCCTCCTCAAGCTGCCAATATTTCAGAGAGGAATGGGCTGTGGGATCCCCAGCCTTGTCAAATACTCCCTTGCCTCAGGAATCTCATAGTGTATGGGAGAGGGGGGCTTGACATTTGGAGCTACTGAGACCAACAGAGGCCTCCTGTCATCAATCCTCCAAGACTGGGAGAAATATCTTTCTAGCACAACCAAGTGACCTGGGGACTGGTCAGGCGGTGTCCCAAAGGGGCTGATGGTAGACACAGCAGGACCCATCCCTTGGCTTTGGTCCTGGTAAGACCCTGGAACCTTTTTGTGTCACTGGAGATAAGGAAAGAACCCTAAGAATGATTTGAGGTTGAGTTTTCTTCTAGCCCGGGGAATGTGGGCACCAAGTTAAAATTAATTTGATCTAAAAAAATGTTTCAGTGCATCTTTCTTGGCGTCCTCGAATCTGAGGTCTGAGAATAGTCATACATGTCTCACATTACATTAACTTCAAGTCGAAGTACATCCAGCTCTTGATTTTGTGGCCCGTGGAAGAGAACAGCACATAGAAATGGAACCCACCGCTATTTCCAAACTGCTTTCCCTCATTTAAAAGGCTTTTATTGTTTTCTTTCTTTCTGCTAAACAACAGCAAGATTTTTTTTCTACTTTCTCCCTTCCCTCTTGTTGTCAGTTAAAAACCATATACAGCCACTTTGAAAAAAGAGTTTGGCAGTTTCTTATAAAGTTAAACATACACTTACCACATGATCTGGCAATCCCACCCCTAGGTATTTACCCAAAAGAAATGAAAACATATGTCCACACATAGGCCTGTACATGAATGCTCATAGCAACTTTATTCATAATAGACAAAAACTGGAAATGATCCAAATATCCAGCTGGTAAGTGGGGGCAATCCCAGCAAATTGGATGAATGAATTATTGATACAGTCAGCCATATGGAGGACCCTCAAAAGTATAATGCTAAGTGAAAGCAGAATTGAATACATTGAATACATACCATCTGATTCCACCTACACAAAGTGCTCTACAAAGCGGAGCTACAGTGACAGACACAGAGTGGTTGGTAGGAGCCAGGGGTAAGGAGAGGGGATTGACCGCAAAGGGTCACGAGGGAGTTTTTCGGAGTGCTGGGAATGTCCCGTATTGGGATTGTAGTGATTGGTAACATGACTGACTGTGCATGTGCCTCAAAACGTATCAGATTTTTAAATACTTACAAATCGGTGAATTTTATCGCATGTCAAAAAAGCTCCAAAAAAGCTGACCAAAATCATAAGGAAGGAGTAGAAATGATAGTAATGAAGGTGTTGAATAACTCGGTCCTGGTGACTTGAGAGACCCGTGTAAAGGAGTCCCCGGGATGCTAGTGCAAATTTTAATTTAATGCTTTTGAATTGCATGTTGCTCACCCACCTCCACTCAACCCACACTCCCATGCTCTGGTCAGAGGAGCCCTCCACCTTCTCCAACACCCCTTCTTTCACTGTGAGAAGCCATGCTGCCTTGGTTCAACACTACTAACTGGTATCTGGCTCCAAGTATAGTGTGAGCCAACATGAACCCTTCCCCACATCTTCCTCTGTAGTAGACAGAGGGGTGCAAGCTCAGCCTTCCCTTTTGCCTATCTTTTGTTCCACAGCTTTATTGCTGATTGTGGGTAATATTTATCACATGTGTATTTGGGTTCTCTAGAGAAATGGACCAACAGAGATCTCTTTATTCTATCTATCATCTATCTATCATCTGTCTGTGCATCTCTCTATCTGCCTAGTGTCTAGATAGAAAGAGGAAGAGGATCAGAGAGACTTATTTTATGGAATTGGCTTCTGCAATTGTGGGTTCTACAAAGTCTGGAATGTTCAGGGCGGGCCAGCTGGCTAGAAATTCAGTTAAGAGCTGATGCAATCTTGAGTCCAAAGGCTAGAAACTCAGGCAGAATTTCTATGTGGCAATCTAGAAGTGGAATTCCTTCTTCTGTGAGTGTTTGGAGTCTTGGCGCTTAAGGCCTCAACTGATTGGGTGAGGCCCACCCACATTATGGAAGGTAATCTGCTTTACCCAAAATCTACTTTAAATGTTAATTACATCTAAAAAATACCCTTACAGCAACATCTCAACTCGTGTTTGATCAAACAACTGATTACCTTCGCCTAGCCAAATTGACACATAAAATGAACATCATTTTATTAGCCTCTTTGCTCCCATTTAAAGTCATTAAAAGTCTGAGTTTGCACTTTGGCTCTGCCATTGGCTAGCTGTGTTACTTTGGGAAAGTGATTATCTTTCTGGGCCTCCATTTCCCCAATATAAATCTGGGGCAATAATAGGATTGTTATATAAGAATTAAGTGAATGAATATAAGAGAGTGAATATATTCAAAAAGCCTGTGTAGAAGAAGAATCAGCACTATAAACTACTTACTACATGCCAGGCACTATTTTATATTTTATATATATTAACTAATTTTTGAAAAAAATTTCTATTCATCTTAAAATTACATTTATGAGTCAAGAAACTTCCCAGTCATGACCAATGAATGACTTGAATCAAAACATATGGAGAGGAACCATATCTTTGAAGTAAACTGGACAGAATAAAGAAACATTTCAAACCCAAATGTTCAGAAAAATGCCCCAGAGCCTTCCCCTACTTCCTTCCTTAGTGACATTTAATCAAGGCCTAGCATTTAAGATAATTTTCAAAAGCTTTTTGCTCAATGATATTCTTGTTTTGGTGTTTTATTTAATCACTAGTATGGCAAAAGCCTTAGATTTTTCTTTTTTTGGTAGTGTATAAAAAGCATTTCTCATACATTATACTTTAAACAGCCCACTTGTGGACTGGTGGGGGCCCAATCACCACTGATCACATTTCTATGGGAAAATGTATTCCAAGATCCACGCAAATGACTTACGAATGAACTTGTAGAAAATATCCCATCTTTAATTTGCTGACTGTCCCCTTTAAATACAGACAGCATGACAAAACGGGTAAGGACAAGAGCCTTGAAACTTTCAAACAGTCAGCTGCCTGTACCAGTGTCACTGTGGCAAATTGCTTAATCCCCAACTGCCTCAATTTCTCAACTTGGTAATGAAATAATAAATACCACTTCATAGATTTGTTGTGAAGATTAAATGAATTTTTCTAGCACTTAAAAAGTGCTCAATAAATGAAATTATTCTACTCTGGAAAGCATCCCACTATATCCATAACATTTAAATTATTTGGTACCAAATATCCTTACACCTTGCTTTTCAAATGAGAAAAGTGAGCAGAGATATTGTGGCCACTTTTGTAAACTCCCCATGCACATGTGTCTACCCACATTCCAAGACCCTCCGGTAACTCACTGCTGTCGTGTGCCAGCAGCATCCGCTGAGATCAATAGTTTCTGCATTGTCGAATGCACAGGGCAGTTTGCATCTTTAAATTACTGGGCCTCAGTGCTGTGTTTAACTATTAAACCACTGCCATGGGCGAAATCATGTCCCCCATATCCACATGTCGAAAGTACCCACCTCTAGCATTCAGAATGTGACTATTTGGAGAAATGGCCTTTGAGGAGGCAATTAAGTTCAAATGAAATCATTAGGGCAGGCCCTGATCCAATAAGACTGGTGTCTTTCTAAGAAAAGGACACGAGGACATAAGACACACAGAAGGAAGACAGTGTTGAGGAGCCAGAGAAAAGACCGCTTATTTACAAGTCCCAGGGAAAAGACCGATATTTACAAGTTCAGGAGACAGGTTTGAGAGGAAACCAATCCTGACAACACCTTGACCTTGAACTTCCAGCCTCCAGAACCTTGACAAAACAAATTTCTATTTTTTAAAGACCGCTTCTGTGGCACTCTGATATGGCAGCCCTTAGCAGACTAATATAGCCTCTTCTTCTTCTTCTTTTTGTTTAAAGTTTATTTATTTTGAGAGAGAGAGGCGGCGGGGGGGGGGGGGACAGGGACAGGGGAGGAGAGATAGAATCCCAAGCAGGCTCTGCACTGTCAGCACAGAAGCTAATGTGGGGCTCGAACCCATGAAACCATGAGATCATGACTTGAGCTGAAGTTGGACACTTAACCAACTGAGCCATCCAGGCGCCCCTAATATAGCCTCTTTTTGGAAATGTACTACTGCCTAGATCCCCACAGCTCCAGCTTCTAACAGTTCTTTCCTGGCTAGACTTCTTGTCCTTTGCTCATCCTTCAATATTGGTGATTCTCAGGGTAAATAACCTTTCTCATTTTATATGCTATGCCCAGCAGATGTCACCCACTGTTATGTTTTAACTATTGACAGTAACCAATTCAATGATTTCAGCCTAGTCCTCTCTCTCTCTCTCTCTCTCTCTCGCAAGCACCACATTGATGTATAAAATTGCACATCTTCCCCTAACGCTTCCCACATACACCAGACTCCACAGTGCAAAACCATGGTCATCACCTTCCCGACAAAGTAGCCCTGCCTCCTGGGTTGTCCCTTGTGCTCAGTTCATGTCACCATCTTGCTGTTCATGCCAGAGACCTGAGAGCCAGTCTGGATTTCTCCCTCTCCTTTACTGCTCTACATGATCTCCTACTTAGGTGCTAAGCCTCTCCTGTCCTTCTCGTACTCACCGACCGCCCTGCTTCAGTCCAGGCAGAAGCGTCTTGCACTCAGACTGCTGCAAGCACTTCCCGGTTGCTCTGGGTGCCGAGTGTCATTCTCAGATCAGTCCCGGTTGTGCTTGCCTGGGCAATTGCCCAGACTCTGTCCCCCATGCTCTTCCCAGGAGAGCACCACACAGCCTTGAGCAGTTTGATCAGGTAGACTTGGAGGTCTACCTTGGAGGATTGGGCAGAGAGAGACTGACTGAGAAGGTGCTATTTAATATAAGGCTGGAAGGACCAGGAGGCACCAGTGTTGTCCTTCAGAACAGCCACTGAGTCTTTAAAAAAAAAAAAAAAAAAAACCACACACACAAAATCGACATCAGCTTTTGCCATTTTCCCAAAGGTGTTCTTAGCGTTGTAGGGTTTATATGAAGCTGTCTACTGCCACCTTGTGGCAGACAGTTGAAAAAATCCCACGCAAAAAGTTGTGCGAACTTCTAAAAGCCTGAGCCTCACTCCTTTTACAATGGTTGGATTATCCGCAGCTCCATCTAAGAACGCCACCTCTTCTCATGCGCTGGAAACTGTCCTCTCTCCCTTCACCCGAAGATGGTGTTCCAACTACTTCCCTCTGTCTGGCATCATCGATTTTTCTCTCTCTATTGCCGCTTCCCATCAGGACTCAAACCTGCTGATACCATCGTAAAACAAAACAACAACAAAACAAATACCTTAGCTTAACCTCCCCCCACCCCCATTCATCTCTAGTTACCATCCTATTTCTCTGCTCTCCTTTATGGCAAATCTTTTCAAAAGAGTTTTCTGTACTTGGTGTCCTCATATTCTCTTTTTCTTTTCTTCCTCTTTTCTTGTCCTCTCTTGTATCTTTTCCCACTTGGGGTTTTGCCTCTAACCCTCGACCCCGACTGCCGAGTCAAGACCAGAAATGACTTCTGCATTGCCAAATCTAGTGGTCAAGTCTCAACCCTCATCTTGACCCAACTGTAGTTGACATCACTACTGAGTCCCTTCTCAAAACACTTTCCTCACACCGCAGACTCCACCCTCTCCTGGGTTCTTCCTTCCACATCATAGGCCATTCCTTCGCAGCACGCATTGCTTGTTTCTCCTCTTATCTCTAAGTCTTAAATAGTGAAATGCCCAAGGCTCAATCTTCTGGTCTTTTCCATCCCTGTGTGCACTTCCCAGGCCTCCCATGCAGTTCCTCTACTTTTAGTGCCACTCGTTTGCTGACCACTCCAAACGACTTCTGCCTCTTCCCCCCAAACTTCAGACTGGACATTACCACCACACGCCTACTGCGTATCTCAGATGAAGCATCTTTAAAACTGAACTTTTGATTTCTTCTCCAATGCCCATCTTACTAGCTCTTCACCTCTCAGTAAATCGCAGCATCATGCTTCCAGCGGCTCATCCTTCCCTCTTTTTCTGATATCCACATCCAATCCATCGGGAAGTCCTATCGACTTTATCAATGGTTTTACCATCTCCTTCCACCACCACCACCACCATCAGCCTCATTCAAGCACACGTCACCTTCAGACTGTCAGGAAAAACTCTTACTTGGTCTCCCTGCTTCTACCTCATTCCTCTTATGGCCTGTCTCTCCACCGAAGAGTCAGGGACCAGATGGTCCTTCTAAGCTGGAAATAAGGCCATGTTACTTCTCAGCTCAAAACTACCCTGTGGCTGCCCATCTCACACGGAGTAAGATGCAAAGTTCTCACCAAGATCTTCAAGACCCTACATGGCCCGTGCCCAGTCCCAAGCTTCTGGTCTCACCTCCTGTCATTCACCCTGCTCCAGCCTCCTCAAGCATGAGAGGCTTGCTCCTACCCATTGCCTTCCTTTTCCCTGAAAAGCTTGATTCTTACATCCTTTAGTTCTCTTCTCAAAAGTCTTCTTATCAAAGAGGCCTTTCCAGATCGTCCTACTGAAAATTGAGCTTTTTCTCCCTTTCCCTTGACTCTATTATTTTCCTCTGTAGCATTTCATTACCTACTATAGCTTATGAGAATGTAAATTTCACAAGAGCAGAGGACTTGGTCTCTGCTCACTGCCACATCCCCAGTGCTGAGAGCAGTGCCTGGCACATAGTAGGCGTACCATAAATATTTGTTGGATGAATGAATGGGGGCCACTGTCCTAGGTAATCCAGTTTCAAAAGAAGGAACACATTCTCTCTAATCCATCTACTTTTGCTTAAATGAAGCAACAGCATCTTTAATCAATTATTTATTTACTTAAAAATACCCTTTAGATGTTATTTCTTTAGAGCAGTTTTGGGTTCACAACAAAATCCAGAGGAAGATACAGCTATTTCCCATATACCCTGTGCTCCGCCACATGCACAGCTTCTCCCGTTTCAACATTTCCCACCCGAGTGGGACATTTGTTACAATTTATGTACCTGCACTGACACATCATAATCACCTGAAGTCCAGAGTTTACACTATGGTTCACTCCTGGTGTTGCACATTCTATGGGTTTGGACAAATGTATAATGAAATGTATCCCTCATTATGGTATTTTACAGCGTATTTCCACTGCCCTAAAACTCCTCTGTGTCCTACCTATTCATCCCTCCCCCAACCCCTGGCAACCACTAATCCTTTGATTGTCTCCATAGTTCTGAATTTCCCAGAATGTCACAGAGTTGGAATCATACACTATGTATCCTTTTCAGATTGGCTTCTTTTGTTTAGTAATATGCCTTTAAGGTTCTTCCATGTATTTTTATGGCTTGATAACTCATTTCTTTTTAGCACTAAATAATATTCCTTTGTCTGGATAAACCACAGTTTATTTATCCATTCACCTTCTGAAGGACATCTTGGTTGCTCTCAAGATCTGGCAATCATAAATAAAGCTGCTAGTAACATCTGTGTGTAGGTTTTTGTGTGGACATAAGTTTTTAACTCCTTGGGTAAATATCAAGAAGTACAATTGCTGCATCATATGGCAAGACTATGTTTAGCTTTGTGAAAAACCACAATCTGTCTTCTAAAGCGGCTGCACCATGTTGCATTCCCATCAGGAAGGAATGAGAGTCCCTATGGTTTCACATCCTCACCAGCATTGGGTGTTGTCAGTGTTCTGGGTTTTGGCCATTCTAATTGGCAGGTAGCGGTATCTCCTTGTTTTAATTTGCATTTTCCTGATGACCTATGACACAGAGCATGTCTTCATATGCTTATTTGTCATCTGTGTATCTTCCTTAGTGAGGTGTCTGTTAAAGTCTTCGGCTCATTTTCAAATCAGGTTGGGGGCACCTGGGTGGCTTAGTTGGTTGAGCATCTGACTCTTGATCTCCACTCAGGTCATGTTCTCATGGTTTGTGATATCAAGCCCGGAGGTAGGCTCTGTGCTGACAGCATGGAGCCTGCTTGGGATTCTCTCTCTCCTTCCTTCTCTCTCTCTCTCTTTCTCTGCCCCTCCCCCCACCAAAATAAATAAATAAACATTTTTTTAAAGGTTAAAAAAATAAAATCAGGTTGTTTATTTTATTGTCAAGCTTTAATCTTTAGCCCATTTTTTATGGAGAAAAGCTGCTATTGTAGTTGTTTTTTTTATTTAAAAAAATTTTTAACATTTATTTATTTTTGAGAGAGAGTGAGAGAGAGAGACAGAGCACAAGTTGGGGAGGGGCAGAGAGAGAAGGATATACAGAATCCGAAGCAGGTTCCAGGCTCTGAGCTGTCAGCACAGAGCCCAATGCAGGGCTCAAACCCACAATCTGTGAAATCATGACCTGAGCTGAAGTCGGAGGCTTTCCTGACTGAGCCACCCGGGTGCCCCGCTAGTTGTTTCTCTATTGAGATAGAGACAGCAAGTCAGATTTTTCTCTGGTCCAGGAAGGGTCAAGAGAGCCCTTTGTTATGTAAACGTAAACCAGACTTGCCCTGTGGGGATGGGGTGGGGCCATTTTGATGGCTTGATTGAGGTTCCTCATCCCTCTGGTCCCCAAAGTGTAGAAAGAAAAGAACCTTCCTGTGAGGAAAGAAGTGGAAACCCAATCTTTTCCCTTTTGAGGTTGGATGCTATTTGGACCCTTACAGATTGTGAGACGGTTTCAGGCTGAGGCGATTTTATAGAGAGAAGGGACCTCCATGATCTTCCTCAGGCCGCTGGTGACCTGGGCTCAAAAGGATGGGGTGGCTGTGATGAGGGAAAGATTGTTCTGAAGTAGTGTTGGGTGGGGGCACCTATCTGCCTGGTACGGGGTGCATGCCTGTAGTGGGGGGACCTTGGGAGCCAGAGCTGGTTTGTGTGTGTAGCTTCCCACATGGAAAAACCCTTGGAAAGTGAGATTTTGATGCCTGAAGAAATGCTGTGTCTTGAAATCCACAGTAGCACCAATGATTTCTTTGAACCAGACAAGATAAGTACTTAACTGTAGCTCTTGTGATCCTCGCTGCCTGGCCAGGCAGCTAGATCAGGAGCAGCTGGGTTCTGGGGGTGGCTGTGGTTTCCCTTCAACCCCAAGGGCATTGGTCTCAGTTTTGCTTCATGCGACCGAGACCAGAGGGGACTGGCTTTGGAGACACTAATAAGTACGTGGGGCCGGGGGTAGGGGGGGTGGTTGGACAATGCTAAGACGTTGGCAGGAAGCCACAAGTGGAAGATGTTTAACTTCCTGCTACGCTGGCATGTTGTAGCCTGAGCTGAATTCAATTCAAAAAATAAAAGGGATGCAGCCTTCAGCCTTCCTTGTGTGCCAAGCTGGTGGGGTGGCTCACTCCGGTTCTGTAAGAGTCTGGTGTCCTCTACAGAAACAAGCAGCGTGCAACACTCCTGCCTCCTGCTTCTGTCTGTCCCCCTGCCCACTCTCTCACCCACATCCCTGCTTCTGGTAGCCTTCCATCACACTACGGTGAAACCAGCCTGGAATAATCCATGTCTTTCTCTCTGTTCCCACCCCTGTGCCCTGGAGCACAGCACAAGACCCAGCCTGGTGCAGCCACTGGTGTATGGACCCCTGTCACGACCCTCCATCCCTTAACTTCCCTCTTCTCGTGTTGTTTGCTTTCCTCAAAATGACAGCTTGACCACTTCCCCCTTCACTCCGAAAATGGAAACCAACACACAGAAACTTCTTCCCTCCTCGCCTCCCCCAACTAAATCTATTCCCTAAGCAGCATCTGGAATGATACTAGCTGAAAATGAAGTGAGAGCTTGTACAATGACCCGGCCTTGCCCTAAATGTTTGAATTGCCAACTCGTTTCATCTACTGTTTGTCCTTTTTGACTTAAACCAACAAACATCAAGGCACGGAGAGATTAATTAACTAGACGGAGCTCACAGGACTAGTAATGGGCTCAACTGGGATACGAACTCAGACAGACCAGCACCTAAGCACAGAGGTGCCGTATAAAAATGTGTTGAATCCACTGGTCAGAGTGGCTAAAATGAACAAATCAGGAGACTATAGATGCTGGCGAGGATGTGGAGAAACGGGTACCCTCCTACACTGTTGGTGGGAATGTAAACTGGTACAGCCGCTCTGGAAAACAGTGTGGAGGTTCCTCAAAAAACT
>CM053577.1:122855816-122949009 GCA_028646485.1 Cryptoprocta ferox
ACTCTTGAATACTGAAAACAAACTGAGGGCAGAAGGGGGAGGGAGAAAGGGGAAGGGGGGTGATGGTCAAGGAGGAGGGCACTTGTGGGGAAGAGCACTGGGTGTTGTATGGAAACCAACTTGACAATAAACTATAAAAAAATGTGTTGAATCAGTTGATGAGTACATGAATCTGTGAAAACAAAGAGGTCGAACTGCAGCTTTAGATTAGGATGCTGGTCAACTCAGTATCAGACACATGGGGAAAATAGCAATGATTTATAGAAGGTGGAGGTGGTGAAGCACAGTAAATTTGTTTTGTTTTTTAATGTTTATTTATTTTGAGAGAAAGCGGTGAGGGCAGACAGAGAGAGAGACAGAGGATCCCAAGCAGGTTCTGCACTAACAGCAGAGAGCCCGATGTGGGACTCAAAGTCACGAATGGTGACATTATGACCCGAGGTTGGACGCTTAACTGACAGAGCCACCCAGGTACCCCCAAAACACAGTAAATTTATATTTAAATTTTATTTTTCAAATGCAAAAATAATACCTACTTGAAGAATATATGAAAGAATCACAAAAGTATAAAGAAGAAAAAGAAAGCCACTAGAAAAGCCAGTGACATTTGTTCCCTTTTGAAATTCAGGTATCTTTGGAAAAAACAATATTCTAGGCTCCTGTCATTTATAGCTTTGTTGAATGAACTTGAGGTCCTTCCCCAAACTAGACCTGTATGAATGGACAGTTAGGCCTGGCCTGACTTCCTCACAGCATCAGTCAACGTTCTTCAGAGAAACAGAGCCAATAGGATATGCATATATTTATAGAGAGTGATTTATTTTAAGGAGTTGGCTCACTATTATGGAGGCTGGTAAGTCCAAGACCTGTAGGGTGGGCTGGTAGCCTGGAGGCCCAGGGAAAAGCCAATGTTGCAATTCAAGTCTAAAGGCCATCTGCTGACAGAATTTCTTTTTGTTTGGGAAGGTCAGCCTTTTTTTTTTTTTTCTAGTCAGGCTTTCCACTGATTAGATGAGGCCCACCCACATTATGGTAGATAATGTGCTTTACTCATAGTCTCCTAATTTAAACGTTAATCTCATCTAGAAACACCCTCACAGAAACATCCAGAATAATGTTTGACCAAATATCTGGGCACGGTGGCCCAGCCACATTGGCACAGAATAACACTCACGTAGGCTCAAGTGTCAAAACTGGGGAATGTTCCCCTTTCCCCAACCCGAGGTCTGGGGGGGCAGAGAAGATCCACAACATGGAGGTGGGGAGCTCATTGTCTTTAGACTTTGACATCATCAAAGCCTCAGACACAGTTGTTGAACACAGTGTATGTGGGGAGCTGGTCTGACACGAGTCAGTGCCTGGCTCAGGAGAGTCAGACGTTGAACCATCGAACGCTGGAGCTGGAACAAGGTGGGGGTTTGTTTTCTTTCCAGTGTGACCCCCCTCTGCTTGTTTGTCAGGTGAGGGAATGAAGCCCATCTGTTCATTATGTAACGCACTTCTGAGCTTTCCTCTTGCCCTGCCCAGAATTTTACTTTCTCACGGGTATTAAGTTTGATTTTTCCCTGATGTTTTTGGTTTCAAGCTTTTCATAGGAGGTATTGGGAGGAAGGAGGCTGGTGGTGTTGGTGTATGTGGGTGAGCGTAAGGGGGATGTAGGGCGGGGTTGGGGGGGAGGCTTGTTCAGTGTGTACTGTTCCTTCAACAGAAAAGGAAAATACAAGCTTCAGGTGAAGGCAGTGCACCTGTCAGAGATGCTGTGATGCTTCATTATACGTGTCAACTCGCCTGGCCACAGGGTGCTCAGGTGTCTGGTTATTGTTTCTGGATATGACTGTGAGGGTGTTTCTGGAAGAGATTAGCACCGAAATCAGTGGCCTGAGTGAAGCCAATCACCCTCCCCCCCAGGTGGGTGGTGCTCATCCAATCTGTGAGGGCTTGGACCAGAGCAACAAGGTGGAGAAAGGAAGGATTCAGTCTTTCTGCCTAAATGCTTGAGTTGGGACGTCCATCTTTTTCTTTCCCTGCACTGGCACACCATTGGCTTTCCTCGTTCTCAGGACTTTGGAATCAGATTAGAACCACACCACTGGTTTTCCTGGTTTTCCAGTTTGCAGATGGTAGATCATAGGACTTCACAGCCTCCATTATCACATGAGCTGATTCCCCATGGTAAATATCTATCTATCTATCTATCTATCCATCTATCCAGCCAGCCATATGTCTATCTACATTTATTCTGTTTCTCCAGACAACCCTGACTGCTGCAGAGCCTTATCTGTTTTGCCTAGAATAGTGCTCAGTATACACACTTGGTATTGGGTCACTTAAATGGAATGGCAGGCTCAAGGAATCCTCATTATTCCTGTCGTCATTATCTGAGTTTCTGAAGTGACAGAGTTACACAAAAAGCAAAAAATAGACACATTATGAAAATATTAAGTAATGGATTGGCCACATGTAAAATCTTGCTGGGCTCAAACATCTGTCTCAGACACCAAATATCTCTGATTAGAGCCTGGTGTTGTAAACACTCGGCGAAATCGTGCCAGAACAAATGGACTGCACAGTAACAATGCAAACCTGGCAAGAGGTAGGGCTTTTCATGCAGTTGATGAAAATGATGGTGGATCCTTCCTCAGATCTCTTGTGGATCCATCAGCAGATGAGGCTCTCACAACATGAGAGAGCCCAGTTCAGGAATGAAGAAGAGAAAGTTCCTAAGCAAACCGGGATAAAGCCTTCACAAGGGGATGATTTAAACATCAAAGAATTGAGAGACTCCCTCGGGACAACTGATGTTGTCTGCAGATATTTTTGTAAAAAACCGACTGGGCTGTAAAAAATGAAGGAGGCTATGTTATGCAATCACAGATTTCAATCAGAAGAATGACCCCCCTCCGTAAAAGCCTGATTTATTTTGAAAAGTAGTTTATGGGTCGAATTATAATGGAAACGTGGTTAGATATAATATTTAAAAAAAACACTTATTTAACTTTATTTTTCCAGATAAAATTTCAGCCCAAACTTTTTTTTTATTGTTTCCTTGGATAATGAAGACTGTTTTCCATATCCTGGGGTGGGAAAAGCCTCCCTAGGCAATGCCACGGGAAAAGGTGGTGGGAATTGAGGACTAAAAATTTGATAATGTTGCAAGTCAGAATAATAATAGGCACACACCTCACTGGATGAAAATCTGAGTAGCATATATAATTGCTGGTCAGTAGCCACGATATATGGGAAGCACATTCAAGTCAGTAAGAAAAAGAAAATTCACCCAGTGGCAAAATCAGTAAAACATATGGCAGGTGGATTCATAGAAGAAGAAAAAGGGGAACAGGGATGGAAAGTGGCTAAGGATACTGACACTTAATGGTAATCTTGGAAGTGCAAAATAAAACATCAAAACACCATTTCCACTCAGAGATTGCCAAAGGCTGGAGTTAATAATATCCAGTACTGGTGCAGGTGCAAATAAATATACTTTTAGGAGATGCAGCTTAGTATGATCTGGCAAAATTAAAATGTGATTGTCTTTGAATACAGCAATACCACTCCTAGGAATAGAAATCCGTCCCATAGAAATACCTACACATGCTCATGCAGAGCTGTCTGTAAGTTGTTTGCCAAAATACTACTCTAGGAAAATACTAGATGGAAATACTGCCATTACTATGAGTGACAGCTCATACCTATAGAAAGCCTTCTCTGGGTCAGTACTTGCCTAAGCACTTGACATAAATGAACTCGATTACTCCCCCGTGAAAACTCTGTAAGTGCTTTTATTGTCCTTTTGTACGGATGAAGGACCTGAGACACAAAAGGGTGAAGAAGCAGTTTATTCCTGGCCTTGAGCCAGCAGGAGGCAGAGCGGTGATGGGATGTGACCCCATGCAGTCTGGGAGGAGTCTGAACTCTCCATCACTTGCTGTTCCACCTACTTGCGGCGTGGGCGAGGTTGATAAATCACAGCAAACCCTTACAAGCAATACCAAGACATATTGTAAAATGGAACAAATGGGTGTCAGTGTAATCCCATTTAGGAAGTGTGCAAACTGTACATGGTGTGTGTGTGTGTGTGTGTGTGTGTGTGTGTGTGTGTGTATAAACGCACAGATGACAGCAAACCGGAAGAAACACACTGACTGTTATTAGTGGTTGCATCTGCCAAGGGCCAGGTGACTGGGGGCAGGTGATGGGGGGATGGTGCTGATAAAAGGAGACTTTTCATTTCTAATCTATAAATCTTTGACTTGTTGATTTTATCGGAGAATATATTTATTACATGTATAATTTCAGAATGTTAAAGCCAAACACTAAAGAGTGGCAGGTACTTCTGACCTGGTCTCTGAATAGCTTAGTTTGAGGCTCAGTGATCGTTTACAAGTTTTACTGTGGGATGTGGGGGAGGGGAGCTGTGAATAGCAGCTCTCAGGCAGAGAGACCTTAGTGACTGAGGGAAGAGGCCCAGTGAGCAGGAGCTGTGGGCTGGCAGCTCTCTTCCTCAAGCAGTGACCCTTCCCGGGACGCACCCCAGCCCTGGTCATGGGGATGAGACAGCAAAGAAGGATATTTCTCACCTGTTACCATTTATGAGAGGCCTATTCCTAATTGTAATAATCTACCCGGTCAGCCGTACCACAGTGATTGTTCTCATGAATGCAGGATTTATTTGTTATTAAATAAGGATATACTGGGGAGGGGGAGAGACATGGGAGGCGTGGTAACACTAGTACCCCGAACAGGGCAACAACTTGCTTGCCACTGTGACTTGGCAAGTCCACTGTCATTTACAATCCCACTTGCCTTCCTCAACTGTAGAATCTGAAAACTTAAAACACCCACTTTCCCAGACTTCCTTGCAGCTGGAGGGT
Organism: Cryptoprocta ferox; assembly: GCA_028646485.1. Classification (NCBI taxonomy): domain Eukaryota; kingdom Metazoa; phylum Chordata; class Mammalia; order Carnivora; family Eupleridae; genus Cryptoprocta; species Cryptoprocta ferox. Next base: position 122,860,691 of record CM053577.1, read on the forward strand.
GACTTTGTGAGCCATCCCTCTTCCATGGGATGTTCATCGGCATCACTGACTGGACTTCCAGTAAAGCTTCCTGAGGGTGCAGTCTAGACTGGGATGACCCATCAGACGTTTGCTCTCCCCCCACCCTTTTCCTGACCAGACCACAGATGCCTAGCAGTGTAGCTGTAACTATGAAGATGAAAGTCACTATGAAGATGAAAGTCACGTGCTCATTGGTTGCCCAAGGCGGCCATAACAAAGTACCACAAACCAGGTGGCTGAAAAACAACAGAAATGTAATCTCTCACAGTTCTGGGGGCTCGAAGTGCAAATCAAGGTGTCAGCAGGGCCATGCTCCCTCAGAAGGCTCTAGGGGAGGATCCTTGTCTTTCTGTCTTCTGGTGTTGCTGGCGGTCCTCGGCACTTCCTTGGCTTATAGAAGCATCACTCCAACCCTGCCTGTGTTGTCATGTGTCCTCCTCTCTGTGTCTCTTCTTTTCTTATAAGAGAACTAGTCATATTGGACTTAGGGTCTACCCTATTCCAGCATGACCTCATCTTAACTTGACTATGTTTACAAAGACCCTATTTCCAGGGGTGCCTGGGTGGCTCAGTCGGTTAAGTGTTGACTTCAGCTCAGGTCATGATCTCACAATCCATGGGTTCGAGCCCCACGTCGGGCTCTGTGCTGACAGCTCGGAGCCTGGAGCCTGCTTCAGATTCTGTGTCTCCCTCTCTCTCTGCCCCTCCCCCACTTGCTTTCTGTCTCTGTCTCTCAAAATAATAAAGACATTTAAAAAAAAAAGACCCTATTTCCAGATAAGATCACATTCACAGGTACCAGGGGTCAGGACATGGACACATTTTTTTTTTCTTTTGGTCATAAAGATAGACAATAGGAAGATGGAATCCCAACAGCCTTTGGGACTGCCGCCATTGGACAGCCTACCTGTGCCTTCTTGCTGTGAGTCAAACCTTATTTAAGCCACTGTTTAGGTTTTTTGTTGTTGTTATTGCAGCTGAATGCATTCCTAACTGACACACTCCTAATTGCCAAAACTACTCATCCAGTCGGCCAATCTGGGGGGGTATCCAGGGTATTCCGGACAGGCAGCTAGGTGCTGTCCTACTCAGAGCTGAGCCTGGCACCGCGAGTGCTCGTTATTTGTTTGTCAAGGACATGCGGGGAAGACAAACTCCTTGCTTTCACGGAACTTATCGTTTAGAGGATACACAAAATATAGACAATTAAAATGTAGAAATATACTATGTGTGGGGCTTGTACCCAGCTCTGACTTGGGGCTGAAGGGGGGTTTCGTGGTGATAAAGGGTGGTGGGGGTGTATGAAGAAGCTGAAGAGAGTGTGATACAGTTAAGAAACAGAAAACATTTACTGCACTGGCCCGTGGAGGGTAGGGAAAGGGGCAGGGATGAGGAATGGGAAGAGAAGAAAGAGACAGAGATTGTGTGTGTGTGTGTGTGTGTGTGTGTGAATATGAAAAGCAATCTGCACAGAGGGCTAGAGACACAAGCATGAATACCTGAGATTATTTTTTTTAAGTTTATTTTGTTTATTTTGAGAGAGAGAGAGAGAGAGAAAGAGAGAGAGAGAGAGAGAGAGAATCCCAAGCAGGCTCCATGCTGTCGGGGTTGCACCCACGTACCATGTGAGTTCATGACCTGAGCTGAGATTAAGAATCGGACACTTAACCGACTGAACCAGGCACCCCTGAGATCGTTTTTTAATATTTGAACCTGTGTCTGGTAAAATGGTAACTGGGAGAAACTACTGTCTGCACTTTTGTATTTGGGGAGAAGAGGGTCTGTCGGCGGGATGTGTTTACTCTTGAAGTTGCCTGGCTGATCTGACAGTATGTACAATGTGCTGCAGAGGAAAAAGGCCTTAGGATGCAAACAGCACTCTTTTGTATGGTGAGATCCTGCTCCGGTGAACTCTTCGTTCTTGGGTCGATAGTCTGAAGCTCAAGTTTTGTATTTTATGTAACATGTGTTAACACTCAGGGATGTGTCCAGTAGGCCTTGCTTTCACACATCATCTTTATGCAGCTGTGTTTTCTGGACGAGACCCGTGGAGAGCTGGTTTATGCCAAATGCTCACTCCTGACACTCACATTCTCGCCTCCCATCTTGCTTGCCAAGAGAACAGACACGGACGGCTTTCACTTGCATGGACTTCTTTTCCTGAAGCACTAAAATTAACCTTCTAAAAATGCATTAAAAAACAAAATGAAATATGGGGCTCCTGGGTGGCTCAGTCTGACTGACTTCGGCTCATGTCATGATCTTGTGGTTCCTGAGTTCAAGCCCCACGTCGGGCTCTGTGCTGACAGCTCAGAATCTGGAGCCTGCTTTGGATTCTGTCTCTCTCTCTCTCTCTCTCTCTCTCTGCCCTTCCCCCGCTCTCATTCTGTCTCTTCCCTGTCTCTCGAAAATGAATAAACATTAAAAAAAATTTAAAAAACACAAAATGAAATAAAAGCTGCCTTGCACATAGAAAGTGCTAAAATTGATTGAATAAATATATACAAATTAAAATAATCTATGGTGCCATATCTTGGGAAAAATCACTATTATCATTTTGAGGGGTAATCAGAAACAGGTTGGTTTTTTTTTAAGATTTTATTTTTAAGTGATCTCCATACCCAACGTGAGGCTTGAACTCACAACGCTGAGATCGAGTCACGTGCTCCACCAACTGCCAGGCAGGTGCCCCAGAAGCTGGTAGATTTTTGTGTCTCATGGCCCCTAGGGGTAGGCTGGTTCTGGCCCTGCCCCTGGATGAACACTCAGGCAAGATTCATGTTTCTTCTGGTCATCTTGACTGGGGCTCATCTAGAGATCTAGCACTGGTGTGTTCTAGACTTGGCAGATGTTTAAAGCACATTATTTCTCTGGAAATTTCTCTTGCGTGTTCTTGGGAGACCCCTCATCAACTAGGATCTCTCATCTTCTTTCGCTTGACATGGGTGAATACATCTCTGTAACTTCCTTTCCTTTCCTTTCCTTTCCTTTCTTTTCTTTTTTTTTTTCTTTTCTTTTCTTTTTTTTTCTTTTCTTTTCTTTTTTTTCTTTTTTCTTTTTTTTTTTTGAAAGAGAGAGAGAGAGAGAAAGGGACAGAGACAGAGCATGAGCTGGGGAGGGGCAGAGAGAGAGAGAGAGAGAGAGACACAGAAACACAGAATCAGAAGCAGGCTCCAGGCTCTGAGGTGTCAGCACAGAGCCTGACATGAGGCTTGAGCTTGTGAACCTCGAGATCATGACCTGACCTGAAGTTGGCCGCTTAACTGACTGAACCACCCAGGCACTCCTCACCCTCCTCTCTTAAACATGTCTGTAATTTCTGGTTCCCTGTGACCACGTCGCAGTCCTTAGGCATCTGGATACTCCTCTCTGGACTCTTACTAGTAAGGATCCCCGTGCCCCTGTAGGGAAGCCCTTTTAGGGCAGAATCTAAGACATCCCCTCCTTACCTTTCTCTCATCCTTTACCATGATATATTTAGGTTAGTTGGGCCAAACCCAGTGTGACAGCAGCCTCTGCCCACAGTTCAGGAACAAACCAATCCTGTCCCCTTAAGACTTATCAGGCATGAGTTAGATACCAGTTTTCTGGGTACCCCCAAACTACAGGGTACAAACATGCTTTCTAGGTGGTCGCGCTAAAGCCCTTTTCCATAGGCTTGAGGTGAGGGAAAAGCATCGCTAGCCCCCTCTAGTGGGGGAGGGGAGAACACACAGCACCCTGAGAACTCTTGTCAATGCCCCCACTCCCTTCTCTTCTCTTTAGGGGCCTAAGAGTCGTGATTCAGCCTTGAAAAATTTGAATTGCTGTCTCTCACCTTTCTGTTGTCTTCATGATTCAGGTAAAACTTGTCTTTTAACATCCTGTTACAGTTTTTCTGGACCTGGGTCCCTACTGTAAAGTGGGAAACACAAATTCTTAGATAGCAGCCATTTGGTGGCTGTGAGGACTAAAGAAGATATCGAAATAAAGTCCTAATTGTGTCTGGCATGGAGTTGATGCTTAGCCAATGGTTCTTCCCTCCCACTTGACCACAGACTCTTGAGGGTGTTGAGACTAGCGGGCCTAACTTGCCTGGCAAGGTTACTTCTCGTGACAGCTTTTTTGGAGAAGCAACAGGATACCCTGATTACAAAGCTCTGATATAGCACTTGTGGTCGATTTCTGTGCTCCATCCCTGCAGCTGGCACCTAGGTCACCCTGTAGCTCCGTCCACACAGGAGGTGAGGGGTGAGTCCTTTAAATACGGGTCTCCTGGCACTTTACCTAGAGGAATTAGCATCGATGATACCTAGGGCAGACACTGGGGAAACTCAGAGCACCAAGACCATGGAGTCTGTCTGACTAAAGGGTGAATGAAAGTCATTGCTTAACACTTATTTCACTTCTGGGGTCCATTGTGTCCCTATGCAGCCTGGTCCCTATGCTTCCTGGTGGGGAGGAAGGTGGAGAGGGTGATTGTTTCCTGAAAAGGAGGAGAAGTGATGCTCAGATCTGCCCTTAGAAAGGCTAAGAAACTGAATTTCATCTTGTAAAACAGTGTCAGAAACAGCCAAGAGTTCACCTGGCTGAGGTACGAAAAATCTGGGAAGGGCTGGTGAATCATTCTTCATTTTTAAGTTTTCTGGATATACCAGGGTCCCTTCACTGGGCAAGTTGAGGGTTAGGCAACACTGCCCCCTAGAGGTCTGCTGGTGCTCTTGAGCACATTCCCTCAACCACAGAATCTTGGGTATCATCTTAGCTGTTACAGTGCATTCAATTATAGGTAGAAGCTCAACTCCATTCCTTCATTTGTGGTGATTCAGCAGTTCAAAGGAAATAAGATGAGCTTCAGACATATACTGAAGCTCATCTTATGTTTAAGGGACATGGGCCAGGACCAAGGCAAGAGAGTAAATAAAGGCCCACAATTGTATGTTCACAAATTTCAAAGTTATAAACTAATCTAATAAAACATTAAATACAATATATCCTTCAACTTTGACAAAAGTACTTTCATAATAACCTGGATGGAAAGATCAAATTCATAATTCTTAGACCTTTTTTGACTTCCACTTCTAAATATCACAGTGTAGGAGAGCCAATGTGACCTATGATCTGGCCATCTTCTGTTTGCACATGCAGCTCCATCTGTCACTGCAAGAAGACTCAAATGCACATATGCAGACACCTAGATACCTAATTTCCAAACTCAGTCTACAGTATCCCCCAAACGGTTGTCACTTGTCCACCTTCCAGGCCTGGGCTGCATGTACTGGAGGCACAACCTGCCCTTGGAAGGACAGGCCCTAGATAAGAGGGTGTGCAAACTCTAGAGGCTATCATGGGGACACTTGGGCAGGGATTCCAGGATTCTGGATACCTGGAGCATGGAAGACCATGGTCTCTGAGTGAGCATGATCCCTTGGCCCATTGACTCCTCACTGTCTGAGGTGGAACATGTCTAGGAAGTGAAACTGAGCCCTCTAAAAAATGGAGCTCAGGATAGGGGTCTTTTTACTTGAGTCTAATGACCGTTCTTGACTGGGGGGGTCCCTAAAGGAAGCCATATTTCTAGGAAAGACATCTTGGCTGCTGAGAAAGAAACAACAACCAACAATGGATGAGAAGGAACGCTGGAAGAGTTGACAGGTTGATAGCACAACTTGGTTCACTTAGGTACAAGTGGTTCCATGTATAGGCTGAAGCTGTTCTTGACCAGTCCTCAATGCTCCCCTTTCAGCAGCCCTCACCCCAACTTCTAGTGCTTGTGCAGGCTAGGAGGAAGAGGGCTTCCTGATAAAGAATATAACCAAATACAGTTTAGGAGCTCAGCAACTCTGGTGTGGGAAGTCCCTTTACAAGAGCTGGTTGTGAGGATCAGGAAATATTTCCCATAGGTCAGAGGAGGAGATTTCTGGAGAATGAAGATGTGGAAGACTTGCGGGCAGTAGGAGGTGAAGGGGTTCCAAGATCAGTGGTAGTGGGGTGGGGGAGGCAACATGAGGGAGGCAGAGAAGAGACCATGGGGCAGAGGATGGAGAGGGCTTTGGATCCTGGAAGAGAGGGTCTAGAGACCTCAGGTGACAGTCTGACTACAAATAAGCTCCCTTGGGACAGATAGAAAGAAAGTCTAGGGAACAATCTGGTCACATTTCCATGGGGACTTTGGAGACTATTGGATAAGGGGATCCTGGGAAAAGACAGGCTTTTCTGTGATTCAAGGCAATGAGAATCAAGTAGATGAAGAATCAGAGTGTCTAGATATGGATTCAACAGAACATGATTAATTTGAATGCATAAATCAGTAAGGCCTGGGGTTACCTGGTTCCAGATGCTTTTTGGAAAAATGGATATTAAAAGAAAGGAACCAAAAGAATTAACTTATGTTTCATATAGATGAGTGTGGGTGCATGACACACTATGGTATGTTCTTAATTATACTTTATACTTTAGGAAATAATGGGGTACACACACACTAAACATGCTTCCAACATCCAGCAGATAGATGCACCCATCTTCAGCAAGAGGCAATTGAAATGGACTTCGCCATTCGTGCTCAGTTGTAATCTTTTTCCAGTTAATTCTCGAGAAGACAGCTGTTTCCAATTTAGCCTCGAAAAGTACACAGTAATAAAATAATCTGCAAATTAGCATGTTGGTAGGGCCCAGTGTTTACAATCCATTTTGAATAAAAAGCTTTGCCTTTGCTTGTTTGCATTTCCACCAAGAAGATGGGGTTGCCAAGCAAGCATTATCATGTTATCTTTTGAACTTTTTATATTCAGATTCTGATTCAGACATAACATTCTTTCTTTGAAATGCTCTGCAGAAACTGACCAAATATTTATATATTTCTTCAAACATCAAGTTCCTTCTCTCTCTCTCTCTCTCTCTCTCTCTCTCTCTGTTTTTTCTTGGTGTGGTGAAAAAGAATCTGCTTTTCTGAAGGTGCCTCATTAAACCTTGTTTGAATATTTGTGAAGCTTTTTTAGAAGACACTGGAGACCTGGTCTACTGGTTAAGCCTCTAAGGAAGTGAAGGATTCCAGGAGAGCCTCATGATCTGTTTAATTCAGAAAATTCGGATGAGCAGTGGAGAATGATGGAAGCAGCAGGAAGATAAGAACCTCGCTTATCATTTAGTGCTTCCCAGTGAGGTACAAAGAAGAACATGAATTCTAAAACATGGACTCTGGCTGAAGCCAACCACCCCGACTCCTCAGGAACAAGATCTCAGTCCATGTTTCATGTTTCATGTTTCATTCCATTAATGGTGACCTTGAGCTAGGATTCTCTGGTGCCTCAATCCTCATCCAGGTTCTAGGGCTGTGCTTGTTAAGTAGAGGGAGGGTATTGTGATGGCTGTCATTCCTTTGGGATTTCTCCCAGTGAGAGTTAGAGTCTACCCTCCTCCTTTAGATTCTGGGCTGGTGTATGACTGCCCCAACCATGAGTATGGTAGGAGCGATGCTATGGAAGTTCCAGGCCTAGCTTTGGGAGGATAGCAGCTTCCACTCTGGTTTCCTGGAGTGCTGAGCTGCCAGGTAACAAATCCAACTGCTCTGTTAGAAAGACCACGTGGAAAGGCCCTGGGCTGACTCATTGGAGGAGGAGAGGAATCCCGCTGAACCCAATATTCCAGACATTTCTATCAAGATACAAAGCATGTGAGTGAAGTCTTCTTAGACCCTTCAGATCGAGACTGAACAGCATCTAGTGACCTCAGGCAATGGCACAAGGAGCAGAAAGAATTGCCCAGCTGAATCCTGCCCAGATTCCTGACCCACAAAATGATAATTGTGAGTGATAATTGTGGTTTTAAGTCATTGCAGTTTGGACAGTTTGTTTATATGGCAAAAAATAACCAGGGCAGGCATAGCAGCCACCCAGGAAATAAAGGAGTCAGACACCGTCCTGGTACACCTCGATGGGGCCTACTCCTGGGAGTTAGACTGTACAAAACAAACCCAGAAAGAGGGATTCCTTTATACATTCCCTCTCTCCAGAAGAGATTCAGAGATATTCCTCACAGACCCAGATTCAATTTAGGCCCAAGGTTACATGTCTGCCCAAGACTCTGTGCTTTTTGCTACAACTCAGCACTCTTGCAGATAGACCTCCAATGGCCAGGCTCTACAGCCCATTACACCATGCAATCTGAATCTGCCTCGTCACATAGGTTGGGCTCAAGCCAGAATCTGCTATCAAAGCAATATCTCACTTATACCCCAGGTCAGCATTTCTGATCTGTCAAAAATGTTCCTGGATCAAAATGACTCCTTTCCCTTTACTATTTTGACAATAAAGTGATGGTTGATGTTGGTCTTCTACTGAATGTAGACCGAATCCATATCACAATTATCTTTAACTGGAAGTTTTCACCATGAGAATTCTCATAACAAGTACAGCTATAGTTGAGGGAAAGAAAAGAACTCCGTGGAATGCAGCTTTGTAGATAAGAGTAAAAAATATCTCAACAAGTTACAAAATTCACCAGCTGCTCAAGCCTCAGTATATATTGGACAGACAATAAAATAAACAAAATCAATGTTATTTACTCAGCGTGAATAACTAACTCCTGGATCTAGAACCATGGACATGTAATTGAACTTAAGCTGCTTTTAGCTGTGCTGTTCTTGTCAGGTGGTCCTCTGAATGTCATGGCTAATTATGAAACTGTGTGAAAAAATCTGAAGGACTGGCATTACTGCTGAGGCGATAGCTCTCCATCAGGAAAATTGTGTTAAATTGATTAATATAATGAACTGTATTTTAGGATTTTAATAACACCTTTTCCATTGTTAGGAAACGGAGTGTGAAACTAAACGTTCTCTGTCAAATTTTTTGAAGTTCATTTTTTGAGACTTTTTCTGTATGGAATGACATTTTGATTTCAAGGATTTCTGGATATAAAGCAGAAAATTCAACTGGCTTAATTTCCCTAGAAAAGATCCCCAAACACATTTGTTACGCTTCTTCATTCAGTAGGAATGTCCTGGATGGGTAATGAATTGACATTTTGGTTTCTATTAGGGTTTTGTACGTGTTCTAGGAGATGCATGAGTTCTTGATGAGGATTTAATATTTTCTGTCTTAATTTCTATGACATTATAAGAAAATGAATATTAGCGTATTGCAAATCATCTGAACGACTACATTATAATATGTTCAGTCCCCCTGCTTGCTTGAATTTAAATTTTTAAAAATGTTTTTATTGATTTTGAGAGAGAGAGAGCACGTGAACAAGGAAGGGGCAGGGAGAGAGGGAAAGGGAAAGGGAGTGCCCAATGCAAGTCTCGAACTCACAAACCATGAGATCATAACTTGAACTGAAATCAAGAGTTGGAACGTTTAGCCAAATGAGACATCTGGGTGTCTCAGCTTGCTTGAATTTAATTTATAAATTTACTTTTAAGTTATAGTTGCATGAGAACCATACCTATCACTTTAGTCCTAGCTTTATGTGCATATATTTTACTTTATTAAGCTCATTTCTTTGTGCCAGGCACTGATCTAAAAACTTTACATGTACTATTGCCTTTGCTTCCTATGACAAATCAATGAAGAAGGTACCAGCATTATCTTCATCTTAAAAATGAGGATATTGAGGCACAGAGAGGTAAAGCTTAAGTAATGGAAGGCTCAACTCGAAGTTTTAAAAATAATAATAGAGATTTGTCAAATCATATAATTGAAAAATCCAGAGGTAGAGTGAGCTTCAGATAGAGTTTGGCAAGGGGTCTGGCTCAGTTTCTCTGTAATTACTTTGGCTCAACCCCTGCTACGTGTCAGCTTCATTTTCTGGTTGGCTTCAGTCAGGATTACAAGATGGCTGGCTTCATCTGCCAGGACCACATGTCTCCTCATTCACACCTAAGGAGAAAGAGTCACTTCTACAACTTCTATTGGCTTTGCTGTGATTGTTTTGCTACAAACCAACTTCTGTAGCTAAGAAAATGTCTGGCACTGATTGGTTTAGACTTGAGGTAATCACTGTGTCAGTAGGGATGAGATTATCGTGGTTGGCTCCATAGACCCATGGAAGTCTACCCATGGAGTTGAAATACTGAGTCCCACAAAAACTGCATGGCTGTTACACAGTGGAGGTCTGCTGAAATGCAGTTGAGGGTAGAAGTAATCACAACTTTCACCCTATTTAGTAAGTTGCCTAAGGTCATGTGATTAAGCGGTAGCTAGGATTCCAGTCCAGCAGATTGACTCCAGAATCAGCTGTCTTAACCCCTAAATACATATGTAATTATCTTTATAATAAAAATTATTTCAGTAAACATCAAGTCAATTCCATACTCAATTTTAGGAAAGATTATATAAGAGGGACACCTGAGTGGCTCAATCAGTTAAGCATCCAACTTTGGCTTAGGTCATGATCTCACAGTCCATGAGTTCAAGCCCTGTGTTGGGCTCTGTGCTGACAGCTCAGATTCTGTGTCTCCCTTCTCTCTCTGCCCCCGGCTTGTACTGTCTCTCTCTTTCTCAAAAATAAACATTAAAAAATAAAAAAGAAAGATTATGTGAGAGAATATTATTAAAGAGGAAAGAAAAGGTAATTTTATATCAGTTATCCATTGATGTGTAACAAATCCTCCCAAAACTTAGTGGTTTATATTTCATGATTCTGTGGGTCAGGAATTCAGGAAGGTTTGGCTGGATGGGTCTGGCTCCAGCTTCTTAAGTGGCTTCCGTCAGACAGTGGCTGGAGCTGGGGTAGTTGGGGTTAGCTGGATATCTCTATTAGTCTCAGGGGCTCTCCATGTGGTCTCCCTGTACCATGTGGTTTGGGCTTCCTCCTAGCCTGGTGGCTTCAGAGTGTAGAAATGACCTACAAGGCAACTCAGGCCTGCAGAGGCAAGTGCCCCAGGAGAACCAAGGGGAAAGCTTTATCATCTTTTACAACCTAATCTCTGAAGTCACACATCCCTTTCACCACAATTATGAACCTACCCAAACTCACGGGCTGAGAACATAGACTCCACATATCTGTGGGAAGATTGTCAAAGTCAATTTCAAGTAAATGGTGTGGGATGCGAGATACTGTTGTGGCCATCTTTGGAAAATACAATCTGCTACAATTTCTGTACTTCTGTTATTGATGGGCTCTTGAGATCTTTAAAACAGAATTAACACTAATTGAGGAGTCTTGCTGTTGCTTGTGGACACCCATGACTGTTGCTTGCTTTCACATTTCAACCAACCTCTTTAAAACATGATTTCAGAAGAGCGTGGGAATTCCTTTCCCATCTCTGTTGCTTTATGCAGGGGTTTACTTCTGCATACCATTTTGTCAACTGCAAGAACTTTGTTTCTCATGTTTGTGCTTTGGAAAAGGATAAAATCGGGAGGTTGGGAATAGAAAGGAATATAAACTGAGTGGCAGATCAGGAAGAGAAGTTTTCCACTAAGTCTTGGGAGAAAGGAAGGAAGATGAGGAAAATCTAATCTGGGATTTCGACCATATTCTCCTGTCTGTGGGAGGGAGGGAGCTGAGACATTAATCAGAGTTGCTGACAGCTCCTGATTTGCCTTGAAGGGAAGCTGGGCAAGTCAGGCTGTGTAACTCTGGGCAGCGGGAAGGGGGTGAAGAAATACCTACATGCTCAAGCCCTACACAAAACCTCTCAAACACACAAGTTGCTCTGTGTCTCTAGAATCGCAGTAAGAATGAAACATTTCATGCCATAACATTAGTGACAAAAAATGCAAAAAAATTTACATGCTCATTATCTGTAATAAAGAAAAACATGCATTTCCCTGAAACCAGGAGAAGTAAAATTATGAAAGACTTCTAGCTATTAGAACATGATATAGAACTTAATCATAAAAATTAATTACTGCAGATTTATATACATAAAATATCATTGGTGAGTTGAAAATAAAACTAGCATATGATCCAGAATTCACACTTCTGGGTACTTCTCCAAAAGAAGTAAATCAGGATTTGGAAGAGATATTTTCACTCCCATGTTCATTGCAGCATTATTCACAATAGCCAAGAGGTGGAAACAACCTAAACGTCCATTGGCAAATGAATGGATAAAGAAAACACAGTCTATGCATACGATGGAATATTATTCAGCCTTAAAAAAGAAAGACATTCTGACACATGCTACAACATGGATGAACGTTGAGGACATTATGTTAAGTGAAATAAGTTAGTCACAAAAGGACAAATACTGTATGATTCCTCTTATATGAGGTACCCAGAGGAGTTGAATTCATAGAGATGGTAGAAAGGTAACTTCCAGGGGCTGGGGGGAGAAGAGAGAATTGGGGAGTTGCTATTCAGTGAGTACAGAGTTTCAAATTTGCAAGGTGAAAAAGTTCTAGAGATCTGCTATACATCATTTTGTCAGCAATACTGTGCTGCATGCTGAAAAATTTGTGAAGAGGGGAGATCTTATGTTATGTGTTTTTTCCCACAATAAAAAATATCATTGGTAATTTATTGACTCCCTATGTTGTTTTTATGCTTGAATTTTGTGCATATAAAGTGCTATTGCAATGACATTCACGTGCTTCCTTGTAATTTCTCACTTCCCACCTTATTTTGCCTTAATGTTTCCCCAAGTTAAGCCATATCCTGGGGCTTCCAGAAAACCAGCTCTCCTTGGTGGGGGTGGCCGCCACATGGATGCTAGCTTCTTAGGGTAACTGTATGTGGTTGTAATTTTCTTAAATTAGGATTTAACTAATAGTGCATTCAAGTCTCTAATGTGAGCAATTTTCTAAAAGTGTTTTTACTATAGAAAACATGCAACTAAGTGGGAACTCTTTTAATTAATTACTTTCATGGTTGGTTACCCCTTCATTGCTTGTGTTTACAACCAATTTTCAGAAACAATTTTTGCACTTCAAAATGAGCACACAAGGTCAGGAGAATGACTCAAAAAATATTAGCTTACACATTATCCATACCATTTTAATTATTTCAGGGCTTACAAAAAGATTTTTGACTAAAGTGACTTATTCATTTTTTAGAACTTATGCTTTTTTTTTAAATCAACGTTTTAGTTCTCTACAATAGAATAAAAACATACTTTTGAATATAAGGTACTATTTTGACAGTTTCTGAACAGGCCAGTGGCCAGGAACTTCTTGAATCAAGAGGGTGTGACTCCAATTTTACAGTTTTTTTCCTTCTCCTGAAAATGAATCTTATCTATGCAATGTTTTGTATTTAAAAAAAAATCGAATTGCTCAATTTATTTTTTAGGTCAAGAATCGTTATTAGTAAGAAGCCATTGTGGATGGCTAGAATGAATGTCAGGTTGATAGTTTACCACATCCAGACCCTCCGGGACTATCCATTCCTATCTCTTTTCTTTTTCCAATGAAGAAGACAGGGCAAGTCTGGTCCTTACCTGACAGTTCGACAGAAGACTGGACCGCCACACTGGAAACCAGAAAGCCTGGGAGGCTGCAGTATCTGTGGCCCTGGCCTCTGTGTTAGTCTGCCTGAATTGCTGTAACAAAGTGCCATAGACTGGTTGGCTTGAACAACTAGTTCTTGCAGTTCCGGAGGTTGGATGTCCAAGATCAAAGTGCCCAGCTGATTTGGCTCCTGGTGAGAATTCTCTTCTTGGCTTGCAGAAGGCTGCCTTCTTGGTGTATCTTCAAATGGTGAAGAGAGAGTGGGGGAGAGAGAGAGAGAGAGAGAGAGAGAGAATGAGAGAGAGAAAGAGAAAAGAGTTAATTCTCTTCTTACAAGGGCATTAATCCCACCATGAAGTCTCCACCCTCATGATCTCATCTAACCTTAGTTACCTTCCAAAGGCCCCATCTCCAAAGACCATCTCCTTAACATTGGGGGCTAGGCCTTCAATGTATGAATGGTGGGGGTGAGGGGTAACCCAACTGAGTCCAGATCAAGCTGCCTTCATTACCTTTCTTCTGGAATAGAATAGGAGCTCTGATTTTCTGGGACATACCCAGGAAGAGAATTCTTCTCAGTATCTTGGTTTTAATATCTAAAAGGGATTCTTATCAGCAACTTCTCAGAAATGTCAAAATATATTTAGATAATAATTGCATATTATGGGACACCATATCTACTCTGATGCCTTAGATGTAAAAATTAATCCAGCATATAGTTTTCATGACTATTATCATTTTTTGAGAAATTATTGCTACACACCTATTCTTATTACCATTCAAAATTCCTTTTCACTTGTGGGGCCCACTTGGTGTAGTAGCATGAGATCTGGTTCTGATGGTGTTAAGCTCGGGTTCTAGCTCTGGCCCCGAGACTTGCAAATCTAGGCTGTGAATTCTCCCACCTTTAATAAGTTCCTTCTCTCAATATTCTTTGGGAAAGATGTCTTCCATCTGCTCTCAAGGTGTTATGACTTCTCAGAGCTATGTGTCCACTTTTTCTACTTTAGACTCCACTTCTTTCACCATTGGTCTCAGTCTGGAATCCACTGACTGCAGCGTGCATGTGTGTGTGTGCACGTGCGTGTGTGTGCATATGTGTGTGCACGTGTGTGTGCCCATGTACACATGTGGTAAGAAGGATACTGATTGAACAGGATCTTTATTTTCAAGTGATAATTATCCAATACCAAACAGCTTAGGAACAGAAGGAATATATTGACTCATAAGTAAATGGTAGAAAAAACAGGGTTCTCTCTTTCACTTCTTTTTACATGCCATCATTTTCCTAAATTATTGTTTTCCTTAGGATTAGAATCATGGGTACCGGTAGCACCGGGAGCACACCTCCCAACTTTCCCTCTGAGAGGACAAAACTGGCAAGGGTTCTGATTGGCTGGCTTGCATCCTGGGCAAGCTGGAAGAGCCTAGCTGGGGCCAAGAGCTTCCCTTTGACTGGTGTGGCCTGAGGTGACACCATGAAATGCACAAGTGGACCACATGTTAAGACTAAAGCAATTTCCTCAGAGAAGAAAGGAGGGCAAAGGCAAGATCACCATGAGAATTGTGAGCTGGGCAGCCACCTCACTTCTCAAACTGTTTCTACTACAGTGAGACAGGTCTCACACCTCTGTAGCTTTGTGAAGCTTCTCCTTACAGCCTTCCACACATAGCTGTATGGGTAGATCAGATTTTATTGGAGGACTGGTGAAAACGAAAGGGAATGACAACTATGGTAAGAATTGCAAACCATATGCTGACATGCCTCCCATAGGGGACTCTGTTCTGATACACCCAGTTTTTGTGTGCAGGCCCCCAACCCCTGTACCATGTGCCTCCTTCCTCTAAGCTTTACCTTGACTCTCTCCCTGACATTAGGGGGATTAGAAAAACTCTATTAGGGGCACTGTTATGCCCTAGGACACACCTTTCTCCTTAGTCCAGAAAAAGCATCTCAGGACTCTGGGAGGATGGGCTCTGGTGGTCTTTTCCTCTCCAAGTCCCTCAGAGTTGGTCAGGCACTGGGCTTTGGTACCACTGCTTCAAAGTCCAACCAAGAGTGTTGGACACTGCTCGGACACTGTACTGGCAGATTTCCCAAGGTTGTCTTCTTTATGCCCTGCCCACCAGTGTGAATTGTGGAAGTGCATATTTATTTTCCTGATTGTCTAACAGGAAGAAAGAGATTAATACTTTCCTCACAGTTCTGTAATTGCAAGTCCTACTTACAATGAAGTTCTGTTCACTTTGGATTTCAAATGGTTTCCCAGTGGGCCTGTTGGGGATAATAAACAGGCACATTACTCAGCCATATTCAATGGCTGCTTCCCTGGCTACTAAAAAGACCTTGCCAATACACTGAATTTTCTGCTTAGAGAGGCTGGATTAACTTCTTAGATAAGGATCTTGCTTCTTAATCTCTGTCTGGGGAAAAGGGTTGGTTTTTTTCTCTCCATTATGCAAGTGATTTTCCTTTGAGTATCCCCAGCAAGCTTGAAAACTTCTTTGAAGTTTATGGTTTTGTCATAAAATTAATGTAAATTTTGCATTCTATGCCATTATATATGTTTATAAGTAATGTTTATAAATTACTTCCTATTGAGCAAAATATATTTTCTGAAAAGATGTGTAATATTCATCTTGTTACCCTGTTATTCTCAAGCTTTGAGTAATTCTTGGCAATGACTCAAGAAAACTGGTAATATGTCATTACAGCTTTACTACTCCCTCCCTTCCAATCTCTAATATTCTGAAGCAACTTGGAGGGGCCCAAGCCTTTGTAAATCTGAGTCTTAGGGACATATAACCTCACCAAGATCTTAGAGTGTGATGAAGGGGAACAAAATTTCCAGAGAAGACAGTCAGAATGCCCTTTGACATATGCAACACCCATACTTTCTTTCAATAACTTTCTAACTTGGGACTTGAGCTTTCATGTACTCACTGGCCATTATGAATCATTGATTCAGATATTTCTCAACTGAATGTAGCACCACCAACTCCTGGGCAACTCCTGGAGATCCTGGACTGGGTGTGTATGTGAGTCAGGACATCCGCACTCCTCTGGATCTGGTGGATACATTTTGCTGCCCAGTATCCATTCACTTGTCTCTGATAACCACACCCCAATATCACTCTGGGGAACCACCCCTAATCCACTTTCCTTCCATCTACTTTTGGTTGTTTTGGCTCCTTTGTGGTGTAGAACATATGACTCAGGTCTGGCCAATCAGCATGTCTCAGTTCCCTGGCTAGGGACCCAATATGACTCAATCAGAGTGAATAAAATGAAATCCTATTGGGCTTAATGCCTGGAAGATATACAATCTAGATCTTCTGTAGACATCTTGTGATCAGGAAGAGAGGGACTGTCTGAAAATGAAGCCAAAGTACAGAATAGGCCATGGCCAGTAGACCATGTGATGAAGAGAAACTGGGTCCTGGCAACATTGTTTGGCATTTACACAAAGCTATGCCTGAAGCCAATACTACCCTTGAACTTTTCAGTTATCTTAGCTAATAAATTACATTTTGGGGGGCTTAATCCTATTAGGGCTGGATTTTTTTTTCGGTCTCATGGAAATGAATGAATTTTAACTATATGTTCCATATAAGCAGGATCTTTCCTGACTAATTTACCACTGTATCAATAGAACTGAGAACAATGGTTGACACGTAATAGGCACTGAATAAATATTTGTTGAATTTTGAGTGATCTATAAATTAGTACCAGGGGTAAGTTAGCAAGAGGCAGATTCTATAATTGACTGGGTCAACATTGTATGGAAATCAGAAGGAATTCTCTATCTAGGTTATAAAGTTGACAGTACTAGTTAAGTGGTAGTAAAAATGCTGGTCAAATTTTCACCTGCTGTTTTGTTGGTACTCGTACCACAGACTACCAAAGGTAACAACACAAGAGGACTTGGTAGGAAGAATTCTGGGTGTTAGAGTATGCTGGCTACTTTTTGTGATTTCAATGAGGTCTTATAATAAAAATACAGGCCTAAGCCCCGTACAATTTGTGATTGCTTGATTTTGAAGACACTCCTCAGCCTAAATTCATGCTATTGAGGAATTAGTTGATAGAGTATAACTTTTAAGTAAGGCATTACCTCTTAAGACAATCTCAGATATGACTATGGAAGATAATGGACAAGGAGATGTTCCAAGGAGAAACCATGAGCCATGGAAGAAAACAGATGAGGGAGAACTTCCTAAGTGTGTCCAGATTGGCTAAACAAGGATCAAGGTCCAATGCCAGGAAGTAAGCCTTGTTATTCCTGTCCAGTGGAACATGATATTTATTTTGGATTGATGAACACTAAGTAATTTCTAATTCTGGCTTTTCCTAAATGGTTTCATCGCAGTTATCTTGTTCTTGCCCCACCACTGTATATTGAGTGTCAGGGTTGCCAAAATGATCATTTAGCTATAGACCATCATATTATGATGCATGACATTTTGCCTTGACTGGCAAGATTGAATATCTTCCAGGGATCTTAGGTTTGGTGCTGGATTAGAATTGGATTATCTCCTTTTGGAGAAGTGGTGAATATATTTTAAGTAGGTATTTTAAGCAACTTTACAAGATATGGGAGGAAATATGCATGAATGTGCATATGTGTGGATGTTCTGACAAGCCCAGAAGAGTGGACTGTAATGGATTTTAGTTGCCACCCGTTTACCTTTTACCTTTATTTAGTTGCCAACAATTTACCTTTATTCTGACAACCGTATGTGATCTCCCTCTGGGAGGTGACCCCTTAACCATTTCCTTGATTACATATCCACATGTAGATTTGGAGCATCCCATTGCCTATCTGCATGCAACACAGACAAAGTCAAATAAACATGATGAGACTTCTAGAATCTCTGGTAAAAATATTCTTGCTGTTTGTAGTGGCAACTGAAGCTTAAAGAAGACAGGAAACTTCTATAGTCAACTTACGGCCATAGATGGAGATCTTATTTGAGGATAAATAAAGCCAGCATATGGAAGACAGTAGAACTGAGTCAAAAGACAGTGATGCTGGATCTTGATGTTATATTTGAAATCCCCACATCACAGTCACTGCCTGAAGTCCATTCTGTCCTTATACCTTCCAGATCAATGAGACAAGACATTCCCATTGATCAAAATACGTGTTCTGTTGGATTTCGTGACATTTTTAACTGGAGGAGTTTTAACTGATGCACTGGACAAGTATCCACACTCCTGGAGATGCCCTGAAGGAGATGCTCTGAAAAGAGAGCCTGAGACAAAGACTTGCTCAGGTCATAGTTTATCTAGGAGGTGATTTCTGGAAGCAGAAATGAGAGAGTAGGGAGAGAGAGACAGGAAGGGTTAAGTACCACTGGGGATTCTCTGAGGAACTGTGTGGAATGCAACTCAAAATTGTCCCACCAGGAGACAGGGAGTCTGTAACATTTATACACTGGCCCTTGCCCCAGTTATTTGAGGGCTACCCCCAGGAGTCTTAACTCCAATGTGCATATGGATTGCAAGTAGCTGAAGTTCAGCAGATTTCCATAGTTTTAGAGAAATCTCAAAGTCAGCAAAGCAGAGGGACCCTGAGAAAGGCACTTGATGTAGGATGTCAGTAGTATGCATGCAACTGTTGATCACAGATGCACTGAAATTAGATGGACCAGAGGGATGTGGTATGGTGTGCCAGAAGCATCAGCTACATGATTCATTTCCCATTTTTTCTGTTCAAGTTTCCCTAATAACAGACCTCTTTAAATCAACTATAGGAATTGAAGAACCTGCTCGCACCTACCTTGGGCTTAGCCTATTCCAATACTACTCTTCCAAATAATCAAATTGATGTCTTCAATATCATGGTGGTAAAGCAATCTTCATAATAAAACTCCAGAACAATTTACCTCTGTCCCCACACCTGCTTCTCAAAGAAGCTGGTTTGACTAAGGTGAATTTACCAGTGAGATATAAGACATTTGTAAAAATCAAAAATATTTAAGCAGTGAAGAAGACCCGAGCTTAGATGAATTCAGAACTCAATGCACATGGAATCTGACTGTTCTCTTGAGAAAGCTGACATAAACCAGGACAGCTAAAGCTCACAGTTGATGAAGTGAGTCCAATCCTTGACATACTTGAATTCCAAATCTAATCTATGCTAATATAGGCTGGAAATCAGGTCAAGAGGTATCACATCATAATGTGGGAAGATAACCTGAGGATTTTGTCTTAGGCTACTCCTTCCTCCTGGAAAAGTATCATGTAACAGATGTCTCTTCCTCCGAGCCTAGAGATAATTGTGTATGCCTATGTGTAGAATAATTAACTGGGGCATCAGTCACTGGGTGACTCAGTTGGTTAACCACCTGACTTCGGCTCAGGTCACGATCTACAGTTTGTGAGTTCGAGCCCCAGGTCAGGCTCTGTGGTGACAGCTCAGAGCCTGGAGCCTACTTCAGATTCTGTGTCTCCCTCTCTCTCTGCCCCTCCCCCACTTATTCTCTCTCTCTCTCTCTCTCTCTCTCTCTCTCTCTCTCTCAAAAATAAACATTAAAAAATTAAACAAAAAGAATAACCAGTAAATTTAAAAATTATTTTGGGAGCTAACTTGGTTGATAGCTGGCTTGCCAACCAGTTATATCTGTTCTCATTTTGTCTTTAGATAAGTCTGAAAAGAGAATGTATATGAAATCTATAGACTTTACTTCAATTGGTATGGGCCTTGAGGTCTCCAAAGCTGTGATAACTGAACTTTGGATTATAGAAGTCATCCTTGGGTAAATGGCCAGTGGGATACCAGACAGGGGAGAGACCGAGTGTGAGGGTGTGTGTGTGTGTGTGTGTGCATGTGCATATGTGTGTATGTGTGTGTTGAAGCAAGATCTTCCCCTGTGCAGACTGTTGGGTCCCCTCCTACCCAGATAACCTCTCACTGATAGCCAGGCCTTCCCAGATGTCACTGATAAAGGAGTAGATGTCACTACTTGATTGTATTTTCTTTCTTTCCTGTTGTTTGTTTAACTGCTTGAAATATTTTGGCTTTTAAGAGTCCTCAGTAAAGTAAAAGCAATTGTATTTTGTCATGAGAGTTGTTTTGTCTTTAGTCAAAATGCCTTTTCATGAAGTAGAAGTGTATGGTATCTTCTATATTACTTTACAGGATTAAATTACAGTAAAACCTTGGTTTGCGAGCATAATTAGTTCTGGAAACATACTTATAATCCAAAGCACTTGTATATCAAAGCGAATTTCCCCATAAGAAATAATGGAAACTCAGAGGAGTCATTCCACAACCCAAAAATTCTTCATATGGAAATGATTACAATTCTGTAATATAATACAAAATAATTATATATAATTATACATATATTTGTATATAATATAAACCTCCCCTTGTATATAAGGGGAGGTTATTGTGTAGGAGGACTTTCACTATCACTAACAGAATCACTGCTATCTATTGGCTCAATGGAATCTTCTTCTTTTTGTGCAACTTTAACAAAGAACCTATCCAATGATACTTGCTTTGGCCTCCTTTTGAGGATTTCGTGGAAACACAGTACTGCATTGTTGTTAAACAGATTTATCACTTACACCACTATGGCCTTATTCAGGTGTCTCTTGTCTTCAAAAATTTGCAGTGTTTCCCACATTTTACACATCTCCCTAATCTCATTTGAAGTGATGGATTCCTCCCCCTTTTTCTCTTCCTCCTTTGCAGACAAGATGCAGATGTAGACTTCTTATAAAATCTTGCAATTTTGGCTACTTGCATACCTTGTTCGTACTTCTCGATCATTTCCTTCTTAACTTCCACTGTAATTTGTCTTCTTACCACCTTTTTTTTTTTTCAACCTTTTTCTGCATGGGGGCCATTGTATATGCTCGCATGGATGTTGACTACAGTCCAGTATTGATAAACTCGTGTTGGGGCGTCTGAGTGGCTCAGTTGGTTAGGTGTCCAACTTTGGTTCAGCTCACGATCTCGCAGTTCGTGAGTTCGAGCCCTGCGTTGGGCTCTGTGCTGACTGCTCAGAGCCTGGAGCCTGCTTCGGATTCTGTGTCTCCCTCTCTCTCTGCCCCTCCCCCACTCATACTCTGTCTGTCTCTCTCAAAAATAAACATTAAAGAAATTTTAAAAACCTCATGTCATATACTGTATTTAATGTAACTGGCAATAAGGCAGCAGAGGAAAGGGTCTATATCTGCAGGCAGCCTGACCTAGAATGAAGCAAAGCATTCCTAAGCTTACTCTTGTATGGGAAAGCAAAAAACTGTCCATAGGTGCTTTCAAGTGACAAAAAAATACGCTGGTGCCAGTTGTGGACACCTGACAACATTCTGAAAAATCACTGATTTCTGCCAAACACCATGGCCTGACACTGAGCATGGGAGACAATCACCCACAATCCTGCAGGGAGAGAGAGAGAGAAGAACTATTGGCTTAGTTGTGATCATGTGATGTTTGGTGTCACATACTACTCGTATTGCAAGACATCGCTTATTTATCAAGTTAAAATTTATTAAATTTGCTCCTCTTGCGGAACACCCGCAGAACAAGTTACTTGCAATCCGAGGTTTTACTGTATTTCTGTTCTCTGTCTCTTCTAAAGAAAATGTGGGAAGGGGCAGAGATCTCTTCAATCCAAGAAATCCACCTCTCCCCATTCTTAAGTATTTAACCTTACCATTTCAAGTCCTGAAAATATTCTTCTATATCCTCCAAAGGATCCAGCATTCAGAAAGGACTTGTTCTGCCAAATAACCAGTTAACATACCAGGGAAAAGAGAGCCCAGACTTCAGAGTTGCATTTTGGCTATGACCCTATTCTGCAAAATATTGATCATGGTCTACATAAATTTCTGGAAGCCTTGCATGTAGAATGAAGCCCTTTATTATAATAACTGTGACATTTTTACCTAGGACGATGGAAGACCCAGAAAGTTAGCTTCATTCTTGATTCCTGAACTCTGTTGGAAACCTCCACATGGACTCCATGCTACTTCCTGGACCAGCAAGAATATTTAGTAATGTCAGACACTTCCAAAGATGGCTTATATTATGCCCTATGCTGTCTCCATACATTCCAGCCACAGCTGCATATAAGCAGGTATAAGATTCTGTCTTATCGAGCATCCCTGCCATTATATTATGGCCAGGAGTTTATATCCTGGTTCTGGAAAGTATTATCCAAATTCCACCATGTCCTTGAGTATATCCTGGAAGAATATTTTAATATCTATATTTGTGATAGACACAGAATCAGACCGAGATTCTCTGTAACACAGAATCTTGTCGGTCAACCAACAAGAGCTGAAGCAAAACCCTAAGAAGCTGTTCAAAGCACAGGCTCCAAAAACAGGAGAGATTATTTTAATAGGCGATGCTGCTGGCTAACCTATGGACATACCTATACAACCTGCCTTTGCCAAAAATCGGAAGGCTGTTTCCAAGGATGACTTGCGTTGTAGAGGCAATCAGCCCTCCTGCATCCTGCTTGATCCATTTTCTCCTATTTTCTGCTAGTCCCTACCCTCCATTCCTTATCCTTTTGTTCAGCTCCATGGAATCGGCATGCATACTGGGGAAAAAAAAACCAAATTCTAGTTCTATTGGCACAATGGCATATATAGTAAAGATCAACAAATATTTGATTAATACATGAAGATATGTTTGTTTACATATTGTGCAGGTATTTATGACATTCCTAGACATTTAGAACTTTAATCAGAATGCGCCTCACCTCGTTACATTTGGAGGACTGCCTTAAAACTCAGAATTTATCTGGGATTCTGGATTAGATTTTCCACCTAAAAGCTGCCCTGAGTGCATGCCTCATCCTTTGTGCCTGAACCAGATGAAAACAAAGCAGGATCCCATTAGAGGCATGTCTCTCAAAAGCACTAAATCTCAAGACTTCCACTTTGGGTTGTATCTTCTTGAAAGCAATTCTATTTGACTTTATAGGTGCTCATTTTTGTCTTTGGGGCAAAATACAAACTAAATGTACAGAGAACCAAGCACATCTGCCTCCTAGGCAGAGCAATTTAGTAACTTTCAACATATAAGAGAACTTAGACCAGCTCCTTCATTTTAGAAAACAACTTTCATGCCAGTAGTCATTGTATTCAATCATTTAATTCATCTGACAATTTCCCAGACTGTCTTTACTACATTTGCCTAGTATTGGACTTGCTTTTGGTTTAATTTTCTTTTTGTTGGCATAGTTTTGCTGAAGCTGATTCTAGATTTTCCTCTTAGCATCCTCAAATTCAGACTATGGGCTAAGTAGAAGGTGGAATTAATTAATTGTAACTGTTATATTCCCTAAATGTCTCTAACCTGTGGCCTCAGCCAACAACAGATACCGATGAGTATGTCTCCAACCAATGGGTGACCCTGTACTAGAGGGAGAGATGTATTGTTCTCTCCTTTTTCCAGATGGTTCTGTTCAATAATGTAATATGTAGATCATCACCACCTGCCTACAATAGGAGAGCCAAATAAGCAGTAGGGTCTTAATGCCTTAACTTCCAACTTGGTAATTAAGCAACTAAATTATTAAGCTCAAAGGAGGTGCTACTTGTATTTAGGCAAGAACGTTCTTTGGTGTGAAGGATTGTTCTATGTGTTATGGGATGTATAGCATTTCTGGGCTCCTCCCAGTTAAAGTGACGACTGAAACTGCTCCTACACCTCTCAAACACCTCACCTGATTGAGGAGCACTAAAGGAATAAGGGCTTGCTTTCAAGAGAGTGGGAGTTATGTGGCAAATCTATACTTATATTTAGTGAAGAATCCTGAAGGATAGGCAATAGATAAATAATGCCCTCATTCTCCACTAGAAGTAGCCCATTCTGCATGATGTGACTTGGACTTTAGATTGGCCAAGTTCTTGATCTGTGCCCAGATAGCTCCAGAAAATTTTACAAAGGGATCATAGATGCCTCAGTTCAAGGCTTGACTTTGAATCTAGAGTTTCTCCTAAGCTATTCTGCTTCTTGGGATTGGAAACAGATTCAGAGCATGGGGCACTATTATCCCTAATTTACTTTTTGTCCCTCTTTAGTCACCCTAGTATAAGGCTGTTGTTAACCAGATGCACTGTGCTATAAGGGGGTGAAAAAGATCCTGTCTTTGTTAGGCTAAAAGAATTTCCAAAACTAATGAAAACTTGAGGAACCAAATGCTTATGATATGTGATTATCACAGCGAAGCATTGTTTTAGAATGTTGTTGACACAGGTCTTTGGACTGTGTGTTCATAAACATAGTGCTCTCATGGGTGGAAGAAAATTCCAATCTAGGTTATTTTTAGAGAAAATTGTAGTTCTTTGTTTCTCCTCAAATAGAAAGATCATATTTTCAATGCCTTTGTGGCTGTGTCATGTTAATGAGGATAGTAAAAATATGTGGTCCTAACTGGTTAGATACAGGATTCATACAGGAGGCAGGTGGCAAGCACACTCATGTTCCTTCCCAAAATATTGAATATTTATTTGCTGATTATGTGTCATGTCTAACACACTGCTAAGTGTGGAAGGAATACAAATGAGCATGTTACACAAGATACATTTATTTTCTTCCCACCAGGAGTTTCAATTAGCCACATACATACAAGGGAGAGTAGAGAATCAAAGGAAGTTTGGGATATATGCCACCAAGGCGGTCACTGTGGTGTTGTACAGAAAACCTTCTGTTGGCCATGTCACAGTAGCTTTATCTCCAAGCCACATGACCATACCTCCCACATTAGTATTGTCTACATGTGGATTTCAACTCTGCATCTGTAGGAGTGTTTCCAATCTATGTGTTCAATGAGCTTTAATGCTCTGGGATAAAAGCTTCTGCAATAGAGTGATTCCCCCCCTCCCAAATAAATGTAAACGAGCTTTCTGAACACCTCTGGAAATATGTTGTTCTGAACAGTCAAATTTCCTAGATAGCTATGGGTCCAGTCCTTTGAAGCGATAGGGTGGGACACTCTGTCTACTTTGTTACCTTGAAAATGATGAACCATTTTTGATTCAGGCTTCCTAGTCAACTTCAATCCCATTACAAATCGGCAAGCATTTATTGAATGGCAGTTCTGGGTAACACAGCTATAAGGGATACAAGAACTACTTAATGCGGCTTCCAAAATCACAGGTTAGTGATTCTTAACCCTGATTATCTGTCAGGATAATCTGGCAAATTTCAAAAATATTCAGACCTGCTGAATATGCCTTTCTAACAGTAGGGCCCAGATATCATTTTATTTTTTTAATTAATTTTTTTTTGCTATATGATCTCAATTATATTTGTAATCTGAAAACACTCTGCAATCATAGAACTCAGAGAACAAATTGGCAGTTGCCAGAGGTAGGGGGTGTGGGAAGGGAAAAATGATTGAAGGTGGTCAAAAGGTACAAACTTCCACTTATAGGATAAGTAAGTCCTGGGGATATAATATACAACAATACTGTATTTT
The DNA here is from genome assembly GCA_028646485.1 of Cryptoprocta ferox. Lineage (NCBI taxonomy): Eukaryota > Metazoa > Chordata > Mammalia > Carnivora > Eupleridae > Cryptoprocta > Cryptoprocta ferox. The sequence continues at coordinate 122,886,541 of CM053577.1, forward strand.
ACATTTGAAAGTTGCTAAGAGAATAGATTTTCAAAGGGCTTATCACAAGAAAAAATTGCAACTATGTGTGGTGATGGCTGTTAACTAGACTTATTCTGGCAATCATTTTGCTCTTTATACATATATGAAATTACTATGTTGTGTACCTAAAGCAAATGCAGTATTATACATCAATTATGTCTCAGTTTAACATTTAAAAATGTTTATGTTATTTTGTTAATAAACAACTTTTTAGATGATTCTCATGGGCCCCTGGGGTACAGATCTGGGCAAACAGACCAAAACAACCACAATAACAATTTGACAAATATTACAATAGAGGTATAAATAAAATGTAAGGAAAGGCTGGAAGAGGAGGTTAATTTCAAATGGGAATACTGAAGATCTCTTCTTGGAGAATGCAAGTGTGGAATGGGGCCAGATTGCTGAAGTTTTTTATTTCACATGTCTGTGCTTCATCATTTTTTCCCAGTTCTCTCTGCTACTAATGGGCTATTAGCTGTCCCTCTTACAGCTGTGAGTGCATGTCTATAGCAGCCCATTTCTAATGTAATATTGCTAAGCATCTGGGGCTAGGAAATTTAATTTCTAAGTTTGTTGGAATTGATTGTAAATTAAGAATAAATAGGTTCCACTTCCCAGTAAAGGGACGAAGACTCCTTAGAGAAATGACTCCAGATCTAGGGCAGGAAAAGTATGTGATGAACCTAGGGCATCTTGTGCCAGAAAGCAAGGAAGCTATAAGGACTGATGGAGTCCTGTCACAAGAACACAGATCTAACTTGAGGAACCTTCCATGGGCCAAAGAGGGGGCTATTTGAGTATCAGTAAGGATAATAGCTGCAATAGGTTGAAATAAATATATAAATATCCAAGGGCTCATAATGACACTAAAATGCAAAAACAATAAAAGCAAAAACCCCCCCAAACCCCAAAAGACCAAAAACCAAAAAACTCAAACCTCACTGATGAGCTGGAATTACAGGGCACTATGAAAATTCAAAAGTAATATCAAGTATTTGTCCTTCCTTTCTTATATTTACCCTTTCAGGGTAAAAAAAAAGTTGATACAGGAAATTGTCCTGTTTTTTTCTTAAAGCAGATTTTCAGTTACTCAATGAAGAAGCAATTAGAAAAAACTCATTTTGAAACTCGTGATGAGTCCAGAAATAGTTATCAATATACCTATCTATCATCTATCTATCATCTATCTATCTACGTATCTACCTATCATCTACTATCATGAATCTCAGCTATCTGCTGATGCATGACAAACCAGGATCATGTGGGTCTGCTGGGGTCACTAATATGGCTACATTCTTTGTGAGGTTCAGCCAGGGCTGTAGTGTCCAAGATGGCCCCACTCACATTGCAGGCCTTGGTGCTGGCTGTCACCAGGGAGTCTTGGCTCTCCTCCAGATGGCCTCTCATCATTCACAGTCTGTCCTGAGCTTCTTCACATGGTGATTGGCTTCCATGAGGGTGGAGGCAGAAGCTGTCAAAGCCGGCTGGTCTCTTAAGGACTAAACCCTCAGGGGACACCTTCAATTGGCTGAAGCGAATCACAAACCCAGTCCAGATTTAGAGGAAGGGAATGGACTCCAGCTATGATGGGAGGCATGGGTATCTTGGGAACAACCTATCAATGTCTGTCTCCTATCCACAATAGTTCATATCCCTTCCACATGCAGCATACACTTAATTCTCCCCTGAATGTATCCATTTTGGCCTCTGCTGAAAGTCCAGGGTCTTGTTAGCTAAACCAGGTCCTCAGGTGTAGCTCCTATTGATCTGAGTCTTATGGGCTAGGAAGACAAGTTATCTCCCCTTCACACACCCAACATGCAATGGCAAGGCTGCATAGGGCACAGCTTGTCACAAGAGGGAGGGACGGAAAGCAAATGGCAGTTACTCTTCCACGGCAATTCTGAATCCAGACCAACCTCACCATTTCCCACAATTCTGGGGCCAGATAGGGAAGGAGTTGCTGGTGGTGATCTGTGGGAACAATACATTGCAGATACTCAAGTCTTTGGGGGAAAAGTTTGTGGAGACCTTCATGCTAGAGAAATAGGGCTGACCCTGTGTGAACCTAATAACAAGTCTTGGCAGTACTCTAAGTACGGCAGCCAGAATTATGAGCCTTGTGATGGAGCACATGGCATCACTCAGCAACTATTCCCGTACAAACATTGATTCTGAATCTCTGCAAACACCTACACCTGACGACTAATCTATGGGCAACACAAGCAATAGAGGAACAAGTTAAATGACACAAAGAAGTAATTAGCAGATTCAGAATACTCCACATTCTACAGTATAAATGACTTTGTTTCCTCAACAAATCAGTGGCAAGGAAAACAAACAGAGAGGGGTGTTAGAGAATAAAAGAGAATTAAGAGGTGTAACATTCAAATGCAACATGTGGACCTTATTTGAATCCAATTCAAACCAAAGGTCCTGTCAGCTGGAGATGCACACTAAGCTATTTACGGTTAAAATACCATGATATCTGGGATTTGTTTTAAAATATTCCAGACAAGAGAAATGGACAGGTTGAAAGTGGGGTGAGGGTGGGGCAAATAAAATAATTGGGTAAAATGCTGGTAATTGTTGAAGGTAGCAAAGGGATAAATGGGTGTTCTTTCCAATCTTGTGCGTGTTTGGACATTTGCATAATAAATGTCAAAAGAGAAAGAGCATAGTTTCTGAATGCAGGGGTTTTCCGAAGTAAATAAAGTGAAGGGCCAGCACCATGAGGCAGCATCACTGGTCATCCTAGCAGTGACTCAGGGCCGGACTTGGGCTGGTTTCCTTGTTCTCCTCTGGGTGATGTGGGCAGGGACTGTGCTTGAAGCAGGAAGAGGCCAGCTGTGAGTTTATCTGATAGCTAGGATCCACTTCCTACTCCTGGCACTTTTTGTTGAAAATCAAATAGTCCATTGTTTATATTAGACAAATCAGTCAGTTAATCAATCAGTTGAGTACTTATGGGGCTCCATTACTTTCTTTTAATTAAAAATTTTTTAATGTTTTATCTATTTTTGAGAAAGAAAGAGAGAGAGATAGGTGTGAGTGGGGGGCGGGGCAGAGAGAGAGGGAGACAAAGAATCTGAAGCAGGGTCCAGGCTCTGAGCTGTCATCACAGAGCCCGACGTGGGGCTCGAACCCATGAACCGTGAGATCATGGCCTGAGCCAAAGTCAGACACTTAACCAACTGAGCCACCCAGATGCCCCTGGGGCTCCCTTACTTTAAAAAAGTTAACATTTATTACGGTAAAGGAACACTTGCTACTTTATTTTTTTAATGTTTATTTTTGAGAGAGAGAGAGAGAGAGAGAGAAAGAGAGAGAGCACGAGCAAATGTGGGGGAGAGGCAGAGAGAGAGGGAGACACAGAATCCAAGGCAGAATCCGGGCTCTGAACCATCAGCATGGAGCCCAGCGTGGGGTTTGAACTCATGAGCTGTGAGATCATGATCTGAGCAGAAGTCAGATGCTTAACTGACTGAGCTACCCAGGCGCCCCAACACATGCTACTTTAAAACACATTACACACAGTTTTAAGAATCAAATAGTTCTACACAATTTCTAACAAAACAGAGCAAGTAGTTCTTTGCTCGACTCTTCCCTGCTTGGATTTCCTCTTGCCAGGGCTCCAACTCGTATCTTTTGTAGTTCTTGCTCAAGCTTTTTATTTCCATATGTCAGAATATCTGTTTATCCTCTTTCTGTCTTATTTTACAATTTTAGATATAATCCTATGGCCTCCTACTGAAGAAAGTGACAATTTAGCTCTCTTACATCACCCTCCACGCATACAAACTTGTTTCTCTTCCTACGCTCCCAATAGCTTTATTTTTTGGTTAAATCAATATTCAGTGTTTGGACTGTGAGAACCAGGTAAATACTGGTCACAGCCCAGCCAAGTGGTGAGCTCAGAGTCTATTTTCTTCCTTGTGAAATGGCTTGGTTTTTCAGATGTTAATAACTGTCTCATGTGGTCATCTCTTCATTTGCTTGGTTTCCTGAGGACCTACGGCCTCAATCTTGTACTGAGGCTGTGAAAGTCCAATATGTTCTAAACCATACTCAGACACATCAGGTGTTTGATGCCATTGTGTTCTTCTTTTCTGGAGAAGTCCCTCCTGAGTCTATCCTCCGGCTCCGGAACAAACCGGCCACTGTGCAGGTCCACTCCATAGATGTCCTCTGGACCTTCCTCCTACCTCCTTCTTTTGCTGAATCCCTTGTTTCCTGGATACCAGGTCTCTTTCCTGGTTTGCTCCCATATTTTGATGGAATACATTTTCCTATAGTTTCTTGAGAGAGGGCATGTAATGGAGAGTAATGAATATTACAGTAGTGTTCCATGTAAGAGAAAATGAAGAGCCAGGTCTGATAACCCATGTAGGCTGGGTTCCCTGTGAAGTAGGCTGAGAAGGAGATGAGGTGGCTGGAGGTACTAGGGACATTCTTGGGATCAGTACCCTGGAAGGGAAGGAACCAGGCTTGGGCAGAGGGAGAAGGTGAGCTGCAGTACAGACTCAGTGAGGCCTCAATGGTGCTATAGGTTGTTCTGGAGCTGAGCTGAGCCTTCAACATTGTCCCAAGTTGGGATGACTGTGCTGGGCCTTCATATGCCCACAACAATCAGGCATTGGATTCCAGCCCTCCTAGGAAGTAGGTGTGGTCTTGAGTGAGGACCTGTCTTCAGCCCAGGTAGTCCCTATAGGGGCTAGGTAGGGAGCCTGAGGCTCTGGGCAGCACCTACAACACCCACCATAGTCCCTTTCTGAGCTGCTTGAATCCATTATCTTGTGTAAGGTCTGGGAGCAGTTCCTCTGGGATTCCAATGGGCGTCTTTTCCAGGGAAACTTAGATAATGGAAATTAATTGGATAATGTCCCTACCAGGAGAGCTCCTACCCCACAGTCCAACAAACTGATGCAAGAGATTACTAAGTATGAAATACACGTTCAGAGACTGGGGAAACAACTACTGCGTGGATCTGTGGAACCAGTGGACCTACAGTGAGCGGGTTCATGGCCAGGACTCCTGGCCCCCATATGCATCTCACTGTAAGAGGGGGTGGGGCATGATGCCACTTGGGGTCCTCAGATATCAGTGTCAACTTGGACCCTGTAATCAACAGTCCTGAAATGTTTCCTTTCTCTAGTGACCAGTTACCTGAGTTAATGGCTGTAGGTCCTCCTAGGGAAGCACTAAGAGGCTCATTACCATATGTACTTCCTATGGTATTTCAAGGTCTTCTTCCTGGGGCTCAGCATCTCCTTTAATCAATGGGTTCTGGGGCTAAAAAATGCCTTAGTTCTTGACAGACAGAAAGTAACAATGACTGTGGGGACCACCGCTCTCAGCCTCTGGCTCACTCAACCTTGGCTTTGTCATTGCGCATATGCAATAGTAGCCTCATTGGCTGCCCATCTATTCTGTCCCTTGGGGCCCCATGTTCTCTTGTTTCCCTAACTCCCTGTGTGTCAGGCTCCCAGGCTGTCCCTCTGATTGGACACTCATGTGACAACTGACTTTGCCTCCTGACGGTGACTGCAATCACCTGGCCTTGACTGGGGCAGTTTGCCCTGCCCTTTCTTGTTGGGGAGCCCAGTTCTGTGGCAGCATCCCCTGCAGAGCCACCCCTGAATCCCTGAGGGAAGCTGGAGCCCGTCTCTCTTGTGCCTTCCTTGCCACTTTGGGAAATGGGGTGCCCTCTAGGTTTCCCTGTAACACTGCCTACTCCAGCATGTCCACTGCTCTGAGCCTTTCAGAGCACCATCTGCTACCACAGTCTGGTGCTCCTACTTGGCTTGGTGTGGGCCATTGCTTTCTCCATGCTTTAGGGGGTGTTTGTGCCATATTCTGGGGCCTCGATGAGGTGTTGAGTCCTGCAGACCACTTGCCAAGTGGTAAGATTCTACCACTTTAGTGGGACCAGCTCATCCCAGCCCTGTGATGAAGTGAACTAACCCTGGCTATTGGCCTCATGGCAAGTGGAGGTGGGGGTAGACAAGTCAGATTCTGAGTGGGGAGGGGAAGTATGTGATTTTTTTGGGGAGCAGATCTTTGTATTATTTTTTTAATGTTTATTTTTTGAGAGAGAGAGCGCATGCGCAAGAGGGGGAGGGGTGGAGAGAGAGGCAGGGAGAGAGAGCATATTCCAAGCAGGCTCCTAGCTGTCATCATAGAGCCTGACACTGGGCTCAATCTCAGGAACCTGAGATCATGACCTGAGCTGATATCAAGAGTCAATCGCTTAACCGACTGAGCCAGTCAGGCACCCTATTTTGTATTTTAACAAGAGAGGAGTGTTAGCTCTTAATGGGGAGAAGAGATGGCACTTCTGTGGGCTTAGAAAGTTTAGGGAAATCTGGGAATTCAAGATTTTTGGATGCATCAACCCGGATATCCTCATTCCACGTGTCAGGGTCCCGTTCCTCAAAAAAGGAGCTGGTCTTGGTAGAGATGACATACCTTAGTTGGCTTAACATTCTTTTGAGCTCAGCTACTCTTAGGGCTTAAATATACTCATAGGATTTAAAAATCTTGAGTCCATCCTCAGCCTTCTCTGCTGTCTTACTGCAGGAGATGAGGATCTCTGTCTGCTGCCCAGGGGGCCCTCTGACTTCCACATGCAGTTTTTTTTTTTTCATTTTAACAGCTTCATTGTGTGATAGTTCACAAACCACATAATCCACCCATTTAAAGTATAAAATTTTAAATTTTAAAGTATATTCACAGGGTTGTGCAACCATCATGACAATCTAATTCTAGAATATTTTCATTGTGGGACACCTGGGTGGCTGAGCGTCCAACTCTTGATTTTGGCTCAGGTCATGATCTCAGGGTTGTGGGATGGAGCCCCGTGTTGGGCTCCACACTGAGCGTGAAGCATGCTTGGGATTCATTCTTTCTGTCTCTCCCTCTCTCTGTCTTTCTCTCTCTGTCCCTTTTCCCAACTCACGCTCTCTCTCTCCAAAAATGAAAATAAAAATAAAAATAAATAAGTAGAATATTTTCATTGTTCCCCTAAAAGATGTCTCAAACCCATTAGCAGTCACTCCCCATTTGCCCTTCCCCCATGTCCTGACAACCACTCACTACTTTCCACCCTGTATGTGCCTGTTCTGGACATGTTGTAAATGGAATCATGCAGTATGTGGTCCTTTGGAACTGGCTTCTTTCATTTAGCATAATGCTTTTAAGGGTCATCCATGTTGTGGCATGTGTCAATACTTCATTTATTTTTACTGCCAAATAACATTCCATTGCATAGATTTGCCACATTTAGTTGATCCCTTCATCAATTGATGGACAGCCCACTGTTTTAAGGAGGCTGATGATGGGAAATAGGGATAGGTCTTTACTTTTAATTCCATATGCTTTTGTAATGTGTAGAATTTTCATAGAAAGCAAGTAAGTATTCCTTCTGTTAAAAGAAATGGAGGGGGGAGTCAGGGGTAATGACGATGTCAAATGTTACACAGCTGAAGACCATCAATGGGAAGCATTTATAAGTGGCTTGCAGATGCTGTTGGTGACATTCCGTGCACAGTGGGTGGGTGGGGCCAGTTAACTGAGGATGAAAAAGGGCCCAGAGAGGCCGGAAGTAGAGACCCAGCATCTTCAACAGCCAGAGGACTGAGGAAAATAGAAATATATTGGGGGCTGTGGTTGTAAAAGCTTCTCAAATGTTATTCCTTTTCCTAATTTTAAAATCCCAAAGAAAGACTTTTTTCAATTTGCTTACTTTGAGGAGATTCTGAAAATAGCCAAAGTTTGCCAGAAATTCCAGAATAATTTGACTTTGCAACTGCTAGTCACTACTTGTATTACTTGGGTAGGGCATCCATTCTTTCTGGAGCAATATACCAGACTGGGGGCTCAAACAACAGAAATTTCCTTCATAGTTCTAGAGGCTGGAAGTCAGAGATCAAGGTGTCTGTCAGCAGGGCTGGTTCCTTCGAAAGCTTCTCTCCTTGGCTTGCTGATGTCCCTCTTCTCCCCGTGTCCTTACACAGGCTTCCCTCTGTGCGTGTCCATGTCCTAATCTCTTTTTATAAGGACACCTATCAGATTAGATTAGGGTCCCATCCTAACAACCTCATTTTAACTTGAAATGACCTCTTTCAAGGTCTTATCTCCAAATAGAGTCCTGTTGTGAAGTACTAGGGGTGAGAACTTCAATATATGAATTTTTTGAGCAGGGGACACAATTTAGGCCACATCACCAGTGACCATTTCAGATGGGACATAGAGGCAGGTGGTTCCCTACAACTGACGTTGCCCATCTGCACTGCCAAGAGCAGTCCAGGTGGCCACCACTGGCCACCAAACTCAGCTCTCTCCCTCCCTCCTCAGTCCCAGACATCATGTCCCATAGTGACACACAGTACACTTCTGAATCCTAAATGTGAATCGACTGCTCCTCATTTATCCTGGGTGTACCCAGCATATTTGAATCATCTTAGGGCCACTCCTATTTCTTTCCATGCTCATTGGCCACTTGAGCTTACAGAGGGTAAGCAAACTGTGAGTTCAAAGCCACAGTGTATATAATGATGTTTGGAGTTTGGGATGTAGACAGGGAACCTCCCTAAAGTATCACAATCTTTATGGTCCTTTGGTGGAACCAAGGCATGTCCTGGGAAAGAAAATGCCGCCCAGAGGAAGTTGTCCTCAGAGAGAACTGTGCTCCTAGAGAGACATCCTGTTTACTCTGAGTCATTTCTGAGAGTGTGTCAGCTCATGTTCTTTGGTAATTTGCTAATGACATGGTATCTATTAAATATGTATATAGCAAGGTAAAAATAGGTTGAACATTTTCTAAATAGCCCCAGCTCAAAGCAAAGGGGTGAAAGAGCTGTTAGTTCTTTTTAAGGCAAAAGAAAGCTGCACTTCATCATCCCCAACCCACCCTTGTGCTGCATCCCAGGACAAACAAGAAATGCCCCAACGAAAGAAAATGAAAATGCTGTTCTCGACTGGCTTGCTTCAGAAATATGCCTGGACCCAAGAGTTCCAACTTTTCCGGGATTCATTCTTACAGAGTCTAACCCTTGTGGTTTTTTGGTAGGAGGTAATTTCTGTGCTGGTTATGATTTGAAGGAGCTGGCCCACAGCTCAACCTTGCTCAAATTGGAACAAGATGTCACCAGTGGTCTTGCTCCCACAGTAGGCACTTGAAAATAGATTTGCATTGGGACTGCTGGCTTCCGGGCCTTTCTGTGGGACGTCTGTTAGTTTCCATGACTAGAAATGACACCACCATTCTGTCACTGCATTTCACGTCCCTTGTACCATGTAGGAAGTGTGAGTGTTGTGGGTGTTTTTTTTTTCAAGCAATGAAGGCAATGGCAAAGAATTTTTCATAAAAACAAGTGACAAATTTCACTCAAGTTACTGACACATAAAAGGAAAAAATTAGTTTTTGCTTTGAAGCTAACCAGAAACAAATGGCTATGTTTCTCCAAAGGAAAAGCTGGAGTTTAGTTATGATACATCCCCTCCCAGAAATCTAGGAAATTATACATACTGTACCCTCTGTTTATAAGAATATGAATAACATGATTGTGCGCACAGGGTCAGTTGCAGTTCAGATGAGAATTTACTGCTGTTAAATAGCAACTACATAAAGGCAGAAAGAGCTGCTGTTAACCCCTTATTCACATGATCCAAATGCTTTCCTTTTAAGAGACACTTGGATGGAAAACTCCCTGAAGCCAGGAAATATGTCTTCAGTGTCTTTAGATATCTCCCCACACCCAGCACAGACACTGTGGTGGCACACAGTAGGTATTCAGAGAAAGGTGTGAATCCCATTCGACTAAAGAGAGAAGCGGTGTTTGGCTTTTCCATTGAGAAATAGGAGTGGTTTTATTTTAGCTGCATTGTTAAGTCCCTGGTGCCAAACAACTGAGAGCTACAGAAACCTTGAACTTGCTCTCAGTTGGGCCACTTCCTTTCACATCTCCCAGATCAGGTGGTGCTATTAGCAGCTGCCACAATATCTCCAAAACAGCAATGGCTGTGTGCGGGGTTTGGTGTTAAGTGTGTCCCATGCCTCCAACCCATTTACCCTCCCAACCACCACCCAACCACAGTGGGCGCTGTCTTTGTTTTGGAGATGAGGAAAGTGGGGCCCAGAAAGGGTAAGCAGCCCAAGACCATGTAGTAAGTGGCCTGACTAAGACCCACACTCACACTGGTCTGAGTGCAAAGGCCACCTCTCCCTGGTGCCCTCTATGATTTTTGCAAAGGGATCATCCTTTGTTCCTAAAGCCAAGCAATCTGCAGGACTATATAGTCATGCTCAAGGAGCTTGGGGATAGCAATTAGCCAGCCTGAGTGACACTGGGAATGGCAGGCACATCCTATTCTCCTCCCTCACTCCACTGGGGGGCTCTATTTAACACATGATTAGCCAGGCAGGCCTCAGTAGGAGAACACCCAAAAAGGCCAGCGAAGAAGAGCCTAATGGAGAGGGGATGCCCGACAGACCAGTGTGCAGGGTGCGGAGGACAGGGATAGAGGAGGGAAAGAGGGAGGGAGGTGGTGATTTGGCCTCCAGCCCTGCCTGCCTGGCCTCCATGGGAGGAGGGTGGGGCCACTAAGGGAGGATTGTTTATAAGCACCTCAGGTCTTTTTACGAGCGGATGGCGCCCCTTCCTTCTCTTCTCCCTCTGAGTCACACTGCCATACCAGCCACCTGCAGTCCCCAAACAGGGGCTAGGAGGGAATGCAATGCTGCAGAATGAGGGCACACTTTGGAGTCAGATGAATCCAGCTGTGATTTGGGGCAACTGTGGGCAGCTCACTCAATAGCCCTGAGTCCTCTGTGGGGGTAGTAATACCCACCTCACACAACTCTGGTGGGAATAGAAAGAGGAGTCTGAGCATGTGAGGGATGTAGGAAACCTGGCACCCCAGAAGTGTCCGATGACTGTTCCTAGTCTATGTTCACCCACCTTCAGCCCCCCAGTTGGGGAGATTCCTCCTTATCATCACCCACCTGAGCCAGCTCGAGGTGGGTCCAGCTCCATTCAGGATTGAGTGCTAGAGAGAAGAGGAGCTTTTCCTGACTCTCTTCTCCTGTGTTTCTAAATCTGATCCTAGTTTGACGAGTGGTGATAATGTTATTGATGGCACGGATGTCAACAGTTCTGTTCCACGTTTCCTGAAGACAACTACGTCCCAGACACGGTGCTCGGGATAGAAAAATGCACAATGCGTGGTCCCTGACTTTGGGGACCTTACATTTCAGATGAAGATACAGACACATAAGTGAGTTAAATATTATGTGTTAAATGCTGTGACAACGGCACTCACCACAGAATGCTAAGAACGCACAGAGAAGGGACGTGAGCATAATCTGAAAGCTGAAGATAACTCCCTGAGGAAGGTGTTATCTTCACTGAGTCTTAAAAGAAGAGCCAGTTAGCCAGTGTGGTGACCTTGTACTTGTCACCGTGACTAAGCTGAAACTACATTCCCCAGAATCCCCTTGCCTGTCTGGTTCTGGATTAGGATTAATCATAAGAGAAACATGCATGAGGTCTGGAAGGTGAATGAGAAGAAGCAGCCATATTTAGCCCAGAATGTCAACGGAGGGCCAGACGTCGCTGTCACTCACACTTATGTTTGCAGATCCATTGACCTGTCCTGTTGGAGTGAGGCAAGCAACCAGGTCTGCACCTCCTTCCCCTCCTCCTGGACTCCCTCTTTCAACTTCTCAATGGCTAGGCCAGGTGTGTGTTTAGCTCTGTGATGAAGAATACCAGCCTCCTTTCTAGCATTGTTGAAGTTTGTGGTATGAGAGAACAGCATGGACTCCATTCATCCTTCTGGGCTCCCAGCTTATTATCCATGTGGGTTCTGGTTTGCCCTTGGCTCTCCCCACTTCACTTCCATCTTTTCTTCCCAGATGTGAACACGGCCCTGCTCCCTCCAGGCTCAGCACCAGATATAGACACAACAGCTGCACGTAAGCTGTGTAACCAGCATCCATAGTTGTGCAGGGTCAAATCCCCATATCCCATAATAAACATCTTGTTTTAGATCACTCCAGTGGTTATACTTCTTCGGTGGACCTTGATGGGTAGACCAGTTAAAGATGGCTGGGAAAAAATGGTGCAGGCAAGAGGAATAGAATGAGCAGAGTAATGAAATGGCAGAGTATATTTGGGGAACCACAGGTAGCTTGGTGTTTCCAGAAATCAAATAAGAAGCAGAGAGAGGAAGATGGACCAGAAAGGATGGAAATGCCCAGGCTGTGGAGGGAATTGAATGCCATGCTAGATGTTTGGCCAACACAAGAAACAGAGGAATGAAGGAAGCTTATAAATGCGTGGTGAAGCTGTGAATAGTATGTGTAATCTATCATGCTATTTGTTGTTCTCTGAATAATGTCCCACATGACAAATCTTCTTTAGAATATACTACTTGCTTTAAGAAATGGTGTTTCCACTGTCTGATGGCAAGAATTAGGTAACATTCTATTGGGATAGGATAGGTTATGTTATCTAATAAATAAACCACAGGTTTCCGTGGCTTAACCCCACAAAGGATTTTTGTCACCCATGCCATGCTAGTAGGATGGTTTTCCTCAGTGACTCTTTATCGAGCAGGGTCTGAGGGTTTCAGGATCTTTCTATCTCGTGACTGCGCCATCTTCAAAGCGCAGTCTGTAAGACTGTCCAGAGAGGAGAGCTTGTGGACCAGGCTGCTGGTGGAGCACTGGTGGGCTAGAAAGTGGCTTGTGTGACTTCCAACAGCCCTCCATCAAAAGCACCAGTCCCTGCCTCCCCAGCTGCTATCAAGCTGGGAAATGTGGGCCAGGAGGAGGGAAATAAAATAGATCTGGTAAATGCATAACATTGTATGTATTACCCTTATCACTTTGGGAACTTTTATTTACAGCTCAATCCTAGTGACAGCGTTAACTGTATTTGCACAAAGATGGGCTTCTTTTTCCATTACACACTTTAGATTCTCTGTTCTTGTTTCCTTGCTTTTGTATATTCCAAGACAAAAAAAAAATAACTCCAATGTTCAATCACAATTGAGTGCTGTTATTCTAACACTTAAAATGACTTCTCTACTTTTATCTAGACAAGATGGTCCTTGTTTAATAAACAACTTTGTTATGGAAAGATTTTAGTAGCGGGGACCTTTTCCAGAACATTTTTCCTTGGTACTCTTGGGTACCAGGGATTATTTGGGTTAGAGAACATCAGCTAGTGAAAATGTAGAGTGATTGCTTCTTATGCTTATGCAAATGCACAGAGAAGTTATTGGTGGTCAGGAGCATATCACTCATCCCATTTCAGTTCATCTTTTTTTTTTTAATGCTTATTTATTTTTGAGAGAGAGAACACAAGCACGGGAGGGACAGAGAGAGAGGGAGACCCAGAATCTGAAGCAGGCTCTAGGCTCTGAGCTGTCAGCACAGAGCTTGACGCAGAGCTTGAACCCATGAACTGTGAGATCATGACCTGAGCTGAAGTCAGATGCTTAACCAACTGAGTCACCCAGGCACCCCCAATTTCAGTTCATCTTGATTCCCGATGGTGATCCCTAATTTATGGGAAGCTGGCCCATGCAGGATACTAAACTACTGGTATTTTGATTTATAGGTTTGAATGTATTTCCTTATAGACACAGTGTTACAAAAGAACCACTGGCCTTACGTTTTTTGGCATGTGATGGATCAAGTAGGTGAAGTCAACCACTTAGTACATTAGTTGCTGCAATTGCTAAGTTGTAAATTCTAGACAAAGGACTTAAACTTTTGAAAAAGGGCCTTTTCTTTCCAATTTTCAAGGGATCTCAATTGTAAAAGTTTCATGTCATAATGCCTCTAAGGGCAAAGTGATAAAGTGCTTTGAAAACCAGAAGATATTGCATAAAATAGCATAATGTTTTAATTTCTTGTAGAGAACTTCAGATTATGCATACAACACTATAATGGTTCATTTTATGTGTCAACTTGGCTGGGCCATGGTACCCAGATATTTGGTCAGACATCAGTCTAGATGTCACTGTGAAGGTATTTTTAGATGAGATTAACATGTAAATCAGTAGACTTTGAGTAAAGCAGATTACCCTCCGTGAGTGTGGGTCTCATCTAATCACTTGAAAGTATTAAGAGAAAAAAACTGTGATCCTCTGTGGAAGAAGAAATTCTGCCTCCAGACTACCTTTGGACCGAAACTGCCATGTCAGTTCTCCCTGGGTCTCTAGACTGTTGACCTGCCTAACAAATATCAGACTTGCCAACCCTCACAATTGCATGCATGAACCAGTTCCATGTACCCACATATCCTATTGCTTCTATGTCTCTGGAGAACATTGACTAATGGAGACATCTTCTGAGCAAAGGCAAACAGACAATATTTACTAATTTGCCTCCAAAATATTTGGAATTATACACCTACAAAATGTTCTTTGACAGATACTGACCCAGTTGATTAAGAAATCTACTGTTTGATTTACCTTTAGACACCTTCAAATATCTCCTATTTTCTAGAAGTCTTTTACAACATGTCCCACTTCTGCATTCTATGCTTGAAGGCAGTGTAGCCAAAACACTCTTAGGTAAGAGAACCCATAATCCAGCAATACATCCAAGACTGTTCACTCTTAAACCTATGGAAAGGATTGTTCATACTTTTTGCAAACTCTTAGTTCAACTCTGATAAGGCATTAAATTCGTGTTAGGTACACATTTGATACATTCCCAGAAACAAAGGAAACTGGCACTAACTGCTGTTAAATAGCATTTAGGACACAAGCCAATAGAAGAAATGAAAATGTAACATATGATTGAGACTGTGTCTGACCTAGCCCCCTCCGCCCAGGCTTGGCTGGAGTTCTGACGCTCTCTGTGATGTTCCATGTTTGCGAAATGGTTGGATATTTGAACAAGAAGGGTCACACAAAGAATGAAATGTCAGCTTTAGGAAGGTGATTTGTATTGCGTGAGGGAATACCTCCTACACAATGCCCCCAGAAGGAACCGTGTCCTATAGTAGTGCTTGTGGCAAAGCCAGAGAGCATTCGTGGCTGCTGAAGGATTTAAAAATGAAACAAAGCAAGAAGCCATGAAGAATTACATAGAATGGAGGTCAATTCACAGATGTCTGATCCAGGCTACATTTTAAGAAGCGTCCCGTTCTTTTCCACATCGTGTTAGAAAACAGTGAGCTTGAAAAGATTAAAAAGGAAGGGGAGGATCAAAAAGAAGAAAAAATATGGAAGGGCCAAGTCAGGAGTTAAAGTCATTCAAATCATTCTTATGTGCTCTCTTTTTCTTCCCTTCTTTTGGAAGCTGGGGAGGTGGTGTGTATCTCCTAGAGTAAAATGACCCATCATAAACCTCATCATGTCAAAAAATTTGAATCTTATTTATCATCCACATTAAAGACAAAAGCCATGCAGCTGTGGCTAGGAGTGATATTAGAGGAGCCAAAAATGAAAGCAGACAGCAATACAGGCGTGGATTTAAAACTAGGGCTTTTATTACAGAGGCACAGATAAGAACAGACGGGCAAACAGAATGGACATTTGCATGTATAGAAAAAATGTGGGTAGCTAAAAAGTAGCACTGATTTAGTCAATAAGGAGCTGTTCCGATTCCATATAGCCTTTGTATGTGGGATCTTGGTGGAATGACAGTCTACTTTCTGCCTTTCTATTTTTATTTTATTTTACTTTATTTTATTTTACATTTATTCATTTTTGAGAGACAGAGGGCGAGCACGGGAGGGGCAGAGAGAGAGAGGGAGACACAGAATCTGAAGCAGACTCCAGGCTCTGAGCTGTCAGCACAGAGCCCGACGTGGGGCTTGAAATCACGAACTGGGGGATCATGATCTGAGCCAAAGTTGGACGCTTAACTGACTGAGCCACCCAGGTGCCCCTGCTTTCTGCCTTTCTAAAGACAGTAATAACTATTTTAATTTATACACTTGCAAGGCAGTGGCTCCTGCCCTGAACATTTAGCATGGTGCCTGGGACCCAGCAGGCTGCTATATATGGCTGAAAAATCAGACAATTTCCTTAAGAAATATTCCAAAATTAACATATCAGTATTTTGTCTTAATATGTTATGGGATCGTCAGAATTAAGTCCTGGGAAACTTATTCTCAGTCATCTGATTTCTGTTTCTGATTGTATGTCCTCGGATAAGACAATAATCTTCCCAGGCCTCAGCTTCCTCATCTGTAGGGTCTTCAGATTCTCTCTGGCATTAAAATTCTGCTTCTGTGAAACTAGCAGTGTACCCAAAAGCTTAGACCACTTAAATCTTGTTTTACAGTTCAATCTTGTTCAATCATAAATATCCAGGCAATATTTAAGTACCTAGTATGTGCAAGAGGCTGACTTAGCTGCTTGAGGTACATAACTTTGGGAGTATGAAGGCCTGCCCACAACATCAAGGAGCAGACCCTTGGAAAGGGTGGAAGGTATGACATGAAGGAAGTGTCCGAAAGTTCTAGAGCCCCTCAGGTCAAGTATTATCTCCTTCATACCAAGACAGCGACATTTTAGAAGGAAGGAAGGAGCAGTGTGATGAAGGAAGGAAAGTGGAATGGAGGCCCACATGGTAGTGAGCTCACTTCTCTTCAAATGAGATGCAGGACAGCTTCCTCAGGGGAGAAACTGAGTGTGTGTGGGAAAGAGTGAGTGTTCCTTTTGAGCAGCATATGTAGAGAGGGGCAGGGGAGGTAAGATGGAGGCCTTCAAGTGCAGAACACAGAGACAAAACTTGATTGATTCTGAACATCTCTGCGGAAGGACAAGAGAGGGTGTATGTAGCAGGGAAGTCGGAAAGCAGTGAGGAGAGATTGCGGGACGTACCCATCCAGTAAGACCTCCGCAATGGACGGTGATGGGACAGCTTTCTTACGCTTCACCTGGTTAGTTACTAGGACACCCTGTTAAAAGGGCACGTGGTAAATGAATGCGATTGTGGGAAGTCTCTTGTACTGAGACTCTGTGGATCTAAGGCTGCTTGCTTGTATGGCTGGGGTGTCCCCTGGAAGTAGCTTTTGGAGCCTGCTTGTGCTGTCACCACGGTGGGGGAATTTCGCTTTTCCTCTTGCCTGATCTCCTGTTGCTTTTTGTTTTGTTTTGTTTTGTTTTGTTTTGTTTTGTTTGGCTGTTCAGCAGCGGTTTGGTACATGTCTGGGCAAAATGGCTGCAGTTGATCTTTCCACCCCACCTCCACCACCGCCCCCATCCACAAGGACATACCACTTCATAAGGCGGTGTTGGAAATGGGAAAATGATGAGTCCCTCCAGATTTAATTGTTGACTTTTTGTCCTTTTTTTTTTTTTTTTTGGTAACGTAGACAGCAAAACAAATGAGGTTGAGATAAATATTCTTAGCTGCTCATCATAATCATAATAACTAAATGACCATTTAGTCAGGTCTACCAGGAAGATAATGCAATAAGACATTCCACCTCTTGTTTTCACTGCTTATTTTTAACCTGCTTGATCATTTTTGTTTGTCTAAGCAACTCCTAGCATTTTTTACGCATCCTTGAAGTGGCAGACCCCCAAATTTCACACAGCAAGGGCATAGGGAATGATCCTGGGTCAAAGGGTTGGGGGGCTGGCATTGCATCTCCCAGGGTATTTATTTGGGAGTGGCTCAGCTAGGAATCCGAGGAAGGCTGAAGTCCTCTGGTCACTCTTGTGTGGACCCCTCCCTCCGAACTGGTCAGCTGTGCTGATCTCTCCTTTCTATTTTTGTTTTGAGCCATTTTGCCACTGAATAGCGTTTCCTCATTTTATTACTTTCTTTGTCAGGATTTTTGCCTATCTGTCTATTTTTTGGCGAAGTTTCTGTGCGTACGTTTGAGTTTTTATCAGAAGGTTTCTACTGGAACCTTTCTTTTTTGTACCTTTTTTCCTATTGTATTTTCATTTACACGATCCTGCCCTTTTGCAGATTAAACAATGGATCCTTCGTACTTCAGTTTTAGAAGTTTGTCTATATTGACACATGTAGTAACAGATGTTTTGTGCAACTGTGACTGTCAGAGTTAATTCAGCTTTGCTTGCAATTGCTGTTTTAATGAAATTTGGATTTTTTTCAGCTCCCACTCTTTCCCACTTGTGGCCTTTTACTTATTTGGAAATATAATATTTGTTACATAGTTGAATTACATGGTGTGCCTTTGTGGTGGATAGCTGTGCCTCTAAAGTCACCTAAGTTTTCAGCACGTTTGAACATGTTGTTTCTACAGTGGGCAGAAAAGCTCAGCTTATGATAGTTACTTTTTCTAAATAGTTGCTCTAGAACTGATACACCCATGGTTTTCAGCAAGGTTAATGCATTGCTTTATCTGGTGGGTAACTAACACACACACACACACACACACACACACACACACGTGCGCGCCGCAATGCAAACCTTATGGTTGACGAAGGAAAAATTATGGTGCACAAAGAGAAAACCAGAAAACAAAAAACAAAGATAAAAGGCAGAGCAAAACCCTCCTTAAAGTAGGCATTTGTTTAAAGTCGCTAAACTACACATTTTAGACCCTAAAAATGTTTGTAAAAAGTGCTCTGAAATTATTAGACCACAGTACTTTTTTAGAGTCTGAAAAACATTTTGAGGTTCTGTGACATGGAGCAGGGAGTTGGGGCTGGCCAGGAAGGCGGTGCTGTCGGGGACACTGTAACAGCCTGGGAGATAGGAGAGTGGCGGGGAACTGAAGGTCTGTTGCTGCATGGTTAGAGATTGGCTGGGCGTGACAGAGCTGACAAGGTGGGAGCTTCATCAGAGAAAGGAGCTGTTGGTTAGCTAACGCTTCAGATGAGCCCCAAGCTTCTGTGTGTGATTGTGGGTGCTGAAGGAGGCAGAGGTGAAGGTTGCTGGAGCTGAAGTGCTCAGGGACCAATGAGGTGGGCAAGCTACCAGGTGGTCTCCATGGATGCTAATGTCCCTCAGAAGCTGGCAACTCAGGAGAGAGCAGAACTGGGAGCCAGACAGAGATGTGCCCCTTCTCATCGCTCTCTATAAATAATTGTCTATCTATCCTTCGGGCGCCGCTCATTCAAAAGACAACATGCCTTAAGTACCAATCAGATGCCAGCCACTGCTATGGGACTTACAAAAATACATCGGGCATGGTTCTGAGCCTGGGGAGCTGACTGACTGATCGGGGAGGGGAAACATGTACCAGTTACCGCAGGCAGAGCTTGCCACTCACAGGACTTCGGCCAGCAGACTGGCCATATAAGTGGTGACGTCAGCAGGTGCATTAAGAAGAGACTAATTGGTAAATGCAGTGAGCCAAGGGGCTCATAGCTTACTAGAGGAGGCAGCCGTTACTCCATGTTAGCAAATCTTTGATTTTCTTTTTTTTTAATGTTTGTTTGTTTGTTTGTTCATTTGTTTTGAGAGGGAAGGGAGGGGCAGAGAGAGAGGAAGAGAGAATCCCAGCTAGGCTCTGCACTGTCACAAACCTTGAGATGATGACTTGATCTGAGAGATCAAGAGTCGGACACTTAACTGAGCCACCCAGGGGCCCCCTGATTTTCTTTGTAAAGTCAGAAATGCAGACGAACGGGGGTGCCATCTTCCAACTTTTAGAGTTTAGCAAGTGATTAAAAAATTAAAAGCACAGTATAAGCCAATGATTTGTGAACTCTCTGATTTAAATAACTGGAGCTTCAGACAATCTTGAGTTCCGGTTCTGGTTCTGGCCCTAATCTACTGGTGATCCTAAACAAATCACATAACTTCTCTGGGTCAGTGACCTCATCTATAAAATGGAGCAGTATGCTGCAGAGGACGAGCTTTGGAGTTTTTCCTACTTCTCTGAGTATATGAATTCAATGTCTAAATAGACTTCTAATCAATTTTTGTCTACAAAGAAGGGTTGGAGGGGCGGCTGGATGGCTCAGTCAGTTAAGTGTCTGACTTTGGCTCAGATCATGATATCATAGTTTGTGAGTTTCAGCCCCACATTGGGCTCTGCGCTGACAGTGAGGAGCCTGCTTGGGATTCTCTCTCTCTCTCTCTCTCTCTCTCTCTCTCTCTCTCTCTCTCTCTCTCCCCCTCCCCCACTTGCACAATCTTTTTGTCTCAAAATAAATAAATACACTTAAAAAAAAGAAAGGTGGTAAACACAAGGACCGTATCTTTTACGTTCCTTCTTCTGAAATGTAGTGTCAGCAGAGTGCTGCTGCTCTGGAGGAATTCATTATGGTGACCAGTCTTGGCAACCTGGATGCCATGGGGCCAGATTTGGAAGCCGCCATGATGAACTTTGTGTCTCTTGCTTTCTCCCATGCTATAGTCATCAAGGGAGGCAGGCTGGTATAATGGAATTATCCAGACAGACATATGCTGGAATCTCAGACCTGTTTCTTACTGATCTCTATGATTGAGAAAGTCCTTTCCCCTCTGTCCCAGATGTCTCCAGCTGCAGAGCTGGAAAAAAGAACGTCCTCCCATACAAACTGTATGCTTCTCCAGCCAGAAGAGAAACATATCCTTTACATGTGTGTCTATTTTGTTTTCTGTTTTGCCTGGAGTGCTACCAGGTTTACCAGAAAGCAAATACCTAAATTGAATTAGCACAATTCTTTACGTCGAAGAATCGCTTGGACTAAATTAGAATTTAATGTCATAATGGCAGCTTTTTTAAATTGTCTTCAAAATTGCTGTTAGAGGCATTATTCAAATGGTAGCTCAATGTTTCTTATGTGGCGAGAAAAAGGACACCTGTGAAGCAGGCTGCAGGCAGTACTGTAGGTTGCCAATTTGCTTCCCACACAGCTTTCGCTTTGCTGAGTGAGGTGTGCATGGAAGGGCATGAGCTGAATTGCTGGGACCAATCAAGAGAATATTTAGAGGCTCTGGGTGTAGAATTGGAGAATAGGAGGAGGGGAGGAAAAGAAAACTTAGCTGAAGGGGGAGTAGAGAAGAGACCTTGGGATGGACAAGGACAGAGACGGCTAATACAAGTTGGGTGAGGTTTTGTCTTGTGCTTGGTGACATAGTCTGTTTTTCATCTCCTCACAAAACCCTCAGGAAAGTCTTCCTAGTGATTTTTGCTGCTGTTTTGAGGTGATGAATGTTGGCTTCAAGGTGTGCAGAGTGGTGAGCAGAGGCCACGTAAATGGTCCAGCCACCCGTGGGTTATACTTAGAGAGGATTCCCCATGATATTTTCTCACCAAATGTTATTGCCAGGAAACAGTATGTCTTGCCAAATAAAAGTGTATGCTTCCTTCTGCCTAATGAGAAAGAAATGATTCATCATATGCTTTATGGGTTTAGCTTTGGCTAAACAGGGTTAGAACAATATTTAGTGCTCCGTTGTATAATATCACTAGTTCCTAGTACATTGCTTTTTTTCTCTCTATAATTTCTGATCTTTCTTTCCTATATTTGTTTTAATTATAGATATTTTATGTTGTAAAGACATTTCAAATTCATGTTTTAGTTTTAAGTTTTAAGACACTCCAAGTCCCTTGTGGAAGCCAAGGAGGGTCTAAACCAGCACCATCCACCTTAACGTTCTGCAACAACAGAGATGTTCTGTATCTGTACTGAACACCAGTGGTAGCCACTAGCCACATGTGGTCCTTGAGCGTTTGAAATGTGGCTAGTGCAGTTGAGGCACTGAATTTTTAATTTCATGTAATTTCAATTAACTTAAATTGAAGTTTAAGTAGTCACCTCTAGCTAGTAGCCGCCATATTGAACAGCACAGGCCTAATCATTTATAAATAAATACTTCTGAACATCTGAAAAGGAGCCCCTCTCAAGTTTGAATGTTCTTTTTTCACAGGATTGATTACCTTAGAAAAATCTTTTTGTATAATAAGATTTATACAAAATAAATAAGGAAATAATATTTATTATTAAATAATAATATTTAATAAGGAAATATTATAATTTCCCTAATTATAATAAGGAAAAATTATTGCATTGTATTTGTGTATTATGGAATTATAAGGAAGTTTAAACACCATTAATTTATAAAAACCACAAAATTAACTAAGTTCTATTTCCTGGAGCATTGGTGGCTCCACTATCAATTTCCATCCCAATTTTCGTCAATGACTAAACGTGATTGCCTAACCATCAGAACTAACTGATAATTCTTATTTTAAATAGGAAGCTTGTGGGAGACAGCTTAAAAAATAAGTTTTAGGGGGCGTCTGGGTGGCTCAGTCGGTTGAGCATCCGACTTCGGCTCAGGTCATGATCTCACGAGCCCCGCGTCAGGCTCTGTGCCAGCAGCTCAGAGCCTGGAGCCTGTCTTCAGATTCTGTGTCTCCCTCTCTCTCTGACCCTCCCCTGCTCACGCTGTCTCTCTCTCTCTCTCAAAAATAAATAAAAATTTTAAAAAAAGAAAAGAAAAAAATAAGTTTTAGTTCCATTTCTTGACCTGGGTGGGTGTTTACCCAGGGATTCCCTTTATCACTGTTTAAATGTTCTTACATTTCTTACATACTTTTCTGTATCTATGTTAATTTTCACAACAAAACACACAAAAAATGAAAGTTAATCTCTTTCATGTTTAGAGGCATAATGTGATAAAACAGTAAAAGTGTCCATTTCATAGATTGATTAAGGAAAAATGGGAATTTATTATATAAGAAAAGTAGAATTTCAAGTCGGGGCAGAGTTGAGTTGCTTAACAAATGGTGATGGGAATATTGTTATATATTTAGGATAAACTATGCATTTGACTTTACATTTACTGGGATCAAACTATTGGCATTGGAATTCACATTTTTCCCAGTGGGGTATGTATGTATTTATGTATGTATGTCTCTATTTATTTAGAGAGCATGAGCTGGGGAGGGGTAGAGAGAGAGGGAGGGAGAGAACCCCAAGCAGGCTCTGCACTGTTAGCACAGAGCCCCACATGGGGCTTAATCTCACAAACTATGAGATCACCAGGACCTGAGCTGAAATCAACAGTGAGAAGCTCAACCAACTGAGCCACGCAGGTGCCCTCAAAGGGGATTTTTAATTGAATGGTGTTACGTATATTGTTTAGCTATTCAAGATCAAAGTGTGTCATTTAAATTTGCGTTTACATTTGAAATATTTAACAGACCTTGATACCACCCAAGAAGTCAATTTTACATTCAATTTTAAATAAAGCTGGCAAAAATAAAAATTTCAAAGAGTTAGAATGTAGTAGCAAATGAAAGTGACTAAAAAAGCCTAAATTAAAAAAAATATTTTGGGAAAAATGTTAATTAACCTTAAGAACTTTTTCCATCTTTTACCTGCAGATTTTAATTTCTTTTCCTTAATTTTAATCTCACTAGGTTGAGATCTTTTCCTTAATTGTTACCCCCAAGTTAATTCTAGGTAGATCAGTGTTTACCCAGAAGAAAATGAAGTAAAAAAATAATAGAAAACATTGATGAGAATTTTTTATAATTTTTGAGTGGAAAAGGGCTTTCTAATGATAATACTAAACTCAGGAACCATAAAGAAAAATAATCATAAATTCGAGTATAAATTTCAGAAAATCTCTTTTTAGCAGCCAACTTCATAAAGTAAAAGTACCAACTTATTAACAACATAATGGCAATAGACAGTCTGATTTCCATAAAGCACAAAGAGCTCTTTCAAATTAGTTTTAAAAATACTAACAGAAAAGGAGCAAAGTATCTGAACAGGCAATTCACATAGAAAGGAGCACAAATGGTCAATGAATAGAAAATATTCAATATCAATTATTAAAAGATTCAGCTTGAAAAGCAAGTTCATCATTTTTAAGGAAATAGAATCCTTACATCTTTTTTAAATATTTATTTATTTGAGAGAGAGAGAGTGCGCGCGCGCGCGCGCGCGCGCACACACACACACACACACACACACACACACACACACACGAGCCAGCGGGGGAGGGGCAGAGAGAGAGAGGGAGACAGAATCCCAGGCATGCTCCAGGCTCTGAGCTGTCAGCACAAAGCCCAGCACGGGGCTCAAACCCATGGACTCGGGAGATCATGACCTGAGCTGAAGGTGACTGAGCCACCCAGATGCCCGGAAAATAGAATCATTTCAATCAGCCTGCAGAACTATATTAATGTATCTATTTCTTCCTCAATTTTAAACTTACCATGTGTACCTTTAGCAGAATCTTGGGCAAATGTTCTCTGTGAACATGACCTCTTCACCAATTGGAATGACTTTTAAAAAAGAGACAATATTAAGTGCTTACAGGAATGCAGGGCAGTTGGAATTCTCAGTCATTGCTGGTGGGAATGAGCTACTCGGGGAAAAAAACATTGGCATTTTTTTAAAATAAAGTTAAACATATACCAACCATATAATCCAGCAACCCCACTCCTAGGTTTTTACCCAAGAGGACTGGAAACTTTTGTTCACATAAAAAGTTGTACACGAATGCCAAAAAACTGGAAACAACGCAAATGTCCTTCAACTGGTGAATGGATAAACAAACTATAGCACATCTAAATACCGGGATGCTATTCAGAATGGAATAAAAGGGAACAAATTACTGGTTCACGTAACAACATGGAAGGATCTCAAGTGCCTTGTGCAAAGTGAAAGAAGCCAGACTCAAAAGACTGCATTTTATATGATTCTAATTATATGACATTCTGGAAAATGCAAAATTACAGGAACAGTGGTTGCTAGGGGTGAATGTGGGGGAAGGGTCAAGTACAAAGGGACAGCGCAAGGAAATCTTCGAGGATGAGAGCTGTTCTGTATCTTCATAATGGTGGCCTGATTGCGTGCATTTGTCTGACTCATAGACGTATATACCAAAAGCCGTGAATTTGACTACATGTGAATTTAAATTTTAAATTTTAAAAAAAAGTTTTATTTATTTTGAGAGAGACGAGGCGGCATGAGCAAGGGAGGGGTGGAGGGAGAGGGGGGGGAGAGAGAGAGAGAGAGAGAGAGAGAGAGAAAGAATCCCAAGCAGGCTCTACACTGTCAGTATAGAGCCCGATGCCAGACTTGAACCCACAAAACTGCAAGATCATGACCTGAGCTGAAACCGAGTCAGATGCTTAACCTACTGAGCCACCCAGGTGCCCCTATATGTACATTTAAAAGGTGAATGAAAAGGTCATGGGTTTCTAAATTAAATATTGGATTGAAAACAAAATGACGTCTTCTTTTTTTTTTTTTTTTTTTTACTTATATTTGGTATTCTATGTTCTTTTTTTGGGAAATAAACTTCTTCTAGATTAACGTATAATATACACATTAAAATGCACAGATTATAAATGTACAGCTTGATTATAAATGTCACAAATATCATGTACTGAAGTAACCATCACCTGGATCAAAAGATAGAACATCATCAGAGGCCTCTCCTCTATCTCCTACCTCCCTCCCAGAAAGAGCCGATATTCTAACACTGGAGACTAGTTTGGCCTGTTTTTGAATTTCAAGTAAATAAAATCATATAGTGTTGGAATATTATACTTTTAATAAGCTTAGTTACATTTCAAACTAGTGTTCTACATAACTAAACAGAGATATGCCAAGTAACAATGAGGACACTGAACTGGGTAACCGCTATGATTTCTTCTAGGTCTCCACTTTGGAGGCTGTGAGTCAAGAAAATTGTGAAACATTTTTTGTTTGAAATACGTTTTTGGCCAACAAAACTAACCATACTTTTTAAGCTAATCTAAAGGCATTTGGGAAATGCACACCATACTGTTTCTTTACAATTTCCAGAATTATATTTTCCTCCAGTATTATATTCCCTAGCATGGGTAGACATCAGTCTTGAAATTGGCCTCACATACAGATCCTGTCATATGATATCCTTGGTACTTCCCCAAATGATGATCTATGAACTTTTCCTGCTTTGTTCTTTTGAGATTATGCTTGACTTTTTCTCAGCTGTATTTAAAACTGTAAGGAGAAGAGACTTCTTGAAAAATAGGATACTGAAGTCTGCTCTGAACTTGAATATTGGAAAACTCCAGTAAAAGTAAATCTACATAGCAGGTCTAGTCTCAGCTTGATTCCTGGGTGATTGGGTCCAAGATCCTTTATGAGTTTGTGCATGTGTGTGTGTGTGTGTGTGTGCATATTCGCACACACACAATCTTGTAGGTGCCCTTTGTGGTGTAAGTGAATTATGCTGGTTTTGTTTTTGTTATTCTTTCCAGTGAGAGAACCTGGAGTATCAGTTCTGAGTTTCTGGGTTGGGACGGGCTTTATTTTTTTAGCAGTAACCAAGCCACAAAAGGGAAAAACAAAATGATCTCTGACAATTAAAAAATGTCTTGAAAACTAATATCAATAACAAATACTAACTTTTAAGGGTTCAGTGTGTTCCCTAACTGCTTCAAAGCCTAAGTTAAATATTACACTCTTAGATCCTTTTTCACAAAGCCTGATGAACCAGCTGCTCTTTCCATTGTCGGAGTCAACCACAACCAGACAGCTCAAGTGAAGGGTGTCCCCTGGCTGGGTGTGACCAGAAAGGCCACCAAAACCATGGATTCCTTGGTCATTATAACTAAAAAATGCTCCAACGACTGGCTTTTGTGAACAGGGGTCAGTGAGAAGACTCTTCAATTGTGTTCTCTCATTTCCCCTGTCCACCTTCGTGTTAGAATTCTAATCCTGGGTTTCTTCCCTCATAGTGAGAGCTTTAATGCAAATAAAATGGTTTTTGTTGTTGTTGTTGCTGTTGTTGTTGTTGGTTTCTGAGTTTGAGAACATGGCATAGTTCACATATGTAGTTATAAACAGCCCCCAAAGGATTCAATACAAGTTGGGGCTGAGGGTCTATGATTACAATCAGAGAATGTTGGTGTTGGAAGTCTACTTCTTTTCATTCAGCATATGAGTTATTGGGCTCAAGAAAGTACATGGCATGCTTAAGTTTCCATTGGTATGATTTTCTAATCAAGCACTCTTTTCCTGTTTTACTTTTTATTCTCCCAAAACACACCGAAATAGTTTGGGATTACTGCCGTGGAAACGTGTACATTGGGGTAGTGTCTCAAAATTTTAGTTAAGATATTTAGTTAAAGGGATTTAGTGGGCCATGTAATGGGATAGTCTGAGAGATGGTAGACTTTAGGAATGGTTTGATTTCATAGCTCAGTGATGTCTTCCAAGACAAGGCATCTTCGCCCATTTTCCCATTTTCCCATGTAGTCTTCCATGGCGTCATCTCTTTATGGTTATATGATAGTTGCCATGAACTCCCATCAGCATCCAAGGCATGAGTGAGGGTCATTCTATAAGCTCCCTAAAGACCACGTCAAAGTACTCCTCCCATCTCATTGGCCTCAATGGGTGATGGGTCTGTTCTTGAGCCTGAACTGTGGTCAGGGGATCAGGTCATGCTGACTAACTTAACCCTGAGTCATATGTACTGTTCTGAAATCACATTCCTCTAAAGCATGCGTACAACACTGATGGAAACGTGGACAACGGAATCGAAGTAGCTGCCAAGAAAAGGGAAATACTGGTAAAGAGGCAACCTCAATGCTAACTAAGGTTGTAAATATCAGAACTCAACCTGATTACTAGCTTGAGTAAAGGGAGGGAAGGAACTACATGGACACAGGTGTGTCTTGTGGAACCCGAGGACAGGGAAGAGTATGGTTGGGAGAGGGGTCACGAGTCAAGAAAGTAAGAGCCATCAGACACAAACCAAACTGTTGCTTCTCCCCTTCTCTCCTTACCCCCCACTCCTCCTTCTCTCTCTCTGGTTTTATCTCATCACAGGGGTTTTATTGTTTATCTAGAGACCATCATATCCTGTGCCTCAGTGCAGATGGCAGAAGATGGCTATCTCTCAGCTCCTGAATTTTTACATTCCTCCACCTTCAGTCACATAAACAGAGACTGACTAGTGTCTCTGATTTCCAGTCGCTCATTCCTGGAAGAATCTGTTTTGGCAGGTTGGGTCAGGCACCTGGCCTGATATAGTTGGGACATACTGGCCCAGGCAAGGCGGCCAGGACCCACCTGTGTGGTGTGGGGCAAGATGGGGTATGTGGCCCGGTTGGTGGCTCTTAGAGAAGCCAGGCCAAGAGGGCACCCTGAAGGCCCCACTAGCAGAGGGAATTTAGGCCCTGGGTGATGGTTGTCCTCCAAGGCACTCCTGGTACTAAGGAACAGTGGCTGGGAAAATACCTAATATCAATAACAAATACTAACTTTTAAGGGTTCAGTGTGTTCCCTAACTGCTTCAAAGCCTAAGTTAAATATTACATGCTTAGATCCTTTTTCACAAAGCCTGATGAACCAGCTGCTTTTGCCAGTTAACCCACCTCTACTTGGGCCAGAGTTCTCAGGTCTGGAGTACAGAGAAAGAGACACTCAGAGGGGAAGACACAGACTACACAGGTGAAAAAGGAAAATCCTTGCTTCTAAATAATTTCTGAAATTTGAGGAAATTCTACTTTGCAACCAGAAAGCTGAAAAGAGAGATTTGCTGAATCACAGGGAAGCTTTTCTAGGGTTTGAAGCTAAAAACTGGCCATGTCATGACAGCCTGTCCACAGTCATCTCTTTCAAACCCAGATCTCCGCCCTGATGATCTCCTCAAGGACCAGGCAGCTTCCTCCTGAGATAGCACATTCTCAGGGTTCTCAGACTTAGGTGTCCTGCTCTGTTTACTTTTGGCAGCCCCACCCTTTCCCCTGGGAGGCTGAGTCACCGGCTGGGGTGGCGATGTCTGAAGTCTGAGAGCGGAGTCAGACATGCCTCTTTGGGGGGCTTAAAACGTCAATTGCAGCAAGAGGTTGTTTTGACCTTACCCTGGATGATAAAGCTATCAGAGAGGTTTTCTCTGTTTTACTGTTTTACAACTTCCTCCCGAACCTAGAACAATAGCCTTATAAACGGGCAGGAAATCTTATGTGTGTCCATTGCAGGGGAAGGGAAGTGAATACAGCGGTTGGTGCCTTTTATGTTATCTCATTGAACGCAGGCTGGGGTTGTCGGATTTGACAAGCGACAAATTTCAAGAGGCTTTTGCACCAAGTGAAGTCAAACTCCCCAGAGGAACGGGATGGTGCTGAGGGACCTCAGTCTACCAGTGGCACGTGGGGGAAGAGGCTCATGTTAGCCAAAGTCTGTTAAGCACACAAAAAAACTCCAAGGTAGACCTTGTTAAGGAAGGAATGCTAAAACCCAAAAGGGGCTGACAGCAGAGATGGGAAGAGAAGGGAGACCTGAAACAGGAGAGGGTGAAATCAATGGCTGCCATTGT
The DNA here is from genome assembly GCA_028646485.1 of Cryptoprocta ferox. Classification (NCBI taxonomy): domain Eukaryota; kingdom Metazoa; phylum Chordata; class Mammalia; order Carnivora; family Eupleridae; genus Cryptoprocta; species Cryptoprocta ferox. Next base: position 122,915,789 of record CM053577.1, read on the forward strand.
TAGGCCTCAACTGAGATTTTATTGCTTTGGATACTTATGACCAATAACAAGAGCTGGACGGTGATTTTTTTTTTTTTTTTTTTGAGAGAGAGAGAGAGAGCAAGCAGGAGAGGGGCAGAGAGAGGGAGAGAGAGGATTCCAATCAGGCTCTGCCCTGTCAGCATGAAGCCTGTTGTGGGGCTTGAACCCATGAATCATGAGATCATGACCTGAGCTGACTGAAATTAAGAGCCAGGTGCTTAACTGACTGAGCCATCCAGATGCCCCTGGGCAGCGATTTTTTTTTAATAGCTCCTTGGACTTTACAAAGCTCTTTTTTTCACATTCATGATATCGTTTCACCCCAAAGTTCCGTTCTGAGGTAGGCATCATCCCCATTTTGTGAATGAGTGATGTGAGGCTCGGTAGTCACCTGCTAACAAGCTTTGGAGCTGGGATACAGTCAGGCTTTCTGATGTATTATGCTGTCCGTCTCAGTACTCTGTCACAATTAAGAAGGTACCTCAGTCTTTATAGTCTCCTTTTATTCTCACAATGGCCCGGTAACACAGGTGTATTCATTCCTATTATGCAGATGAGCAATTCAGGCAAATGACAATAACATTTGACATACACCAAGTCCTTATTACATGTCTGGCTCTGCACAAAGTTCCCCACACTGTTATCTCCTTGACATTTACCCCAACTTCAGGATCCTCCGTTTTAAAAGTGGGGAAACTGAGGCTTGGAGAGGCTAGGAAATGTGCCAAAGGGGCTGCAGCCTGAGTTCCCACGCGGGCAGATGGACTCCGACCCTGCCTTCTTCAGCAATCCGCCAAGGATGTCCACACAGGGTCATTGCTGGGCCTCGAATGCCCGCCTTCCAAGCCCAGCAAGTAGAGCTGCACCATCTACTCATGCTCCAGCCCAGCTCATTCAATGTACTCATTTCACAAGCCTTTAAGGAGGCGCTAGGCATTTTGCCAAGTGATGAGAAAGAAAACTTGCCTCAAATATGCTTCTGTGCTCCCGGAGCTCAGAGACCGATGGGGAGTGGGACTGCGATATTCACACCATGGTAAGTGTGTAACCAGTGTGGAAGGGCGGACTACCTGCACTGAGCGCCAGAGGTATTAATGTGTGTAGAGGTTTTTCTTGCTGAGTCCCTGGGCACAGTGGGCTCGGTGCTGAGAGCCTGTAGTATTTTAGGGGTTCATAAAAATGTTTCAAATTTTGGTTTTAAGTCAGAAGAAAAAAATTAACTTTTAGGTTGAAGAATTGTCTTACTATGTAATCTTTGTCTTTACACCAATGCAGTATATATACATGTACTATATAATAGAAATAATGATTGTATATAATATGCATTATATGTAGACTGGAGAAGGGACCAGAAGGGCAGAAATGCCTGGGGTCCATGAGAGTTATAATATGTCCCTGCTTATACTAATCCATCATTAGGCAAAATCCTTGCCTGGGTCTTTGACTGGGTTCCACTATGAGCTATGTGACATGTGCTCCTTCAATCCAACTTGCAGTTCTGCTAAGAAAATTCTATTCATTATCTATCAAGGGTCCACTCAGTTTCATGTGGTTACCTAATTTTTACAGCTGATGGGGCCACTCCACAGGGACCCACTTACTTGCATGACAGGCCTACACATTACCATCCCATGCTCCTCTATCTTGAAAATATTGTTTTAAAAATCTTGAAAAGCACCTTTTCCCTTGTTAGAGCTTTGCCTACACGTTTTTCTCTTGATGGAGGATGTCTTAAGTGTCTGAATCTGGTTAAGCCTTAACTGGTAGGAGGTAAGCAAGAAAGAGAGGAAGGCACCGGAAGCCGCCATCCAAGGTGTGGAATGTGCAATGGGGTGATCGTGGGGGTCCTCGGGGACTTGGGAAGATAGAATTTAGAGATGCACCAGAGGGAGACTGCTCTCTAGCATTACAAAGTCTGAGGCTCTCTTTCACACAAAGCAAACCAGAACACAAAAATGTCTTCTGGAAGGATAGTGCCTTCTAATGCTCTAGCATCCTGATAAGCAGTTATTACCTGAGCTCTTGAGATCTACCCTTAGCCTTTGCACTTTTTCCCCAGTGTTCTATTTGGAGATACCCAAGGGCACAGGCTACTTGTGTTCATTGACCTGTTGAGGGCATTGGACCCGTCTTGCCAGAGTGCCTCTCGGTGTTTTGGAAACAGGTGAGTTGAGTTGGTCAAAACTGACATGACTAATGGCAAAGGTTACCAGAGTTTGGGTCAACTTTCTATAACCATGAAGAGAAGAGTCATTGTCTGTCCTTCCTAGGAAACTGGTGTGTGCCAAGTTTGTCCTTCACAAATGTTGCTAGGGGTACACCTAACAATAATTAATAATTAAGGCAATAATTCCTGTTTGGATCCCCTGGAATTTTGTTTTTTCTTTTACGCAACCATTAGCTTGTGTGACAAGAATAAAACTGAAATCTGACTAAGCCACCCATTACTTACTCATTATTACACCTTGATGGCTTCCTGCTCTTCTGGGGAGAAAGACTCAAATGTTTATTTAGTGGCTACTAGTCCCTGCATGGTTGCTGTGCTGCCCAGCTCACCAGCTTCTTTCCCTGACCGCTGAGTCCTTCTGGGGCTCTACTGTGTCCTCAGGCTACCTGGAACTGCTTCTAGTTCCTCAGATGGAGGGGCTCTGCACCGGGAAGCAGTCCTCCACCTGGATTACTCTCCGCTCACTCTCCACTCCCAGTGGACTTTGTCCCGCCCTTCCCATCTCTGCTCAACTATGACTTACTTGGAGATGCCATTCTGACCTCCATGATCCTCAGCCTTCTCAACATTATGCTCTACCAAATGTGATGTTCTCCTGAGGAGTCCTTATCACGATTGCTTTGCCAAACTCATTTTGTGATTCTCTGATTCAGGCCAGTTGTTCCCATTAGATCCCCTGTCACAAGGACTGACACCACTAACCTCTGTATCTCGATGCCTGGAGTACAACAGGTCTGAAATGAATCTATGTGAATGAGCTACAGAATGTCCTTTGACATTTTGACAAAAATGAATGAACAAGAGATCAGGGTAAAACAAACCCTTGCTGAGAGGTTATAAAACAAAACATGACTTAAATATACAAATCGTTTCTTTAAAGGAAAATAGCTTATCACTACAGTACCTAAATTATTCATATAACACACAGGTTTGTTTGTTTGTTTTTTTTTTTTTGAGAATCCCATAGTGAAACCTCACATATAAAATGATAGATGGCTATTATGTCTTTTTTCCTTCTCTGTATTTTTCTTAATGGAAGCAAGTGGAACTTTCCAAATATCACCGTATGCTTGGAAAAAGTGAAGCAGTCTGCGGTACCCTTTTGAGGGGAGGAGGGGAAAGAAAGGGAAAAGATTCTGAAAAGGGTTTATGTTTTCTAATCAAAGTCAGATGTAGAACTGATTTTATGTTGCTTGAGTAATGAGCTTCATTGTCTCCATTAGTGGTCTGGTCTAGCATGGGATGTTCAGAGGAAGTCCCCTGAAGATACACGTGTTCTTTTAATGCCCTATATTTGATCCCTTAACAGTCTGCTCACTCTGGCTTTCAGTAGAGCAGAAACAAACACTTTGGGCAGACCCAAGACAACTCTGAATAAGAACCTGCTTGAGAAAGATTTCCCTTACAAGCGAAATGTTACATTTCCACTCAACAGAAAGGTACTGCTGTGTGGCCATAAAAAGCTGGCCCAAACCCTGTAACCTTTGCAGCTAGCCATGTTATTTTTGGTTCATGCCAACATGGATCACAGCTGTGACTCAAAAGAGCCACTGAATCAAGAATTCAAAGAGTTTAAAGAACAGCAAACTCAAAAATGACTTTTTTTTCTTATGGTGTCATTATGCAACATTTCTAGTAGTTTACCTTTTCAAATTTACCAACTCTGTACAGATGAGCTCAGTTGTTGTTTGGCAGATGAAATCCTGAGCTGCGTCAGCACGCTTCCCCAAATCCCACTGCAGGCTGGAGATGATGAAGCTTTCCTTTCTGGGGTGTTTGTTTTACGTAAGTAGTGACTTACTTTTCAGAGGTAAAAAAAAATCTGTGTTGATGTATTTCTGCCTCAAATAAACCAAAAATAGGATTGGGGTTTGATTTAAATGTTTGCAATTCCCCATTTGGAGAGGACAGAAAGCCCCTATCAATGGGTTCTGTTTTAGCTTTTGCTTTTTCCTCAAACTGTATGGATTAAATGAAGCCACGAGCTCAGAGCTAACCAACTGGAAACAGACATGAACTTGAGTAGATGATATATTAGTATATTTATCAGCATCCTTTAGAGTCTTGGCTTCATTTTATTAATTACTCCTTAAACTTGAAGAATATCTCAGTTTCCCCCTTTGAGGGTGGATAGAAAGGGGGACACAGAAGAAATGATAAAACTTGTCCCTTATCTGCTAACTGATTTTTTAAGCTTTGTGGTCAAACTTAAGAGTTCTAAGGGTGAAAGTAAGTAGGAAGGTGTCATTTTTTGTTGTTATTAGCTAGGTTAGCTCATTAATCAAATGTTTCATAGACCCCAGGAAAAAGCCAACACATCTGATCACTTTTCTCTTTGGGAAAATGGATCCAGATTCTGGGTTGTATAGTTAGGCTCTTGCTTAAGCTTACTGTTTAGAAAATGCTGTCTATAGCAAACGCCGCCCTGAGATCAGATTCAGCTCTTTATTTTGGTAGTTCAATGTAAGTTTCAAATGTGGAAACACAATTTTGGAGTTTTCCTTCCCATAGCAGGGGTGTTTGCCTAAAAGAAATTATATTTCTGTGCTACCCTTTGGATGTGTTAAGGAGTCACTGCTCTAAGGTAAATAGATAAGCCCCTCAGGTTATGTGTCCAGGGACCTCCCTCCCAACCCCGCCGCCGCCAAGGCTCTGTACAGGGCAAACAGAAGGTGCACTACTGAGTGAAAGTCTCATTTTGGGTTGGTCCAGGACCAGTTCAGTCCATGGCAGCCGCTAGTCCTCTTTAAGTTAAACCAATGGATTTTCCACTTCCTCTGGCCCAGTGCTCTTGTTTTTAGCATGTTCCTGCCTATACTTGAAAACTAGAAAAACTAAACTGATTTGGGAAATAGTTCCTATTTTTAACAAAGATTAATAGGATTTTTGAGCGAGGAAAGACTGCAAAAATCATGTAAGTTGACCATCTTGTTTATAGAATACAGAAAGTAGCCCAGAGAGGTTGAGAAACTTGCCGAAAGTTACATGGCTAATATGTGGCAAAATTGGGATTCACACCCCCAGTTCAGTGTGTCCTTGAGCAGATTTATTCAAGGAACTGCTTCAAAGATGTTGGATTTATAAATCTTAAGACCAAATAAATTATTTATATCATAAATGCCATGAGAGAAAACCCTGCGATTATTGAGTAAACATTAAGACTATTAATATCAATTGGAGTTGTGACTATTTAAAGAAAAATAAAGTGTTGCCTGTATCCTTATGTGTATAATGATTTTTAAATTATTTTTTCAGTTGAATTCAGTTTGGCAAAGCAATTGACTTTGAAAGATGAGTTAGTGAACTAAAGTTTTATTTACTGACTTTCTATAAACAAGTGAACCCTGAAATGTTATCCCTAGAAATGAAGATTCGTTTGTTCCTGGCAGACGTTAGGAGCCCAACAAATATTTACTGAATGATTGGATAAGAACTGCAGTGTTGTGGACATTAGCATTTGATTGCAGACACATTACTAAAGGTGTACAGAACACAATATTGGGGGTGCCTGGGTTGCTCGGTCAGTTAAACATCAACTCTTGATTTCAGCTCGGTCATGATCTTGCGGTTTGTGAGATCAAGTCCCATGTCGGGCTCTGCACTGACAGTACAGGGCCTGCTTGGGATTCTCTCTCTCCCTCTTTCTTTGCCCCTCTGCAGCTCTCTCTCTCTCTTTCTCAAAAAAACAAAACAAAACAAAACAAAACAAAAAAACAAAAACCAGCACAGTGTTAAACAAAACAAGTCAGACCCAAATCAACATACTTCCTGATTTCGTTTATATGAAGTACTCAAGCAGGCAAAATTATTTACTCTTAGAAGTCAGTGTTGTGGTTATCCTTAGGAAGAGTAGTTGCTGGAATGGGGTCTGAAGGGTTGATCATATTTCTTTGATATGGGTGCTATACATGTGATCCGTTTGTAAACGTTCATCAAATTGTGCATTACAACATTTGCACTTTACTGAATGTACATTTTCTGAATGTATATGCACTTTCCTGAATATATGTGTATATGAATATATATTCAATAAAAAGTTTAAAAATATATATAGTATTTCATCTTAGAAACAGAGCAGGTTATTAAATGTTTAGCACTTGGGAGACATCCCCATAGAATGAGTTAAAAAAACAAACAGAAGTTGGGGTGATGGTTTTACTTTCCATAATGCTGTAAAATGTGCAACTCTTACACTGTCACAGAATAAATAGAACCTTGACTTTGCTTTTCAGAATTTATGCAGCTGCCTTCATGGACGTTTGACAGTTTTATCACATACTGGGCAGTTACAAGCATGTTTTAGATATCAGGATGATACTTGCAGATGTTGATAGGGCTTACATATCCATGATCTTGTAAAGCTGAAAAATTTTTCAGCAACTGTAAACCACTATGCTGGTCTATGGAATTATTCTGTCAGCTTTATGAGAAAGCACTTTTAACATAATTGACTAAACATAGAGTGTTGAAGGATGATCTTTCTAAATTAGCAAATCAGTTTTGGAAAGTCACACCTAAATAAATACCACTTTAAGAAAGAATATGTTAAACATATTAATATGTATCGAACGAAATTTTAAGAGACAGTTGATGCTCCTCAAAGTTGGCATGAGAGTAGAAATCACAGTCTGACTTCCAAATGCCCCTCGTTTTGGTTGAATCAAGAATATCCTGTGAGGTATTTAAGGGAAAGGAAACGGGGATCATTGGGCACCTGGGTGGCTCCGTGGTGAAGCAGCTGACTCTTGATTTTGGCTCACATCATGATCTTGTGGGTTTGTGAGTTCAAGCCCTGCATGGGGCTCACTGCTGTCAGCATGGAGCCCACTTCAGATCCTCTGTCCCCTTTTCTCTCTGCCCCTCCTCCCAACTCTCTCACAAAAATAAGTGCACATTAAAAAAATTATTAAAAAAAACACAGAGGAATCCTTTTATTTAAGATATTTGTTCCTTCAACTTTCTTTTTTTTTAATGTTTATTTATTTTGAGAGAGAGAGAGCATGCGAGCATGAGAGGGGGAGGGGCAGAGAGAGAGGAAGACAGAAACTGAAGCAGGCTCCAGACTCAGCTGTCAGCACAGAGCCCAACGCAGGGCTCAAACTCATGAACTGTGAGATCATGACCTGAGCCGAAGTCAGACGCTTAACCAACTGAGCCACCCAGGCGCCCCTGTTCCTTCAGCTTTCAATGGCCCAGTTCCTTGCATTTATCAACATATGTTAAATTGTAGATGACTTCATATTCCATCTAGGAATATGAATATCTAGGCTCATCTAGGTTTGGGAGAATATTGGAAGTTATTGGTTGATTCAGATGATTGGCAATTTGCAGTTAGGTATGCTTTCAAAGATGCTTATGGTTTCTATCAAAATGGTAGATGTGAATAGTATGACCCAAGAGTAAATGAATTCACAGGTCTTCAGTGGCCTGGACATAGTATTCCTGGTTTCTAGATTTCTGTTGTTGGGAGGAAAAGCAGAGATTTAGGCAGATAATTGAAATTGCTTATTTACTTAATTTATTTTTGCCTATTTCACCCATCCCTCCCCCACCACTCCTCTGGTAACCATCAGTTTGTTCTCTATAGTTAAGAGTCTGGTTTTTGTTTGTTTGTTTGTTTATTTTCTTCTCTGTTCATTTGTTTTCTTTCTTAGATTCCACATATGAGTGAAATCATATGGTATTTGTCTTTCTCTGTCTGACTTACTTCATTTAGCATTATACTCTCTAGTTCCACCCATGGTGTTGCAAATGGCAAGATCTCATTCTCTCTCTCTCTCTCTCTCTCTCTCTTGGCTCAGTGATATTCTCAGTGGACATTGGGCTGCTTCCATAATTGGGCTAATGTAAAGAATGAAAATTTAGATGTTGGAAATTTCTGACTACTAAATTCTACTGAAGTATGACATACTTCATGGGACTGGTAAATAAAATTTAGCAAGTCTCGGGTTAATATAGAAGTAAGTATGCATCTCTAGAATTTGTGGTCATTAAGCATGCAAAACCATAGGAAGCCCTCAACGTCATCCTCCTGCCCCTTCTCTGAGTTAAAGTGGAACCCCCATTACCTGCTTTTGCCCACACACACCACCCTCTCTTGACCCCACAACCTTCTTTGGCTTTTATTGTCTCTCTTCTTTCCTTTCCAGTAGGACCTTCCTCTCCTCCTTCCCTCTCTACTTCTTCACCTTCCATTAACTCTCCTCCACTTTCTACTCCAGCCCCCACCCCTCAGCTCTTTACTCCCCAAGATCTCACATGACATTGTGGTGGTTACATCCAGCGGAAACTCTTCAAATGCCATCTTACTTGACCCCTCCTGTAGCATTTTCACTATGTAATCTCCTTAGTGAATTCTATGACACTATTCTCTGCTAGTTTCCCACCAACCTCAGTGGTAAATTCGTTGTGGTGTGTGTGTGTGTGTGTGTGTGTGTGGTTTCCTCTTCCTCTTCTCACTTCTAAAATGTATGTGGCCCCTAGAACTCTGCCCCAAGTCCTCTTATCACTTTATACTTAACCCAGTCACACTCATGGCCCAACTTCCAAATCAATGTCTCCAGACAGGTTGACATTGGGAGATATTCCTTCATGTCCAAGTAGGCAGCTCAAACTCAGTAGGTCCCATAAAGACCTCAAATTCAGTAGGTCCAAATCAGAATTTACCATCTTCTTCTGCTGAGCTCTCTGTCTTTGCAAATATCATCCGACAGCTCCCTCAGTTCAGAAACCAATGGGCCACTGTAAATGTCCCCACCTCTCTCTTCCTGTGCATCTAATTACTCACAAAGACCTATCTGGTCTATAACCTAGACCCCTTTCAACTCTGTTCACACAACACATCATAGCCACTATTGCTCTAATGTAAGCCCTTCTTCCCTCTCACTTGAGACATGTTGCCTTGTTTCCAGATGCATCTCCATAAACTCTCTGCCACACTGCCACACAGCTACCTTTCTAACATGCAAATTGGATCTTGTCAACTCTTGCAAAAAATTCTTCAGTGACTTTGCATCACTTATATTGCATAATTTTTATTCTTTAGAAAGGCATACAGGTCTCTTTTTGTGTCTTTAGCCTCATCTTTAGACTCAGGTCTCAAAGTCCTTGCAAATCAAGCATATGGATCTACTTATCTGTAACCATGGTCTTTCACGCTATTGAAAGGCTCTTGGCTATTGCATATGCTATTCTCTTTCCTCGGAATATCCTCCAATGATTGTTTGCCACACAAAGTGAGACATTTACTATTTTCCTGGCTCAGTAACTGGGGTTACAAAGTAGAGGATAGAGAAGCAGTAAGTGCCAGCAGCTGCCCACATTTAGAAACAGACATTCATCATGGATTATTAAAGAGGTTGCAGAAGCTTCCATACTCCTCAGTCATGGTTCCCATACTGCTAAGGAGGGCACAAAGTGGGGAATCAATGGCTTGGTAGGGGAATGCATGCCTTTCTACACCCTCTTCTTGGAGGTGGGGGCTATTTCTCACAAAGCCAAGTACATGCAGGGAGCATCAAGAGAATCACTTATAGAGGTGGGTGAATTGCAAGAAGAGAAGGTTGATGTCTTACTCCTTGGCTTCATCTTCTGAAGTGGAAACCTGTTGTTCCACTCTGATGCTGCTATAGAACCAAAGGGGAGCATGATAAAGGGATTTGTGGGAGAGCCTGACATGCGTCCCCTAGAGTTTAGGAGCATACGTACCTATAGAAACGGGGTCTCCTCTGCCTGAAATTTCTAAGGTGAGAGGCTTTCTAACCCTTGCCAGCAGGGTGAGTAAGGACTGTAGTTTGACCGGTTTTGCATGAAAAAGGTAGATGTTGGGGAACCTCAGTGTAGTTGTCTTTGGCCTTCAGGGGATGTGGGAAAGGACTTTGGTGGCTTCCATGGCCCAATATAAAGGAGCATAGAAGTTAGATGAGAGGCAAGAAGGAGGACTCTCCAGGAAGTGTTTGGACCAGTAGGGGATGCCCAACTTGGGGAGGAGATTGAGGGTGTAGACCACTGTTGGAGACAAAGAGACACATGATGCCAATTTCTGAAGGAATTTTCAGTAGTGGAGGAGGTAGGGGTAAACCTGAATGCCAACCCCCAAACCACACATACTGGATATAAAGCCACCATGTTAGCAGAGAGTATCAGCATCAGATAAGTCAGAGTGGATCAAAGATTCTCCCCATCACCACCACCAGTAAGACATCAGTTGCTTAGGATAACCTCTGCTTTCTTGTCTGCTCCTCGTAGTCCTTTTCCCTGGAGTATGTAGACTCAGAAAGAGAGGGGAAAGACCTTGTTCTCTAGACCGTACCTTTCTGTCCAATTCAAGATGCTGGCATGGGAGAGAGTACAGCTTTAAATTGCACACACACCCTCACATGCATGCACATGCACACAAAAGTTTAGTAGTCAAGAAAATATATTTGGAAATAAAAACAATAATTCCAGTGCTTGAGCATTTCTGTAGGTCAGCCTATCCCAGGCTTTCTTAAACACTTCATACATTTAAATTATAAAATTGAAAAAAATTATAAAACTGATACAACACTAGCAGGAGCACAGGAGATATTTTGCAAACTTGGACTAACGTAGTGAAAAATGTCTCACTGATAAATTAATCCCTCCAAGAAATCATTCCAAATGTATTCCCATCAATTAAAACATTAGAGATATTGAAGAAACAAGAACAAAGTATCAAAAACATTGAATGTAAAACAAGATAGATCAATGATTATCAAATCAAGACATACATCAACGCAATAATAAATTTAGAAACATTCATATTCATCAAATAAGCAGATTAAAGCCATTCAGTCATACACAGAACAACCACCCTAAACAATTCTCAGTATTTACTGATCAGGCACACCATTTTTAAAGGCAGATTATCAAGAATGAAGAGACACAACTTGATAATGTCGTTAGACATGTTTCTTATAGTTATATCTTAAATGAATTTTAGAGAAAATAAAAAAGAGCATATGCTTTTGGTTTTGTTTTGGCAGACTTCTAAAGAATATGCTAAGAAGCTATAGTATTCTGTGGGATACCCTCGGTGAAACATTATTATAAGGTTTAGAGCACTGGTTATCCAACCTGTAAACTACACAGTGGGTTTTGGGGCGCTCCTTCAAAATTGTAGTCAGATATTTTAATAAAGAGACTGGCATGTTAAACTGTCTGGGCTTTTAAACTGAAAGTGAGTGGCAAGCTGTGTTAAGGACTGGGCAATGAGGACTCAAGAGAGCAAAGCTGAATGCATAGACTGGAAAAAAATATAAAACATTTTACATTTTGATGCTACTGAGTTGAGACTTCCTCTTCTTTTGTTTTTTAAAGATTTTATTTTAAGTAATCTCTATACCCCACGTGGTGCTCGAACTCACAACCCCGAGATCAAAAGCTACATGGTCTTCTGACTGAGCCAGCCAGGCACCCCCTGACTTGAGACTTTTTTTAAGTTTATTTATTTATTTTGAGAGAGAGAGAGAGAGAGCACCAGGCAGGAGGGGCAGAGAGAGAGAGAGCGAGAGCGCAAAAGAGTCCCAAGAAGGCTCTGCACTATCAGCACAGGGCCTGATGAGGAGCTTGAACTCATGAACCATGAAATCATGACCTGAGCCGAAGTCAAGAGTCAGATGCTCAATGGACTGAGCCACCCAAGTACCCTATGAGTTGAGACTTCTTAATAAATGGGTTATTTAACAGTGTCAATCCTAACCGTAATTCTCTAGTTAACTGAATTTCACATTGTTCCAGACTTCTGTTCCTTGTTTTCTTCTTCACTTTTTATTGCTATGTAACAAATCACCCCAAAATCCAGCATCTTGAAACAACAACGGTTTATTGTCTCACAGTTTCTGTGCATTAGGTACTTGGGTGCATCTCAGTTGGGAGTCTCATACTTGAGGGCTTTTCATGCATTTGTAGTCAAACTGCCAGCCTGGACTGCAGTCTCCTTTGAAGGCTCAAGTGAAGGAGGAGCCCTTCCAACTTCACTTATGTAGTTGTTAGCAGGATTCAGATCTTCATGGGCTGTTGAACTGAAGGCCACAGTTCCATGAGGCCTCCCTCTGCATCTTGGCAGGTGGACTCCCCACAGGGCAGCTCACAACATGTCAGCTGGCTTCATTCAGAATGAGTGGGAGTGTTCAAGAGGGAACCATATTCTTGTCATAACCTAATCTCAAAAGGAAAATCCCATCACCGCCATTTTGTATTCATTAAAAGTTAGTAAGCCCAGCTCACACTCAAGGGGAGGAGATTACACAAGTTCATGAAAAGCAGGATGTAAGGCTTATTGGGAGCCATCTTAATGACTTCCTACCAGATTCTCTCTCCTTCCACCACAAGGTCTCTCCACTCTCTGCCTCTTATAACTCCTACTCTTACCTGATGACCTGGCTTCCTATTCTTTAAGAAAGATCATAAGTTGCTTTTTATCTTCATGCAACCAAGTCTCCCACCTTCTTCATTTTCAGCCATGTTCTCCATCTTTCTTCTTGTTATCACTAACAAACTGTCCTTCCTGACCCCCCCTTGTCACAAGTACAAAAAAATGTCCCTAGGCTTCTTGTCCTCCTCAAGCTATCATCTTATCATTCTAATTCCCATATTGCTACATCCAAGGAGCACTTCCCTATTTTTGATTGCATGTGACATAGCTAACCATTGTTACCCTCCTCCTTTCCGGATTTCCATGATACTAACGTTCTCATTGTGACACGGTTTTTCTAATCATTCTGGTCACTTCTTTTCAGTCTCTTTTGTTGGCTTCTCTTATATATGCATTCTAAATGTTGATGTTTCCCAGAGCTCAGTTCTGTGTCTTCCTTATCTCCCTCTTTCCATAAGTGACCTCTCCCTTTCCTGTCGTTTTAAATATTCCTTATGTGTAGATGAATTTATTCAGCCAATGCTTCCTCTGAATTTTAGAATGGTTTCTCTAACTGATTACTTGGTAACTCCATTTGGAAATCTCAAGGGGACCTCAGACTTAATGTCTATAACAGAACTTCTGTTTTCTAAATCCTCTCTCTCTAACTTATTTCTCTCCCAAATTCCCCACCTCAGTAAATGGAGCGATCAGCCCCTTTGTTTGCTCAAGTATAAATCCTTGATTCTTCTTCTTCCTCAGTCCCTCATTCCAATATATCACCCAGTCCTATACTTTTTCTGCTTCCAAACATACGGCCAATCCATCTGTTTGTCCTCCCGTATCTCTGCCCTAATCTAAGCCACCATCTTGTCACCTGACTTACTAGAGTTGTCCCCTACTGGCCTTCCTGTTCTGCAAAGCAGCCAATTAAATAGTTTAGAATACTATATCAAGCTATGTTTCTCTTGGGTAAAACCCTCTGGTGCCGCCCCCTTATTCTTGTAAAATCTAAATTTCTCAAAATTCTTTATGATATGTCTTTTGCTTATCTTTTCAACCTCAGATCATTGTGTTTACTCTCCACTTACTACATGTCAGCTGCATTGGCTATCATCACTTCTTTTTTTAGTTTATTTACTTTGAGAGAGAGAGAGAGAGAGAGAGAGAGAGAGAGAACATGAGGGAGGGGCAGAGAGAGAGAGGGAGAGAGAGAATCCCAAGCAGGCTCCATACTGTCATTGCAGAGCCGGACAAAGGGCTTGCTCTCACAAACTGTGAGATCATGACCTGAGCCAAAATCAAGAGTCAGACACTTAACTGACTGAGCAGCCCAGGTGTCCTAGTTTTCATTTCTTACATGCACTGAATTCTTTATTTCCAGGCCTTTGCACATGGTGCACCTTCAGCCTGTAATGCCTTCTTTTACTTTTCCCCCATAGTTGGCTCATGCATTTGTCAAAACTAGTCATTACAGATTTATTAATTTATTTATTTGCCTACTTTGTCATACCCATAAGGACAAAGCCCATGTCTGCTTTGTTCACACTTGTATACTCAGCACCAAGCACTTTGTAAGTACTTACTATCTGCATAAATGAACAATCTCCCTGTTGTGCTCCAAGTCTCAACTGAAAAACTATCTTCTTAACAACTTTCCCAGGCCATGGAGCCTTCCCACATTCTTCAGGCTGACCCAAGACTCCTTCTATATATTATTTATGAATATTACATACCTCCACTGGTAGCAGTTGCCATGACATATTGAGAGTTCTTTGCGCATCCATCTCCATGATAGACCATAAGCTCCTTGAGGGCAGGAAGTTTGTCTTTTTAGTCCTAAAACCCAACAGCCTCTTTACAGTGCCTGCTGTATACCCAGCAGGTGCTTGACACAAGCTTGCCAAATGATATACGAAAGTCCTTGACAATAGCCTACTTTGGCCCATGGGTGAGAAGAAGAAAGCTCTTTTCTTGGCTCAAGGACAAATCCCAGGCCAGGTCTCTCCATCCCCTCTCCCCACCTACACCTGCAGCATTGCCAAGGCTGAGCTCTTTGGGAAGTGCCCCTTTAAAGCCCTGAGCTTTTGCTGAGTGAAACATATTTAGAGTAGGAAAGGAAAGAACATGGAAGTCTTTTTTTAATCAGCTTTAATGAGGTATAATTAATATTTAAAAAGATGTACATATTTAATATGTACAGTTCAATGGGTTTGGACATATACGTACACCCATGGATCTATCACCAACAATCAAGGTACTAGACATATCTGTCACCTCCAAAAAGTGCCTTATGTTCCCCTGCCCTTTTTTTTCTTTTGTAAAAATATTTAAGAGGAAATCTACCCTCAGCAATTTTTTTAAAATATTAAGTTTATTTATTTATTTTGAGACAGACAGGGAGAGTGCAAGCAGAGGAGGGGCAGAGAGAGAGAGAGAGAGAGAGAGAGAGAGAATCCCAAGCAGGCTCTGTGCTGTCAGCACTGAGCCAGATGTGGGGCTCAATCCCATGAACTGTGAGATCATGACCTGAGCCAAGATTAAGAGTCAGAGGCTTAGCTGACTGAATCACCCCGGTGTCCAGACCTCTGCAAATTTTTAAGTGCACTGTAGAGTATGTTTAATTATAGGCACAATATTATACAGCACATCTCTAGAACTTATTCATCTTGCATAACTAGAGCACAACAGTCTTGAAGAAAATGTTTCTTAATATTTTGATTTAGTTTTGAGAGAGAGAGAGACAGAGCATGAGCAGGGGAGGGGCAGAGAGAGAGGGAGACACAGAATCTGAAGCAGGCTGCAGGCTCTGAGTTGTCAACACAGAGCCCAATGTGGGGCTCGAACTCACGAATCATGAGACCATGACCTGAGCCAAAGTCAGTTGCTTAACTGACTGAGCCACCCAGGTGCCCCTTGAAGAAAATGTTTCTTGAGTTGCTCTGCTAAAAAGTAAGAGAAAATGACATAGAGCAAGGGTAATTACGGTAAAATGCTTTACAAGGTGTGCACACTTCTGAAAACTTGTTAAGTGATAATATCACCATTTTCTTAATTTAATAAGTAGGGTTTTTATTTCTCTTCAGCTCACTTCTAATGACAGGGACAAATCCCATTGTTTCCATGGCAAAGTGCTTGGCTGACAGGAGACCCGTCCTGCTGATGTCATCTGGAAGAGCTTCCTTTTACCGAATCTGGGGAGTCTGAATTTGAAACAGGTGGATGTATGCATTTGAAAGAATCTATTCCAGATGCCAGAAGATTCAGTTCTGGTGAGGACGTGAAGGAAAACCATGAGAACAAGTGTCCTATTCACATGGTAGGAAAATAAATGTTTTACTAATCCTTAAATAACATTTTACTCTGAGGTGTATTGGCAAATTTTAGTTTTATTTCTGTATGAACGTCTTATTTTTATGGGTATGATTTAAGTAGTAGAGGTGACTGCTAAAATTAGTTTTAGTTATCCCATGCGAATGTCTGTGTAGGAAGAGAATAGTATACATAGTTTTAAAGCCCTGACATTTTAGTTATATTTAGTGAATAATTTAGTACTTATTACTATTGGCTACAATTTAGTTTAACTAGTATAAATGCACATACTTTTCTATGTTATGGGGTCTTCTCATGGTCGAGAAAATATGTGATCAGGAAGGTGTCCTACGTGTTCTCTTTTCCCAGCCAAGGCCTTAACCAATGAAATTCTATCATTAAGTGCATGCTTATTTAGCACTTCACCATATGCCAAGCACTGTGCTAAGAGCTGACACATAACAGGGTTACAGTCTAGATTTCTACAAGAAAGTGACGTGTAATGGGTTCTCATCTATGCACCTCACACTGGATATCTGGAGACTGGCTTACGAGTTAGCTGTTGGTTACCTGTTCAGCCCGCAACCCCAGTTTACTTAATAAATTCACTAACCTCCATATGAAATTTGGAAAAGCAATGTCATATGAAAGCCCAAATAGCAGTTTCTACTTATTTCTGGAATATACCATATGGGCCATACTGGAGTAGATTTGTCTTACTCAGGTAAAAGGAAAAATGAACATGTACTCGTTAACAGGGAGGAGGGACCACAATTATTATACAGTCATTGGAGGAAACCATCCTGGAACTAACATTTTACGGTAGCAAATCAGTATGTGGGTGTTTATTTTATTTATTTATTTAAAAAAATTTTAATTGTTTTTATTTATTTTTTAGAGAGAGAAAGAGAGCTAGCACGAATGGGGGAGGGGCAGAGAGAGAGGGAGACACTGAATCTGAAACAGGCTCCAGGCTCTGAGCTGTCAGCACAGAGCCTGATGTGGGGCTCAAACTCATGAATCATGAGACCTGAGTCTGAAGTGGTGCTCATGACCTGAGCTGAAGTCAGTTGCTTAACCAACTGAGCCACCCAGGTGCCCCAACATGTGGGTGTTCAAAAGTTGGCTCCAAGACATCCTCCCCATTCTGAAGGCTGCCCTCTCCCTCTGAAAGACACCTGATAGTCAGTCTGGACTGGGGAAAGACTCTTCTGTCTCTTCAGTCAGCACTACCAGGGACAATAGGAAACCCAACAGCACTATATAAATCATGTGGATCAAAATAACACTACAAATCTGAAAATTAAATTGCCATTGGAATCATGGCTACAAAAGTAGTCCAGGACCTATATGCTAAACCTACACAGTGCAGCTGCCTGATAAAAGGTTTAACTAGGACCCAGAGCCTCCCCCTGTAACAGACCAAATGTCAGGGATACAAGGGTTTTGTTTTGTTTTGTTTTGTTTTGGTTTAGAAAAAAATCACCTTTCATATGAAGAAACAAGACAATCCTGACTTAAATGAGAAAAGACATTCAGCTGACCCCACCCTTGAGATCAATCAGATGTTGAATTATCCCACATTATCCAAATCATCAAGGATTTAAAACCAGCTGTTGTTAAAAATGCTTCATCAATCAATTACAAATTCTCTGGAAATAAAAGAAAAAGTTGAAAGTTTCAGCAAAGAAGCAGAAGTTATATATATAAAAAAGAACCAAATGGAAGTTTTAGAAGTGAAAGAAGATACTTTCAGAAATAAAACTCTCCCTGGATTGGGACTAAAGACACACAAAATCCTTTTGCATCCTGAGATTAAAGCTGCAGGAATAATTTTTAAAATAAACCTTTAATTTTACTATAATTGAAAAATTACAGAAAATTTGCCAAGTTAGTACAAGGAGCTCCTATAAATCCCATACCCAATGCTTCCAATTATTAGCATCTTACATTATCCTGGTGCATTTGTCACAACTAATGAACCAATGTTGATATATTGCTGTCAATGAAACTCCATGTTTTATTCAGATTCCATTAGCTTTTACCTAATGTCCTTTTTTTGTGCTCCAATATTCCACCCAGAATACTACATTTATAGGAGTCCTTATAATATTAGTGTTAGTGGCCAAACTTCGTGTCTTAGAAGAGATTTTATGTTCAGAGGAGGAACTGCTATGTTACTACATAGGGAATCTCTTTGCAAGGCTATTGGGGGGATTGTCTTGAAGCTGTTCTTGGGTAACACACAGTGTTTATTCTGATCGGTTTTTGCAGCGTGGGTGCTGAGGGAGATGGGGTGCTTGAAGTCCTTCAGACCACCCCTTTATCATCGTCAGCATATTAACCCATAGTCACCAGAACATGAACAGTCTTCTCCATCCACAGCAAATTTACACAACTACCCCAGGCCTTGTGCAATGGGGGAAGCCAGGTTTTGTTGGCCCAGTACCGGGGAAGAAGTTTGGCATTAGGGCCTGCCTTCGAAATAAGTACGGGATCCAACCACTATTTTCTCCTCACTGCTTCTGTCTGAGGCCCCTTATGAGCCACCATCTTCTCCTGCCTGAACATTAACAAGAATTTCTTCACTGATCCCCCTGATTCTGCCTTGGCAACTCTAGGGTATATTCTCAACACAGTGGCCTAAGAGATTCTGTTAAAATTTAAGTCAGTGCATGTCACTGTGCTCAAGACTTATCTAATGACCCTCTCTTCTCATGCTTGTTGTTATTAGTGGTGGTGGCCCTTGTTTTTAAAAAAAAATTTTTTTAGTGTTTATTTATTTTGTGAGAGAGAGAGAGAGAGAGAGAGAGAGAGAGAGCGTGAGCAGGGGAGGGGCAGACAGAGAGGGAGACACAGAATCTGAAGACAGGCTCCAGGCTCTGAGCTGTCAGCACAGAGCCGGACGCGGGGCTCTAACCCACGAACAGTGAGATCATGACCTGAGCTGAAGTCAGACAATTAACCACGACTGGGCCACCCAGGCGCCCCGCCCTCAATTGTTTTTTCAGTCAAACTTTTTATTGCGCTGTAACCACATACATACAGAAAAGAGTACAAATCATGCCACTCAATGAATTGTTAAAATTGACCACTCCCGTGCAACTACCACCAAGGTAAAGAAATAGAGCAACTTTGGGGAACTCCACCCTTTGGTTTCATTCAATTATTATTCCTGCTCTTTTCCCCAGAAGCTACCACTAACCTGACTTGTAGATTAGTTCAGTCAGTGCAGTCTGTTTCTGAATTTTATGTAAGTAGAGTTACAGTATGTATTCTTTTGTGCCTGGCATCTTCTTGTCAGCATCATGTCTGTGAGGTTTGTCCATGTTGTTATGCCAACATGTGCTTCTTAAAATCTGAAGCTTTGGGGCACCTGGGTGGCTCATTTGGTTAAGCGTCTGACTCTTGGTCTCAGCTCAGGTCATGATCTTGCAGTTTGTGAGTTCAAGCCCCGCCTTGGGCTCTGCCATCAGCGCAGAGCCAGACTGGGATTGTGTCTCTCCTTCTCTCTGCCCTTTCCCTGCCTGCTCTCTCACCCTTTATTTTCCTCTCTCTCTCAAAATAAATAAAATTAAAAAAGTTAAGCCTTTATAAGGATGCCCAGGGCCCGATGCTACCCCGGGCTCCAATTCCTACCCTCCTTTGAGGTCTAAGTTCCTACTATTATCCCCTATTGTTTCCTCTGACCTAGCCTCAATGGTTCCTTGATCCTCTTCAGACTCACCAGGCATGCCCCTGCCTCCAGGCCTTTGCACTTACTATTTTCATTGCTCTGGAAGCTCTTTCTTCAGAGATCCTCAGGGCTGGCTCTCTTTACTCTGACATATCTTCACTCGTTTGTCTTCTCAGTGAGAATCTTCCACATACTCCCTAGCCTCTCTTCCTGGCTTGATTTTTTCCCACAACATTTACCACCATACTATATACATATTAGTTTCTTCTTGTTGTGAAACAAAATACCACGAATGTAGTGCCTTAAAACAGTCAAACCTATTATCCCATAGTTTTGTAGGTTGGAAGTCCATTAGGCTTGGCTATTTTCTTGGTCCTGGGTCCCACCAGGTCAAAATCAAGGTGTCAGCTGCCTGAGGCTTTTCTCTGGGAGTCTCTGGATAAGAAGCCAGGCTTCTCAGGTTATGGAAAGAATTCAGAGTCAAGACTGAGGTCACTGTTTTCTAGTCAGCTGTGAGCTGAAGTTTGCACTCAGCTTCTAGCAGCCACCTGTATTCCCTGGCTTGTGGCCCCTTCAGAGTTAGTCCCTCTCAGGCTGACACATCTCTTCTGCCTTCCTTTCTGGCTTAAAAATACATGTTTTTAAATGTTTATTTATTTTTGAGAGAGACAGAGACAGGGTGTCAGTGGAGAAGAAGCAGAGAGAGAGGGAGACATAGAATCTGAAGCAGACTCCAGGCTCGGAGCTGTCAGCACAGAGCCCGATGCAGGGCTTGAATTCACGGACTGCAAGATCATGACCAGAGCTGAAGTCAGATGCCTGACCGACTGAACACCAAGGTGCCCCTCATTTTCTACTTTTAAGGACCCTTGTGATTACATTGGGCCCACTCGGATAATCCAGGATAATCTTCCCAATTTAACATCACCTGTTTGACAATCTTAACTCCATCTGCAATGTCCCCTTTGCAATATAAGGTCACATATTCATAGGTGTAACACTACAGGTAAGAATCATGGAGACAACATCCTGTCTTCTACAATATATTTTCTTAATTATTTTATTGTTCGTTCATCTTCCCCTTCTAGAATCTATGAGGGCAGGGATCTTTGCCTGACACATACCAGGCATTCAAAAATTTGTTGAATGAATGAATGAATGAATGAATGCAGCCTGGATGATTCGTGTCAATATCTGCCTTCCCATTGGTACACATCTTCTTAGAGTTTCTCTTCTTTTTTAGACACAGTATTGACTTTTATTTC
The DNA here is from genome assembly GCA_028646485.1 of Cryptoprocta ferox. Classification (NCBI taxonomy): domain Eukaryota; kingdom Metazoa; phylum Chordata; class Mammalia; order Carnivora; family Eupleridae; genus Cryptoprocta; species Cryptoprocta ferox. The sequence goes on from CM053577.1 coordinate 122,936,665, forward strand.
AACCTGATTTTACGCAGTAAGTGTGGTTTTCCCCGACCCCCACACATCAGTGCTTCATGTCTTAACTAGCTCTGCTAGGTAAGGGGATTGGCAGCCACAATAATGTCATTTTTTCATGGAGCCTCCTAGTTGCCACAAGAGACACATCCAGGACATGGGGAGTCAAGCTCAGAGGATAGCACAGTCTGGGAAGCCTCAGGCACTCCCCAGTGGAGCCAAGTGTCCAATGACTTCTTGGAACAAAACTCTTCAGGGATAGTAGAACTAGTCATGGAAAGGTCTTGAGCATTGATTTGCTTAGTAAAAAAAAAAGTTTAAGACTCAGTCCACTCCTGCCGATTATCCAAAGAAACATTTAAAAACCATTTAATCATTTGGATGTTTCTAAAGATTCTGTTGCTTAATATTATGTAGACAGCCTAAGTCCTAGGACGAGAAAGGTCTGAGCTTGGCCAAAATGTTTGAAGCACACACAAGTAACAGATTTGCCTTTTGGGTTACGGTGTGGAAAAAAAAAATCTCTGGAAGCAGATTTATGTATTAGTTTTTCTCTTTGCCACCAGATGTCCTTCACGAGTAGGAAAATATGATGGCTCCAATGATATTTTGAAGTGTGAATGCCCAGCATTTTTGAATAGTTGACAGAGAAAGGAAAGTGTGAGTGAATGTAAATGTTACCACAGACTTTTGGATGAGACACGTATTTTGAAGGCTGCCTTACAGGTGTAGCTTTCAGAAGCAATATTTATTTAACTCTTAAATTTTCATTTCTCACACTCGGCACACATTTACTTACCATATTTCCTTTTCACTCAACTCCAAATGGATATTCTTCAAATTGGAGCAAATTATTCTATTGAGAAATTAATATTAAGGATTGGGGTGCCTGGGTGACTTAGTCAGTTGAGCGTCCGACTTTGGCTCAGGTCATGATCTCACAGTTTGTGGGTTCGAGCCCTGTGTTGGGCTCTGTGCTGACAGCTCAGAGCCTGGAGACTGCTTGGGATTCTTTGTCTCCCTCTGTCTCTGCCCCTCCCCCCACTCACACACACACGTTCCTCTCTCTCTCTCTCTCAAAAATAAATGAACATTAAAAAACTTAAAAGAAATTAATATTAAGGAATAATCAAATCCTTAGACTAATATTAAAGATTAAAATTTGGCATTTTAAGTGGGGGTTCTGAAGGATTCAAGGTGACCAGACCTCAGGCTTTTCAACACAAGAGCGATGTAGCTTATGACACTTCAGTTCATTCTAGAAGCAGCTTGCATGCATCTGCAAGACAGTTGAAAGGGGGCAATGTGTGATTTATGATAAAAGCAAAGATGACAACTGCAGTTTATTGCTAATAATTAATTCAAAGGAAAATGTATAGAATATTTAACATAACTTAAGAAACAGCATTTTTTTAAAGTTTATTTATTTCGAGAGCGAGTGAGGGAAGGGCAGAGAGAGAGGGAGAGGGAGACACAGGGCTTAAACCCATGAACCATGAGATCATGACCTGAGCTGAAATCAAGAATCTGGCACTTAACTGACTCAGCCACTCAGGTACACCAAGAAACATCTTTTAAAAATGAAAATTATTTGGCCATGTGTGTTTTAAATGTAGAACAGAAAGCCACCACTTTAAAGACTTTGTTATGTGAATAGCCCTGTGCATTAATCACACCTAGGTACGGGACTCTCACCCTCTCCCCACCATCCCTGAAGTCATGGGATAAACCTTTGCTTTTTGGTGAGGGTTCCTCATTTCTTCATTAAATGGGCAGGAGTGGGACAGGCAACCTATTTCCAGAAAACTGAAGGCCATCTGCATGAGATGTCAGCCAAGCAACCAGATGTTTGATGTGGATTGGCTCCCACATCCGGCTTCTTGACCGAATTCCTCCTCTTTCCACCCAGATGTTTGGGAGACACATCCAGAGAACTTAATGAAGGTTGTTCCGGCACAGAGGAAGGGGCGGTAATATGTTGGTGTCCTGCAGGGGGCGAAGTTACCTCTGATTTTCTCCAGTCTGTTCACAGATTCCAGCAGACTCCAAAGTCAGACCTGCCCCTCTCCCTTCACTCCATCCCTTGTGAATCACATCTGGACTTCATCCAGCTCCCTAACCTGAGGCTTCTCAGGGGATACTGGGGAGGGGTCAGAGAAGTGGGGGAATGTGTGAGGTAGTGGTGAGGGGTTCTTATACACACAGAGTTCCAACTGCTTTGGAAAAGCAGTGGTCCCAATTTTGAGGTTATAAAAATGTTAGAACTGCTTCTTTTTATCCCCCTTTGCCGCAGCGTCTAATCCAAAGGTGTTTCCTGGTGTTTTCCAGCAAACTCATACACCTGTTGGGAGTAGTAGAGACATGAGGAGAGCATACCCTCTTTTGTGGTGGTCAGTTGAATGTCACTGCCCTTGGAATCATTGTCATTTTTCATTTCACACAGTTTCCCTCTGGCTCTTGAGAGAGCTTGTGTTTATCATCTGGAGGCACCCTCAGCACCTCCTTTTCCCAGCACTATTCAACAGGAACCGAGAGGCCACCTTGATGGGGATGGGAGGCGCATGGCAGACCTGAATCAGGGTTGCTGCTCAGATGTTTAATTGGTAATGCATCATTAAGCGCCATTTTTGACCCATGTCACAAGGTCCATCTACTTCTAACCAAAGGGGAAGATGGTAAATGTGTATGCCTGTGTGTTCTCCGCTAGACCACACGTGCATATACAATAAGGCACATATAATAGATGGGTTATAACATGCTTTTGTGTTTTTAATGGCACAGCCCTGTCTAGGTGCCCTTGGCTATGCTCAAGGTTTTTACAGTTTTGAAGTGCTTTCCCGACAACCCTAATAAGTTAGAGCTGCTCTTACTCTACTTGTGTCTCACTAGATGTCCTAAGATGAAGGTATGACTGTGTTTGAGAAAGGAGAAGGACCTTGGCAGGAAGCCTACAAATACTCACTGAGATTTTAGATCTTTTGATCAGAGCTCTTGGCTGTTGTGATTTTATGTCTAAACAAGTCCCATACAGGAGGAACAGGTGATAGAGGCTTTTAAATTATAAGGACCCTGGAAGCCCAGACCAAGTGGTGATATATTTTCTTTTCAGATGAAAAGAATCCCTGCAGATGGTTAAAGACTGGCCTTCAGTGTTGACGTTGTGGTGCCTGAGGTCAATGGCTATGGGATCTTTGTAGAACTAAAGACTACACTTGCAGAATTAAACTTGAATTGAGAAACTGAATTTGTAGAATTAAAGACTAAATGATCTCTCTGGGCCAAGAGAGAATTAGAAAGAGCAATCTAGTGGGTGGAGAGGGGTGAAGACCCTCACCCATGAAAAACAGATTCTTTGAAATAAGACAGAAATGCTTATTAGATTTTGATCAGTAGAAACCCCATGATCTCATAAGTCCATGAATCCCATAGTTTATAGCTCTTTGGTCTGGCTCAGAAATGCCTTGGACCATGTGAACTAAGACTGTCAGGCCAGCAAAGTGAAGCTTTTGTTTTCTAATCCGTATTTTGTTTTCTAATCTGTACACTTTTCACCAAGTAAAAGATCCTAGTGTTTTAAGTGAATGTGTTTGTGGGGTCTGGATGTAGATTACTGGGCATTCTTGGATAGTGTGAGGACACGTGAATTTGCATCCTGAATGGCAGATGGTGGTGGTGGTGGTGTTTGGATGGGGTGTGTGTGTGTGTGTGTGTCTATGATTGAGAAGTGTGCCCGTCATGCAAGTGTAATGCAACGTGTGTCTTCTATGCCTGATCTTGTCTAATGCTTCTGGCAACCTGGCTTTCTTTGCCGTATTACACTGAATGGGAACTCACTAGGCCCCTACCCAGGCTGGAATTATCTATACCACCTCTTCTCAGGTTTTATCTAGCATTATGAAAGCTCTATTATATTTCAATACATTAACATGAAAAATTAACAGAAAAACTGGAGAAGCACTGAAGTATTTCCAAGAAGATAGAGGGTGGCTTTTCTGTTATATTATCTGACTACCCCTCTTTCTTTAAGGTGCTGTCTTAAGAAGCCAAGCCAAGGCCGAAATGACGAGATAAATCAAAATATTTGGCCCCAAATCCTCGGGATGCCTGCTCTGGCTTAAATTTGGTCCTGTCTGTGGCCCGTTTGTGAGCAGAGGATGTGTCCCAGCTTCCAGCATCTGCCTTTGAAAGTCATGTGTCTGGTAAATGCCTATGTTATACAATAAGAGAAACTATTCCTGTGCCTCCATTAATGCAGGTGGCATTGATTTAACAGCTGATTTTGCTTTCATTTAGTTAAAATATCGTCTCAGGCCTTTTATATATGATTGTAAAACACAGGTTTAAATTAGGGTGTTGACTAGATCGTCCTCACTAGAGATGACCTCTTTGCCTTTTCTACCTCGCGCCTACTTTGAGTGCCTCCAAGAGTTCTCTATACTTGAAAACCTACGCGCGGCCGAGGCAACGCCTCCCAAGAGAGGGAGGGTGAAAGAAGGGGGCGGGCCTATTTAAATACAGGGGAGACGCGCCTCTTCATTGGCTGCCAGCCTGTCTGTTACCCAAGAGGGCAGGGACTCTCCGGGGCTGGAGTGCTGTACCTGAGCGAGACGCGCACCAGAAAGCCCACGTTGGCCGCTGCGGGGAGCGCGGCGCGGAGAGGCGGGAGTCTGCGAATTCTCGCGCCGACGCCGCGGTCGCTGCTCCGCGCGCGGGTCCAGTTCCCTCCCATCCCCTTGATGAGCGGTGTTTGCGGGGCAGTCGGGAGAGCTCGGAACGGAAAGCAAGATCCTTGCCGCCTCTGCTTGAGGGGTCGAGCGGCGCGCAGAGATTTTGAGAGGTGGGCAGCGACAGTGCGCGAGGGCGGAGGGCGCGGAGTTTGTGAGCGGGAAGGAAGTTAAGCCTCGCGGAGAAGACTGGCATCTCGGGACGCCTTGTCGCCACAGCCTGGGCCCCACGGCGGAGTAAACTTCACCGCGACTGTGCGAGCCAAGGAGAGGCGTGCGCGGGGATGATGCCGGGCATCCCCCTCAGCTGGTGAGCCGCCCGGTCGCCCCGGATCCCACTCAGCCGCCCCGGAGGGCGCGGGACAGCGCACGTGCGCGGGCAGCGAGGCCCGAGAGTGACCGCGCCGTGACCCGCCCAGGGGCCAGGGCGCCGGCTGCAGCGCAGTCCCGACTTGGACGCACCTGGCCCGGACCTTGCGCCTCCAGAGACCTGAGCCGGAGTGTGGGGCTCCCCTCCAAGTGGTTCTCCGGGTGATCGTCCCCGTCGCTTCTCCTCCAGCCTGGGCAATTGGGGGCGCCCCAGAGGACGATGAGAGATAAGGACTGAGGGCCAGGAAGGGGAAGCTAGCCCGCCGAGAGGTGGCGGGGGCTGCTCACGCCAAGGGCCACAGCGGCCGCGCTCCGGCCTCGCGGGGCCCGCGGGGCCAGCCCGGCCAGGCGGGGATGCTGGGGCGGAGGGCGCAGTGGCTGTGCTGGTGGTGGGGGCTGCTGTGCAGCTGCTGCGGGCCCCCGCCGCTGCGGCCCCCCCTGCCCGCCGCCGCCGCTGCCGCCAGCGGGGGGGCGCTGCTGGGGGACGGCGGGAGCCCGGGCCACGCGGAGCAGCCGCCGCCGCCGCCGCCGCCGCAGTCCTCCTCCTCGGGCTTCCTCTACAGGCGGCTCAAGACGCACGAGAAGCGAGAGATGCAGAAGGAGATCCTCTCGGTGCTGGGGCTCCCGCACCGGCCCCGGCCCCTGCACGGCCTCCAGCAGCCGCAGCCCGCTGCGCTCCCGCAGCAGCCGCCTCGCGGGGAGCCCCCTCCCGGACGGCTAAAGTCTGCGCCCCTCTTCATGCTGGATCTGTACAACGCCCTGGCAGCCGACGACGATGAGGACTGGGCGTCGGACGAGGAGAGGCGGCAGCCCGGGACCCGAGGAGGGGCCGGCTCGTCCCAGCCCCGGCAGCCGTCCCCCGGCGTGGCGCACCCGGTCAACGGCAAGAGTCTCCTGGCCGCGGGACCCGCCGGCGGCACGTCCCCACTGACCAGCGCGCAGGACAGCGCCTTCCTCAACGACGCGGACATGGTCATGAGCTTTGTGAACCTGGGTAAGGAGCTAGGGTAGCGTCATGACGAGAACGCCCTCCCCTTAATGGTCTCCCGGGCCCGGGTAGGGAAGCGAGAGGGTGGAGGAGGCCCAGGGACGCGCGGCCCGGCCGGAGCGGCGGGGACGCGAGGGCAGGCGGGCTGCGCTCCCGCCACCTGCGCGGCGGTGGGCTGCACGTGCGCTCCCCTGCGCCGCGGGCGGGGCTGCACGCTCCGGCTGCAGAGGGCGGCGGGCGAGCCAGGGGCGCGCCGGGGCGCGGGGCTGCCGGAGTGCGGCGTCCGAGCACCTTCCGCGCTTTTTCCAAGAACGCCCGGCCCGGGCCAGGTTAATTCGACTTTAGCAGAAAAGTCCCGCCCGAGTGTAGCCAGCTGGGAAAGAGAAGGCTCTTCAACACTCCTTCCCCTCCTTTTTTTTTTTTTCCGCCCTTAAAGCTCTCAGTACCAGTTTCCCCACCGGGACTTTTAGGGAGTCTGATAGCAACGGAGAACTTTAGAAACTTGACGTGATTGTGTTAAGTGGTGTCCAGGGAATTGCGGCGGAGGAGGGTTGCAGAGGAAGGTGTCTAAAGGACCTCGGAAGGCATGCCAGACGGGGCTCGCGGGGGTTTGGGACCGGATCCCCAGCGCAATTGGGGTAACCCATCCAGGGCCCTAGCTCACATGCCTTTGGCCAGTGCCCCCCAAAGGCGGAACTTTTGATGACTGCTGTCCAAGCCGCACGGGCAGAGAAAGGGTGCGGGTTAGGGGCCGGGGTTGGGCGCTGAGCTGGTCTGAACTGGTTGCCAGGCAACAGAATGGAAATTCAAGGGCGGCTAAATCGGGCTCCGCCACAAATGTTCTGTGGCAAACCCGGACGGAGTCACATAGCCTTTTTTCCCTTGAGTTTTCTCATCTGTAAATGAGAACGGGGTAAAGAAGACTTTTTTTTTGTTTTTTTTCAGAATCCGTGCCTCCGATTTGTGCTACTGTTCATTCATAAACTCACTCAGCTTAGCGTAGACAAAGGGATGTAGGGGACGAGTTCTAGGCAGGGAGAAATGGGGGTGCAGTAGCCACGCCAGAGTTGGGGTCTCCGAGGACGTCCTTTTCCGTGTGAGACGCATGGCCCTGCCCAGGCCCCAAAGTGGGTTACCAGACGCTTGTCAAAGCCACGTCAAAGACGTCTGTCACTTGACATTACTTAGTGATAACCATGTGAAATATTTCGGCGAGTTCTTTACAAGAGTGTCTATGAAATGATTCTCAACTCTGCTGAGCCTTGGAGGAAGAAAGGAGTGGGGGCCTAAGGGGGAGGTCCATTGGCCTCCAACTGGTGCAGAAATCCTCCTGGGAAATTAATGAAACAGAATCTCACAGGGAGTGGAGGCTCAAGGCCTGCCAATCTTGCTACTTGCAGTGCCAGGAGTTCTGATTGGACAAGGATTTTCCCCATTTATTGGGACCACAGCCAAGGTTGAGCCATCTCCAGGAAGCATTCTGAGGCTTCTCAGCGCAGTCAATAAAGTTGGCGGGGGAGGGGCGGCGCAGAGAACCGGAGCTCTTCCTATTCTACTTGAGGGCTTCTCCTGGCTTAGCGAATTCCACCTCTTGCCATCTCCCTCCCCTCAGTTTCCTGACAGCCTTGGAGAAATGTTTTGTTGCCTCTTGGGGTAGTCCCAGTTTGGCCAAAGTGGAGAAAGAATGGTACTTCCGGCTCCTTCACGGAGAATCATGTTACAGTCTTCAGAAACAGTTCCTGGGCGTAGACCATGGTTCTAACCTTGGTTGGCCATTGTCATTACCTGGGGACATTTAAAGGCCTAAATGGGACTGTTCCCCAGAGCAATTAGATCAGACTCTGTGAGGGTGGGCTCTGGCATTTTTTTTTTTTTTTTTTTTGAAGAGCCTTTGGTTTTTTTAATGTGCCACCATGGTCAGGAAGCACCAAGACAGGAGATCCTGATGTCTGAAGGAAATCAGATCATCCCAGTGAGAAGAGCAATGCTTCCTTATATTAGTGGCTCGCAATTGTTGCTGCACATTAGAATCACCTGGGGGCTCTTAAAAGTAGAACCCCATCAGTTAAATCAATGTGCGGGGTGGAAGCCAGGTATCCAGAGTTTCGGGGATCGCCCAGGTGAATACGTTGTTTGGGAACCACTGCCTTAGGTGGTATTTGAAATTGTTAGAGTTGGCTAGAGGCAAAGTTTGTAAAGGACGGCGACTTTGACTTTTAAGGTGTTTAAGGACCTCTGAGTTCTCACTCCTTGCTTGTCTAACCTTTCCTAGTCTACAGTAGGTGTACGTTGGTCTGACTCACACTGCTTGGAGCTGGTTGTCCACTAATCCTGCTAAGGTGATGGTTGAACATAGTATCTCTTAACATAAGGGAAACTTCAAGGTCCAAAAAATAGCACTGAAAAATTCCAAGAGAATTCAGCAGTAGTGTAATTTCAGGCCTGGGACAGGCTAATCTGGACCTGGAAGAGATTCCTGGGTAGGGAACTTTGCCCCAAGCCCCTCCGATCATAGTGCTAAGCTTTCTGACTACACATCCTACAGTCCTGGACTCCACATGGGCAGTTAGAGGGGGAAACCTTTTCCAGGTAAGTAGAATCCAAGTTCCAAACCATGCCACCTGCCAGTTCCGAAATTCTATTTAATCTTAATCCATTTCGCCGTAAGAAAGAGGATTTCATAATGAGAGGCTAAAATGTGATTTAAAAAAGTCTGATCATCATAGCTCTGAGCAAGGACAGTTTACTGGAAGAAAGTACTATAATTGCTTAGCAATGTGGATTCTCTAAATCAGGATGTTGGGAGAAAGTCTGCAAATTTCCTTGTCCATGGCATGTTTTGCTGCTGCATTACATGACTCATTTGTTAAAGAACCTATAAAAAGATACATGTTTTAAAGTACTTTCATACCTAGTGAGTTAGGTTTATAAACAAGTATAAGAGAAAGTGTTACATGGTGGTAAACTTCTTCCCTGGGACCTGGGAATAATTTACTCATGAAATACATTTGAAACACCCTTAACCTTGTCAGCCAGAGTGGCTATCAGGAAGTGTGAATCCACAGAATTAAGTTTTTCACACGTACCCCAAATGCTGGTCATCGACCAGCTCACTACTGTTTCTGTTGACGAAGACTCTCTGGAGAGGCTGGAGATGTGTGCAGCCTCTGAATAGGCTGGAGATGTGTGCAGCCTCCCTAGCACAAACTGGCTGGTGCGCAGGCTGCCTGGACTACCCTGGTGCACTCGTGAACCTGCATTCAATCAGGGCCACAGATGTCATTTTCTACTTGTTTTCTAAGGCTAAAATGTCTTGGCAGTCTAATAAGCAAGCCTGCCAATTTGGTGACCTTGGAGAAGTATCCTGAAATATCCTTGAGCTCTTAAAATTCACCTTTTTAGAAAAGCCTTCTCTAACCCCTCTATAGAAATTAGTGCCCTCCCCAGCCCCACCCACTTCTTTACCATCACAGCACGCTGTTTATTTCCTTGATTGCACTTATCACAAGGAGTATTTTTATAGAAGGTGCTTAATAAAGATTGAATTAATGAAAACAAACCTAGCCTTCATTTAAAATTCTTATTTCACTAATCTGGAAGGTCTGATCATTTGGAAATGGTATACCTGATTTTTGTTAAGTCAAAGTCATTTGAAGTAAAGACATTTAAGACATTGAGGTTGATGGTATTCGATGTATATCATAATGCTTGAATACTATCTCTTTAATTAGTTGACTATGTGTATATTTCTAATGTGCATCACATTTGAGAGTAGTGGAAGGGTTTCTGTAAATCTCTGCATTTCAGACTTCATTTAGTTTGAGTTAATGAGGTGTTGATCGCCAGATGCTAGGGTAAAATGAAATAAACTCAAATTATGGTCAGAAAAGGGAATCAGTATGTATTAGTACAAGTAACAAGAAACTTATTGTACTAAAAATACTGGCAATCTTCTGAACAAAATTACCCTTGGGAAACATAAATTAGAAGAAAAATGGAATACTCCCTACTTGTATTTGTAACCAGATACACTGTACTGTCTTTTTCTCATAAACATAGGATCAGTGGTACTATTTTTCATTTAGGCTGTCTGTACTTGTGAAGATTTTTGTTAGCAGAAAATAAATCCCTGCCTGCAAGCTACTCACAGCAAATATAATTGGGAGAATTTGTTTGCAAGAGTGTGATTCAAAGAAGCAGTCGATGTTCTAAAGAGATTTCAAATAGTAAATGTGAAATTCAGTGGTATTTCAGCAAAAAAAAAAGTTGTACAAAGTGTTCTTAAACTCAGATCAAAGGGCAAGCAGATATCATTGTTTAGACCTCAGATGGTGTTTCCTCTGGTTGTCCTTCTAAGAATGGGTACAAATCCTTTTTAAATGTGCTGAATCATGCTTAGTTCCTCTACTTAAGAGCTTACCTCTGATTAGCATGGAGGAAGGATTCCTACTGATATAAAAAAATCTGTGTGTGTGGGGAGGGGAGCAAGACCGAGTTCAGCACTTTATTCAACATGTCCGCATTGTCTTCAGAGTTTAGCTATTTTATTCTTTATTTTTATTTATTTTCTTAATGTTTATTTTTGAGAGACAGACAGAGTGTGAACAAGGGAGGGGCAGAGAGAGAGAGACAGACAGACAGACAGAATCTGAAGCAGGCTCCAGGCTCTGAGCCGTCAGCACAGAGCCTGACATGGGGCTTGAACCCATGAACCGAGAGATCATGACCTGAGCTGAAGTCAGACGCTTAAGTCACTGAGCCACCCAGGTGCCCCCAGAGTTTAGCTACTTTAAATGTTGGATTTCAAAGTAATATTTTACTTGGATGTGGGGGTGGAATCTGGGTATCAAAGGTGTATAGCTGACTCTGAGGTGACAGCTCTGTCATCTTAGCTCACCCCTCCTCTGTTGAAGGAGTTGAGTTAGGGAAAACAAAGAGGGTAAAAATTTCTTGGATGATTCACCAGCTTTCTCTGAATTTTTTCACAAGTCCGTCCTTTACTCTGGGCTTCCTCCCATTGTGTATTTAAAAATGAATCCATAGAATGCTTATTTTTTCTTAATATAAAGCCTTTGTAGCCTTCTCTTAATTTTTCTATTTTGAGCCTCATTCCTCCCCGCCCCCCATCTTCTTGAATTTTAGTCACCTATCCTTTGGCACTTCCAGCGGTGAGAATTGGAAAGCAGGCAATACAGATTTTAATCAGGTGATTGTGTTCCTGACTAGAAGCTTCTGTGAATACCTAAGTAAAAGTAGTAGAAATCACTATAGAAACTCTCTAAGAGATGAGCAGTTTACAGCTGTTACCCATTAACCTTTCGATCCCGCCCTCCCTTGTGGTCATTTCACAACCCAACCAAGTGCCCGGCAACATGGCCGCCCTGGCCGCAGGGTGTCACCCAGGGGCTGGTATGGGGCGCAGCTGCTGACTTCTCTTGTGTTCTTCACAAAAAGCTGACACATTCTTCTTTGTCGTTTTCATCATGACAGCTCAGCTGCTTTTATTCAAGCACATTCTCTCCTCTTATTAACACCCTTACTGCCTTCTCTAACACCCTGACTGTACTCTCTTCTAAGGCTTGTCCTCTGGAAACTTGGAAGCCAGAAAATGGCTCCAGTCTTCCCTGGAATATAGGAAAGTGGTGACAATTGAATTCAGGAGAAGGAAAACCATTCCCATTTTAATGAAAAATAGACTCACTGAAGAACTAGGGCCATCACCCTCTGAAGTTTTTGAGAGTGCCAGAAATTCTCAGAACTCAGAGGGGTTCCTGTTCATCTTTCACTGGAAGCCTTGGATTTTCCAGTAGTTCACGGAAATTGATTGGATTTTTTGTTCCGTTACTAGTGTTTGGAAAATACTCTTTTCTATCATCCCCCCCCCCCACCTTAAATGTATAGTATTTCAGTCCTCTGTGGATAAAGTTAGAATCCAGAGCTGGCTGGGAACACCACTCCCTTCCAGAGCATTGTTTTCTCTGGGGAAACATGCCCGGGCAGCAGACACCCCATTTTTTTTTTTTAACATTTTATTTTATTTTATTTTTTTTTTTTTTTTAACTTTATACTTTATTGTCAGGTTAGTTTCCATATAACACCCAATGCTCTTCCCCACAAGTGACCTCCACCAAGACCATCACCCCGCTTTACCTTTTCCCCTTCCCCTTCCCCCCTCAGTTTGTTTTCAGGATTCAAGAGTCTCTCGTGTTTTTTCTCCCTCCCTCTCCCTAACTCTTTTTCCTCCTTCCCCTCCCCATTGTCCTCTAT